>JAODKF010000116.1:9093896-9114812 GCA_026779585.1 Mormyrus proboscirostris
AGTAGTGACACTGACTGTAGCCAAATGCTAAACTAGTGAAAAAACCATCAGAAAAGATGAGGAGGGGAAAATGTCAGTGGCCTCCACCTGTTAAACCATTCCTGTTTTGGGGCTCGTCTCATTGTTGCCCTTCTAGTGCACCTGTTGTTAATTTCATTAACACCAATGCAGCTAAAAATGATTAACAACCCCCTCTGCTACTTAACTGACTGAATCAATAACCCAGAAGTTTAATTGACTCAATGCTTTACTTTGATTAAAAAGTCTCCCTTTTACATTTAATTAAATGAGCAGCTTACTTATCAAAAGTTGTTATTGACGTTAAATTGCATTTTTTAGAACAATAAATGAACAATAACACAGTGGCATATTAGATGTTCATATACACGACACGCATATTTACAATACATAATCTATAGTAGTGTTTCTAACACTGCTCCTTAGGGCCCCCCTCAGGAACACATTTTTGCTCCATCCCAGTTCCCTGCTGGACAGTTCACATAAACGTGGACCGTCTGGGGGGCCCCGAGGACGGTTTGAGGAACCCTGATCTGTAGTGCTTCTTAGCATATTGCTATTCTCAATTACTTCCCATGTTCTGAGGATATCTCAGATTTGTAACAGATGACAGAGGGCAGTGCTGCGGAGTCACCGGAAGCCTCACACATGTAAGCATGTGAATTGGTGTCTCTAAATTTCCCTCTGGAGAAGCCTCTAGGCTCAGTGTAATTCTCTGCTGGACAAGCAGTTGTGGAAGATGGATGGATGAAATTTGTACGGTCTTCACCCAATTACCTCTGGAGCAAAACTGGCCAAGCCCAGCCCTCTCGTCTGGGTATTGGAATACATATTGACTGGAATTGTATGGAATATTGAAATTGACTGGAAGCTGCAGTCAGTGTTACACCAGCTTTGGAAATATTTCAGTGTGGGGCACTTGATAGGTATCAGCATGTCCACTCTCCTCATATATCCATCGTCTTCTGGGGGTAACAGGTGTGTCAGTAGAGAAATGCTCCAAGGCTCTTTTAATGTCATTTTTCCCAGGTGCCACTTGGGAAAGGAAATGCCATAGGAAATGCCATAGGAAATGCCAAAGGTAATGCCACTCCACTATACCACTTCACCCGTCAACCTGTAATGACCATGGCGGAGACCCAACTGTTGTTTTGGCTGGGTGAGATCAAATTAAGGGGTATCTGTATATGTGAACATAAGCCAGTTTTATTACTGAGACTGCACTATTACTGACTGAAACTTGGAGGGGAAAATGGGTACCGCTTGACAATATGGTTCCCTTTCGCCACTTATAAATGGTAGTAACCAATTAATAATAAAAAATCAATAAAGTGGTGTATAATTGTTTATTGGGGTTGACAAAGTGTTACTACCTGATTAATAACCAATTTATAAACCCATTGTAAAGGTATTCTTATTGTAAGGTGAGGTGATACCAAAAAATCTGTATATTTTGATGCATCCTCCAGCTGCCTATCCAGTACAGTGTTTCTGAACCTGGTCCTCAGGGACCCCAGACAGTCCACCTTTCTGCTCTCTTCTGAAACATGAACTGTTGGGGTCCCTGAGGACTGGACGGGCAAACACTGCAGTACAGCATGTCCTTCTGTGGCAGCACAGGGCACAGGACAGGGGCACACACTGGACTGCAGACCACTCCATCACAGGGCACTCACACACACACACACACACACACACCTGCACTCATACCTTTGTAGGAACTGTTTGTTTATTTCAATGAGCAGAACCCTAATCCTAACATTGACAACTTTAACCCATACCCAGCCCTAACGTTAACCATAAGTAATCAAATAACATACAAGACTTTTTTAGTTTTTTTTATTGCAATGACAGATTTTTATAAAAGTTTTTACCACATTGTAACGTATGTCTCACCCACACACACACCAGATAATTTAGAACTGCCGATTCGCCTAACTGCATATCCTTGGGCTGTGACAGGAAGTCCACACAACATGTGGAGAATATTAGACTTCCACACAGAGTGGAAGCAGGATTCAGACACCCAGGTTGGGAGGTAACAGGTCAACCTCTGTGTCACTGGATTCCACACATACCCCAAAAGTGGTCAAGAATCAGCTAGGGCTCCGAAGGTGGGCTTTTCTAAAGTAATTTGCTGCTATTGTGTCAAGCGGAACGAAGAAGGATGAATAAGTTAAATTAAATGGATTTATTTGCTTTGCAGTATAATCCAGTTGGAGAAACCTACTTTTTAATATTAAAAATCAGAAGCATGTAACCTATTTATGCTATAAACATCATTAAAATTATTTTAGAAACAAAATGCCCAAACACCCACTACATTAGAAAATGTTAACTAAATTCCAAGGACTTCATTCAGAAAAAGGGGAGAATTTCTGACATACAATATAGCTAGCAACATATATCAATAAGAACTCTAGACACTTTCCACCAACTTCTGAAAACCACTGTTTGAAAGACTTAAATCTTAATTTCTATATGGCACACAGCTCTGAACTAATAACAGAGTCTCAGCTCATTTCCCTGTCACTCCTGCGGGTCACTGCTGCAGTGACAGTACGCTGAACAGAGCAGACCAGACCTCTTTCTGACATGACCACAAATTCTAGCTCATTCTAAGGAATCCCTAGACATTCCCAAGAGAGACATTCCCAAGACAGACATCCCCAATCCCTCCCAGGGACCTTCACCCTTCGGGATGTGCCCGGAACAGCTCCTTTGGAGATATCCATATGGAATCCTTGTGAGATACCCAAACTTCACTTGACTCATCTTATTCTGATAGAGCGGCAGCTGTTTCAAGGCTCCTTCAGATTTCTGAATTGAAGAGACGGTTTAGCAACCCTGCAATGAAAACATAATTAGGCCAGTTGTTCTCAATCATTACTGGCATGATGTCACCACCATGAACCTTCTTGGTGTCCATAAAACTTCCATCACTGAACTGATCTACATGTGTATGTCCAACGACATCCTGTGCTCTCAACATCTCTGCATCCTCCGACCTCTGACCACCATAGTGATTTCAACGGCAGTGAAGTGAGAGACTCTGATCTACCAAAACATTGCCTCCTGAATAGAGGACATATCCAATGAGTTAATCTCCAAATTGTTCTTACTACTCTACAATATCTCCAGAGTTGATCAACACTTTCCATCCTGGACATCTGAACAAGATGCCAAGAATCAACTTCGAAATGTTTCAGCTGAAGTGTGTTTTTGGTCCTGATGGGCTATGGTATGGAGCGGGGATTTTATCCACCATGGGGGTAACAGCAGTGTGTGATTTGGACAACTCTTGCTATCAGACTCCATAATTACTTATGCCTCTACAGATCTGTGCAAATGTCTAACATCCTTACCGTATATTGCATAATGCATTTATATAAATAAACAAAATTTTGTTTGCATCTGTTTATTATAGTGCATTAACTAGTATGTTCAGTGTTTTTCGTTTTTACATGGGAGCAACAATGCAGATGTAACAATTGAAAACCCTCAAATTCAAATTTATAAGGAAATCGGCCAAAAATCAATAAAGCTGTGACAAGTAAACACACCCATGGAGACTGAGCAGCAGAGCAGATATTAAAATAAGATTCTTTGTTGTTGCTGCACATAGTGCCGCAAAATGAGGATTAGTAGCTCTCCAGCCAGCAGTATAGCAAATACAATATGAAAACACAATAAAGGATTAAAAACATAGAAAAACACAGTAACAGATATACAAACAGGGATGGTAACAAAATAACAAAGTGTATTAGCAAATGGCATAGAAGCAAATGGTAATTCAGGGGTGTCCAGAGCCAGACAGAGGTCAAACACGGAAGGTCCGACAAAATATGGGTAAATACGTACAAAATCACCAAAGGGAGCAGTTCTCTCAAAGGTATATGCGCAATTCAAGAATGCAAAGGCCAGATCAAGCAAGAAAGGCTATAGTATCCAAAACACTAGGCACAAAAATAATCAGCAGCCTGGCAGAGGTTATACACAGCCTAAGGAACTGGGACAATGGTGCAGGAGCATGACAAACACACAAGACGGTCAGGCAGGGACTCACAGGAAATGGAGATCTTAAATACTTAGAAGGGTAACGAGCAAACAGGAGGCGGGTGAATACGAGTCAGATGATTTCCAAGAGTGGCAAAGTCAGGAGCTAGGAGACACAACCAGAGAAGTACCTCGCATAACCAGAGGAAGGACGGGAGTGTAGAAGGTAGGATCCCGGAGCAACCCAGACAGTATAGTCTCATTGCTTACTCAAAGTGCACTGAATCATTACATTGTTTTGCTGTAATTTGTTGTGTTGTATTGAGGACCATGTATGTTGATGCATATTATATCTTCTATGAGGGAGAGATGTACCCCCTTTTTCTTTAAACTCTTACACTGGCTGTTTTCTCGCATAGCAACAGCATTGTTGGTATTTCAGAAAGGACAAGTCGTCCTCAGTGAGTCTCAACTGAGCCCTGGATATCATTACAGTGAATTATTCCTGCATTCCTGGAAAAGGGGTCCCTCACCACTAATACATCATTTGGCTCAGCCAAAGAAGCAGCCTAATTGCTTTGTGCCACACAGTGCTGTATCATCTCTTTTATTTCTGAATTTATCTGCTAAATACGTTCCTAAAATATGCAGCACCTTTTGGAATACTAACAGTTAGGTAAAAGGAGTTTTGGCCATTTTGCTACAGCGTATTTCCATTAACAGTTAGGTAAAAGGAGTTTTTCTGCTTCTGGCCATTTTGCTGCAGCGTATTTCCATTAACAGTTAGGTAAAAGGAGTTTTTCGTCTTCTGGCCATTTTGTTGCAGCGTATTTCCATTAACAGTTAGGTAAAAGGAGTTTTTCTGCTTCTGGCCATTTTGCTGCAGCGTATTTCCGTTAACAGTTAGGTAAAAGGAGTTTTTCTGCTTCTGGCCATTTTGCTGCAGCGTATTTCCATTAACAGTTAGGTAAAAGGAGTTTTTCTGCTTCTGGCCATTTTGCTACAGCGTATTTCCATTAACAGTTGTTCCACGCATTTCTATGTTTATTCTCATACCCTTTAATCACAGCAATAGAAGCTTCATTAACCAGAATGTGATGATAAATTTAAAGGATATTTTTCCTTTGACAGCTGGTTATTCAAAATTACATGCAAATAGACAATTTTGTCATTGTTTAAGTGATTCAGATAAACAGCATAAGGAAGTTAATCAATCACTCTGAGTTGCTGGAAAAAAAAAATTAAGCTAACTGTATGTATAAACGATTGCAACTCATATGCTAATTCACTCGATACCCCCAAAACAAAAGGAGTTTAATCATTTTTGACAACAATTCACTGAAAATCAGACATATGAGTCATACAGTATCATATAGTATCGATGGATTGTAACTTGTATTAACACTGCATTAATGGGTTTTATGAATTATGGATTATAACTTAAAAACTTAAAAAATACAAAATTAACCCCTACCTAGCCCTAACCTTAACCATAAGTAACCAAGCGAAATGTATTTATCACATTGTGGGGATATTTGGTCCTCACAATGTAATGTATGCATGGCCACCACATGCACGCACACACACAGACACACGTGTTTGTATTCATTGTATTCTTTGTGGGAACAATCCATTCATTTCTATTGGCAAAACCCTAACCCCAGCATTGACAACCACACACACACACACACGCACACACACACGCACACACACAATGTATGCATGGATTACATTGTACATAGCTCTAACTCTTAACGCTAAATAGAAGATGAATAAAAATTAAGAAACCACACCACAATTTTTTGTTTCACTCATTTCTCAATTTATGGGTGTGCGTCTGTGAATCATATATATTTCTAGAAGCCTGATACAAACTGTCCTATCAGTAAGTGCACGCTTGCACTTAATGTTTCCCATTCCTTCTGAAGGTCAGTTAATGTCATCCTACGATTCATGAGAAACTCTTGAATAAGTTACTGGTCACCACTGGCATTAGACTTCTTAGTCACTTTTGCCCTTTACCTGGCTGGTTTCTGGTCCTTCCCAGTGTCTCCTGCTTCACCTTATTCTTGTGTACTGCTGTCTTAGAAATTTTGAACCTTGAAGTGTAGCCTCCTGCCAGCAGAACCACAATTAAACCTGGATTTAAAAATATAGAGTGATCTCTTAATTTTTCCCATGGCTGTAGGTGAGGTGCATTGTCATATTTTTTGAAGTATTAGGTCTGTTCTTTCTTGTGATAGGACACCCTCCTCAGTTTAAGGCACAAACATGTTATAGCAGCATATTTCAGTAGATCAACATGAGCAGTAATTTATTCTGGGCTGAAGTACACAGTCCGTATCTGACTGACAAGCTAGAAATCTTCCATAAGTGGCCCATTAGCAATTTAATGATACCTCTTCCTTTTGTGTTCGAGTTCCTTACGAAAAGCTATTTTGTAATGTTTTTAAGATCTAAGCTTACATTAACTCTAAGCTAGAATAACATACCTTTGACTGGTATACTGGTATTGTTGCCTAGCAAAGCTCAGTCTTCTGTGTACCAACCAAAAGATTACCTAGATTAAGATAAGGAATTCTATATTACTACAATATCATAAAATCCGTTGTGATTCCATTGTGGGGTCTGCTAATCTGAGGTTTCTAACGTGCAATCAGTGTCAACCATTTTATCTCATCATCCACTTCATATACATCAGCCAGTGGACATTCACAGATTGAGTCTATGCTCTTTCCCTGCCCATAGGTGGCAGAGTTGGTTAAGATCTTGTCGTTTGCATAGTTAGTGTCAGATGCCTAGAGCTGTTGGGTAGATGTGGAAGCTCTGAATATATTACAGGCAGGGAAAAAACAACACTAACATCACACAGCCTTGTTCATCTTTATGACAGTTATAAACAAAGATCCATCATGTATATCGACTGAAATGCTGACATTTGAGCACTTCAGACTATAAATCTCCTTTCTTACAAAACGCCATTTAAAAATTTTACACTACTGTTGGCTTTCTCCCTTCAGTTAGATGTTCACACTTTCCCTGACAATTCTGTCATCATATTTATCTTTAACTCTATTCCCTTCCTGTTTTTTGTGATGCCTGATTAGCTCTGTCGATTCTGCACATCATTTTAGATTGCCAGCGGTGTTTATCAGACAGGAAACGCTGTAAGGAAAAAATACTGCTATTGACTTTGACTTGTTTATAATGTTGTAGTTTCTGAACCCAGTCTCTGCCCTTATGTCGCCTGCAGCCTGGAACGCAGAAAGAGCCACGTCGCTGGTACAGCATCGGCTATCTCTCGGGATGAGCACCAGATGAGTCACTGAGGTGCAAAATGAAGAGTGTTTTGCTTTTCCGTCCTTCTGGAGCTGCCATGTGCTCAGAAAATTGTATCTCACTCCATCATCAAAGAGCCAGAGCCAAAACCCACAGATACATTCAAACTAGAAGGTTCAAGTGAACATTATTAAAATATTTTGCATCTTTATTTGTGTAGCAGACACTGTTGTTAGCTTTAATTAGGTATATTGAATTATAATAATTATATACATATGAAGCTAGTGCCATTTACAGCAGTTGGGTTCAATTACCACGTTTATGGCAAAAACTTTCCATAGATTTGTTAAGCTATCCTGCTTACACAGAAAGGACTTTATGTTTCATGATATTAGAAATATAAACAGATTGTTGTTGAGGCTGCACTCACACCTGAAGACTGACATACCTGGTTTTGTCTTTTAGAACCATCCTGGATTTATAAATGACACTGCAGCATAGATAATTATAAATATGAAAATGTTTTGTATGTTAGTGTCTAAAATTTCTCAAGAAGTGACAACAGCAAACCATTCATCTTCCAGCCATTTATCTAGTACAGGATTGCAGTTAGTCTGGAACCTCGATGTGTAGAAGTATCCTGGACGGCACACCAGTCCATCCTAGGGTACACTTACACGCAGTCACACATTAAAGGGAATTCAGAGGCAGCAAGTGAACTGCATGCAAATCTCTATGCATGTTGTTGTTGGCATTAAGGTTAATAGTCAGCAAAATTAAGGGGACTGAGGTCCTGTACTTTTTACTGGTAATAATAACACCTATTTGTTAAATTAATATCATTAAAAGGACCTGGCCTCAAAATCTCTCAGAAAAGGTGATATTTCACAGTGTATATTGTTGATTTAATACTGATAGAGTAAAAACATCTGATAAAAACCCATTACAATGTGTAACTTTACAGATACTCAAACTTCATGCTGTGTTATTTATAAATGTAAATGCACATATAAGCTTCTCCTTCCTAGTTTAAAAATAGTAATTTCAGACTGTATGAACACTCATTTGTTATACATCCATATTGATATTTTTCTTTTACTGTTAGTATTGATTCCAAACAGGAAAATAGAAGATTCATCATTTTACATTGTGCTTGCAAGAACTGGGCACAGATTGATGCTGTGATCAAGTTACATTTGGTAATTCTAAAATATCCTTGTGGTGTTGCTACAAATGCATGAATGCTGCCCAGACAGCACTATGCTTTTATCTACAACAGTTACATCTATACATTTTCCTTGAATACAATGAGTGTCTATCATTTGTGTTTATTTAGATGTAAAAATGTTACGTAATCGGTGACAGTAAAAAAATATTAATATAAAGAGTATTGCTCTGGCTTAAAAGACTCACTATCCATCTCAAAATGGAAAGCAAAGAAAATGCTATTAGCCGCACATGCAGCTGTCAAGACCAACCTCTGTGCAGAAGAGCAGGAACAGCCGTCATCTGAGTGAGACAGATGGGTGGTTTTGTAGGGATTTTAAGTAAGCACAGTGAGTAATGTAAGGGTTACCAATTACTCGCTTCATTTATTATTTTGCTTCATAGTTTGTTCAGCGGCTCATCTGTCATATTTAATGTGCAAATTCAGGTTACGTCCTACATGTACTTAGTGGGACTAAGTGTTGCCGTTGCCTTGCATTACATCTGAAAGGCAGCTGTTATGTATTTTCTTCTTATATTACTTAACCATACAATTTTCAACACAGTTGATCCTACTGTTACATCATACTGTGTTTAGCAAAATGTGACAAAAGATAACAATAGGATGGGCACCATGGATTAATAGATAGCTGCTGAGCATCTGTTACACTAATAGGTATGGGCTGAAACTCCCAGGGGGCGGACATGCTTGCTGAGGTTCTTCACCAATGTGACAGAACACTGTATAGCCAATGAGCAACTTTTGCATTAAATGCTGACCACATGTGATGTGCCTTTAACCTTTGCCCCTCCACATTTGGTAGCAGATGGCATTGTTTACCTAGACGCAAGAAGCAAGGTCAGGATGATGCCCATCTCAGGAGGGAGAGGTGGGTGACTGCATTCATCTGTTTGTATTTTTTCCACCTGTTTTTTGCTAATAACGTTCAGTACAGATCAGTGTCTTCTGTTTTGGACTATATTCAACTGGACAACACTTTTAGTTTTTGTGCCCAAAAGCCTTGCGTGCAATGACACCATGTGAATCTTTTGGTACTCCTGTCTGTTGAATTTTTGTTTATCGTTGCTTAATTTATAGAGTGACCAGATAGTCCATGTAGGGGAGGGTACCGTGAGCTACTTCAGGTTTCTCACAGTACTTTAAAAATAAAAGGCTCCTTTGCTTGGCTAAATAATTCAGTTTCTCTTATGCTTTTGCTGCTTTGTTCCTTTGATTGAAAGACTCATCCAGTTGTTTCACATTAACATTAGTGACACATGCATGATTATAGCAGACAGACCAAACAGCAAGTCCTCACTCAGTGATTTAAATGAAATCCAGGTCCTGGCAACTAAAACTGCCAAGCAGGTACATTGTGTCAGTTTTTATGAATATACCTTTTTCTAAATTGCAGTTCAATTATCCATTCATCATCATCATCTTCCAACTGTTTATCCAGCACACAGTCCAGTAGGGAGCTGAAAGTCTATCCCAGCAAGCACACAAATGAAGGCAGGGGTGAGCTGGTTGCATTTCTGCACATCACGCATGCCGAGACATGAATTTTCCGAACAGCAACACCCCAACACCCTCATAGTTCTGGGCTAGTGGAGCAGTCTAATGTGATGCCCGCTGCTCAGCGTGCCGCCCTGGTCGACCAGCAACAGTGCAATTGGCACTGCCACCTGCCCCTGGTCCTGTGGGCATACTGAGTGGCAGCGCAGGACAGCACTCAGTTCACGCTGGTTACACCAATATTTGGGTGAGAGGTGTGCACACCAGTGCCGCCACAAGAGCTGGAGGTACCAAAAGCCAGGTAAGGAGTCTGCAGTGCCTCCAGAGGGAATCTGTGGGATGCGCGTGAGCTGCCTCGGCAACACCAGAGCAACAAAATGCTGTAGTTCTGTATTGGAATTGCCTGGTCAGACGCCCCTACAACGCCTTAGGATGAGGATGCAGTGGGAGACAAAGGTATGCCGGGAAGTATGACATGCCGGCCCTGGCAGCAGTGTTAACCTGCACGGCAATTTGCAAGACTTTGTGTTTGTTCTGGGGGTGGCAAGGGGGGCTAACCCCTCAGGTGGGGACAATGTGATGCTAGGCTTGGCAATACAGACTTACGTTATTCACATACCAGCATGCCTTGTGCTGACTGTCATTGTAAATAACTTGTAATTTAATCTATACGATGGCATATTCATGTTGTAATTATTGCAACATTATTATTAATAAGTGTTGTCGAGTTGTGCTGTAAATATAATGTTTCTACCTTGGTGTGCATGTAGTCGCAGGTCGCATAGCGGTTGCCCTGAATGTGATTATTGTGTAAAATGTCAGTTTTCCTTGTCTATGCTGCTGCTATTTATCTCTAACAGCGTGCTATTAATAAAGGCAAACCACTTGTATCTATAAATGTGCTTGGCTGAATTATTTAAAAGCATAAGACAGCACATTGATCTGGCTACAATATGTTTTTATTAATAAACACTGGCAATTTTGTCATCATTGTAGAACATGCACAAGGCAAGGATGGGGCACCAACCCGTTGCGGGGCAGACACACCATTCAAAATGCGTGAGAATTTCCAAAAAGTGATTGACTTAACAAGCTTTATATTTTATAAATAAAAATTCCTAATCTTGCCCATCTAGGATTCTATTCATTCTGACAGCATTATTACGTTTCATAATGCACTATAACTACATGCTTAGAGTTGTTCATGTTTCCCAAAACACACCTACAGTAGGATCTAATTCATTTGTGCAAATATCACACAACTGCATCTTTGTCATCTATGTCACAGCACTGAGTGCTGATGTATGCAAAGGATAAAGGGGAATAAATAAAAGTACGGTGGAACCTTGAAACTCAAACGCCTCTTAATGCAACTCAGAAGTCGAAGGAGTCTGTTAACTTTTTTTTCGATTTGTACCTCGTCCAAAGCCTTGAAACTCGACCGTTCCTGCTAAAACTTGTATGGGTCGAGATGCTTTCAACTCCAACAATTCAGACGACGAGTTATTTGAGAAAAACGTTCCCGCAATTTTTTTATGTGTGTATTAGTTTTATATTGATTGTTAATGCTTTTTATCATTGGTTAAGTAGGTACATAAGTATAAATAGGCAATCATTTGGCGTTGTGGATTAAATTCATTTCTATTATTTCTTATGGAGAAATTCGACTTGGACCTGGACCAAATCGCACATTGATTCTGGAACGAATTAAGTTTGTGTTCCAAGGTACCACTGTACTATAGAAAATGACACAAAAAAACATAAATTCAAAAACTGTTTCAAAACTTTTACTACACAAGAATTTATTAAAAATTAACATTAATGTGTGACCTCCAGCTCTGATTGTCATCTGTATAAATATTCTCTCCAATAAACTGCATCATGAAGTCAATATTGCCAATTAAACATGTGAATTAATTTAATTACTCTTTTGAGACATTCATCTTGTTAGTGCTGTCAGACATATATAAGACGTCCAAAAATGCAGTTTAATTTTGGTTAGCCAAATACTCAGTGCCAGGGGAGGAAGTACAACCTTTGACAAAGGCTGTAATCCGACAACCTCTGTATTGCTAATTGAGCAGACATGTAGCATTTGACTTCACACCTCCTGAGAAGGGGGTTTGAACCTTTCCCCCGCTTTGTATGTGGTATTTGTATGTTCTTCCCATGTTTTGCATGTTTTCCCTCACAATCCATAAACATACAGTAGCATGTATGTGCATCTTCAGGGGCCTCCTGTCTATATATTTTTTTTTCAGATGCAGTGATGCTGATGGAATTTGGCCCTCCAATCAGTGACACTGATGGAATTTGGCCCTCCAATCAGTGTCGCTGATGGAATTTGGCCCTCCAATCAGTGTGAAGTGCCTACAGTATTTGTTATAGCCTGACTAGACTACAGTACAAGAGATGAGAGAAACAGGGGGCTCAAACACAAAGGGTACAAGCTTACCATACGTCACTGACTAGTTTAAACCACTTTCCACTCATTATTTTCCTAGGTGCTATAGAATAACCGGAGATAGATGAGAGCTTCATAGAGCATTCATAATGCACGAGAAACATCTACACAACGACTATAATGTGTTATGCCTTTTTATAAACATTTATAGCCATTTTTATAATACTTCATGAATGTGTAACAATGAATTAAGAACAGTTCTTAGGCTTTATGAATATGGGCTTCACAGAAAGTGTTATCAAAATATTTATTTTATCATTTATTATAAGCCTATAAATAAAGGGATAGAAAAACAGTGGCTACTAGAAATAACAAAACACAGAATTCTATTTATTAGGAAGAAAATTATTTGATATTTTCACAATATTTAATCTATATATATATAATAATATATAAAAAGTTTGCATATGTATGTATTGATGTCGAGCTCCGTCAAAACAATGAATTACAACACGCGAATTGTGTAACTGGAAAACCTCCTACATGTAAACACAATGACATGCTACTGCATGGGCGTCGTTCGGTCTATACGGCACACTTTATAGTGTGCTGTGTTATGTAGACTCAAACATTAGTCTGTTTCTTGACTTGGTCTAGCCCTGCCTTGGTCTTGTCTCGGTCTCGATACACTATGGTCTTAGTAATGACTTTTTCTTGGTTTAGGTGGTCTTGACTATATCATTGCATTTTTCCTCTGTGGGTACTTGAGAACCAATAAAGACCAAGAATAGCCCTAACCCTATCCCCAAGATACACAGGTCAACAGTGAAGTCTTTGGAGATGGCAGAGTTAAGGTCTTGCTGTACTGCAATTTCACTGAGGCATTTTGCTTCTTAGTGGCAGATTAATAAGTAGACAGAGATCTTACCACAAAAACAAAATGCTTTTATGTATTTATTATGTTGGCTTTGTCCCTGTTGCGTTACATGTTTCGGATCATTATGAAAAATAAAACAAACAAGGCTGTGATTCAAACAGGGAAAGAGGGGAGTGACTGAACACCCGAAGGTTCCTTCCACTAAGTGCCTTACAAATGCTTGCTTTTTCTGACCCACATGCTGTATGTCTAAACACTGATGCACTTCATTCCTTACTGCTGTATGATACTGCAGGTGGCTAGAAATTCTGTCTAAGGAATATTAAGCAAGACCGACTTTGCTAAACGTTTGCTAACATTTACAGAGAAAGCTGGTGTTTCACTAAAATTTACCTTCAGCTCTCTAGAGTTGAAGATATGATGAGTTGCGGTATCACACTGTATTACATTGTAATTTCATGTCAGTATACTTATAATATAGTTTACATATTAAAACAGTAAATCGATTGACAACATAACCTACTGTATACCAACTGACGGCATATATAGACTCAACTGCGCTGAAAATGTATTAACTGTTTCCTAGATGGATGACACAGGAGGAAGATAAAAAGGTAATTAAAAAAGCCACAAGCTGTTAAATTCCTGTTCAGTCTTATTAAGAGTGTATTTGGGATACAGACAGCTTCGACTAAGTTTTAGCACCAAGGACAGTACTTACTGTAGCGTTTGGTGAAGGTGATTCGAATCCATTGGACCTGTGAGCAAGGCCTTTAACCTGCAATTGCTTTGTTCTGGGCATGACGTTAACCGACATCCTGCCCTGCAAGGACCTTCTCTAACTTACAGTAAAATTTGGAGGTTGGTGGCAGGATTGACACTCTAGCAACCGAAAGAAAACTCACACGGTTCCATTCGGACGAGTGTGGTGTTGAGGTATCACCCATCGCACGACTGCCCTTGGGTCTCATCCCTGAGGTGCTTTGTCATGTGGTCAGTGTAGCGACGTGCTGTAATCAGCATTCGCTCCATACCTCTATATCTTATACACCTACGTATCCACACAATATACCATATCCTGTTTGTTCCCCTATTGTCTTGATTTATGATGCTTGCTTGACATTCCTGTTCTATGCCACAGTGAGGCCAAGAATATAGCTTTCTTTCACATTGTTGTTCTCATGGTCAACAATAGCAGTGGTAGAATGCAAAATAAAAGTATAGCAATATTCTATGGTGTGTCAGCATCTTCAAGTACTGCAGTACTTATATTTAAAAAGACATTTTAACACTCGTCAGACTAGGAGAATAGAGGTTGTGATGCATGAACAGCCCATTCTTTAAAGTTGAAAAAAATATATACCTTTGCCACAGTCGGTTTGATATCACTGATCTGAATAAAGCCTAATTATTTTTTTAATGAATAGGTTTCTGTGTGCGGTTTAAATATAAGTATTTAGACTTTTAGTCTCCTCGTGCACAAGATGACATAATTAAGGGACAAAATAGTTACACAAGGACACATTGCTGGGAGGGGAGGGTACTTCCCTTCGGCTGAAGCCTGAGGTGCTTTGAAATACATAACTGAGAGAAAATGAATCTATTGCTTTAAACACTGCACAGCTTGTGCGTAATCGGAACGGCAAGCTAACAGATATCGGGGAAGGAACAGAAGCAAACGAAGAAGGAAAGCAGAAAGTTGCGGTCTGTTTAATCACAGCAGCGAACTGATAGGAAAGAATCGGACTCCGCTGGCGTTCAACCACACCTCCTCCACCCTCCCTCTACATTTTCTCGTTCGTAAAGAGAGAAAAAAGAAAAATGTTTCGTCCGATTCCTGATCTGCAGTAAAGTATACCAGTTGAGTGTGTCAAACAGAGCCCACAGGGGAAATTTAGCAGTAGGACCAAGAAGACGAACAAAAAAAATTAAATAAACGTAAATCGTTTGCGCATTTCAGGGATAAAAGGACACACATTGGAGCCATTTAAACAGGTGCAGTGCCACTTAGATAACGGTATGTATATACATATATCAAATCTTGCTTTTGCTTAATTGTACTTTAGTGTTTATATCCGGTGTTTTAAACGACTGTAGTGTATTTGAAATAGCTTGCATGTGTATATGTACAGATGAAATATCAGGGTACTTTTAAATATAATTTTCCGAATAATACTTCCAGCTGTGGTTGTGGAAAAATACAGCGCAGCAGAGATACTTAATGCGTCTGCATTCTCCTTACTGTAGAAAGTGTAAATCTTTGAATATGCATTTACATGCATGTAAGCTGTATCATATATATAGTTTCTTTAAATGGGCTTATTTGGACTGTATTATTGTTATCCTATACGGTTTAGGTAAAATTCGTTTCCTGATGGAGATCTCAGATGCGCCAGTTGGTCTCAGAGATTCGAAGCAAATGCGATGGTACAACGAGACTCCCCTGCCGACCAACTTCACTGTGTCTAACGTGACAGACCCCTTTCTACCAACAAGCGTGAAGATCACCATTGTTGTGGTCTACATGATTGTTTGCATGGTGGGGCTCATTGGAAACTGTCTGGTCATGTACGTCATCATCAGGTAAAACTCAATTTTTACCTAGTAGATGTAAGTTGCTCAGGGACAGATAAGCAATTATTGCTCTGTTAATAAGTTATATATGTGTTTACCCTACACACATAATCACAAATAAAAATTGGGCATGGTGAATGCTTAGTAGTAGCTTGGGACAAATAATCAAATAGTTATGATCTATGTAATGTTAAGCAGGGTGTATTTATGGTCTCCTGCAATTACCATGTTATTTAGTCGAACCCCTTGCTCATCATATATGCTTAATTCACATAGTCATTTAAACCTTAAGATGAATCAAACACATTGCTTTTTCACAAGGTAGATCCCCACCCATCAATACGCTTCCGGTCTGTGCAAGGGTTATGTCAATATATTTCTAATCATGATCTGTAATGTCATGTGTGTACAGTACAGTATGTGCATGTATGTAATTTCATTACAGACAATAGGCGTCACCCACCATTCCCCATTGCGTGTGACAGATTCTTATTACCACCACACAATTTCTGTAATCTTGTAAAAAAAAAAAAATCTTGCAAAAGTGAAACGTGCCCATTTTTAAATAACTGGTGGTTTCTGGGTAATGATGCCCAGGTAACTGAGTATCACATCATCATCAACAACAACAATAATAATAATGTATGATGATTTGAGTTACTTGTACAAGCAGCCAGTGTGACTCCTTACACCCTAAAGTGTTCATTTATATATAAAATGTGAAGTTTCCTGCATGTATTAATGAATAGTTCACAATATATTAATGCAATAACATACTAATTATAGGGTAGTTGTAAATACATAGGATAGATAGATAGATAGATAGATAGATAGATAGATAGATAAAGCAAGCAAGCATCATCAGCGACAGTCCAACCCATGCATTTCTCAATGTCCTGACCCATTTGCCCACTCATCAGATGTGATGAATAACCAGTTGATTTCCATCCTGATGCTGATGCATAATAGCACTCTTACCCAATACATAGTGTTGAAAAGAGCCATTGTGCAGTCTTTGCCAGTCTCACCCAGATTCACAGGAACAACATGATTAGTCTGCTTTTTCTATGCCTGAACCCTCCATCTGTCAGTGCTGCCTTTTTAAAAATATAATTAAGTGGCAGTTTGCACTCTGCTAATTAGGAAATATCAGTCAATAATCTATTACATTTGTGAAAAGTTATTTTTGTTAGCTGATATTTTTAGTGATCAGCTATTTTTTCAAGATTCCTATACGTACAAATGGCATACACCATGCCTTGTGATTTTTCTTCATATACTTCTTTATATATCACATAAATTAACAAACTTATCAAATGTAATATTGCTACTTAGATTCACTAGTTAATCTATAAAGAAGGCTGACCCGGCTGACTGCTATCGCTGCTACACCAGCAGTGTAAGCTGCACCATGTCCTCCTTGCCAGCCTAAGGATTCTCTCCTTTTATCCAACTAAATCACATGTTTCGTTCTGTCACTGATTCCCTCCTACTCTGCCGTTCCCGTTAAACACTCAGAAACTGTAAGATCCCTTTGCTGTGTAAGGTAATTTCTTTGCACTGTTTTGAACCTGTAAGTCATTCTGCTGTGGTATTAGGAGACTCCTGGGTAATAAAGAATAGTAGATCCACACACTCCTGTACAACTGGGTCTGTGCACAACCAAAGTTAGTTGCCTACTCAGTGATGTAATTCTGGTTAAGATCTTATAATACTGCCACAATAACTGGAGTGATCCAATCCAAGCTGCTTGCAGTGGGAATTTGAATCCTCCCAAAAAAAAAACAGTGAAATGCAAGCCAAAGAACAAACAAAAGCACATAAATGCATCATTTTTGTTTTCACAGCCTCATAAAAGCATGCTGTGAAATTCCCCTCCTTGAGAACTGAGAAGGTTATAGTCTGTGCTGCATTCCTCTATGAAATAATTTCCTAGTGAGATACAGATTTCCCCAGACGCTCTGCTCAGTGTGCCACTGTGAGACAGTACATTATAGGTACATGTTCAGCCTGGGCTCCATACTGGGCCACATGACAGAATCTTCCTTGGGCTGCTGGGAAATTGCCTTGTGCTAATGAGCGAAAGCCTGTGTTGCCAATTTGTACAATTTGTGAAGTATTTTTTTTTTTTTGATCTTGTGACCGTTGTTGGACTCCATTTCGGGATGAGGAAAAATAACTATATCTATGAGCTTCTGGGGATGCTGGAAAAATTAAGCAATGAAAAACTGGCTGTTTTTGTGGTCAAGAAAAAAAATAAAATAAAAAAGTAAAATATTTTTTCATGAATACCAATATTTTTATGCAGTATAACAATTATTTAATTGTTGGAATGTATTCAGAAATGAGAGCGTTGGTTAAACTATTAGGTTTATACTATTAGACACAGTGCAGGAGTCGGTATGACGTTCAAATCCATTACAGCTGCGCGTTGCGGAGTGGCTCAGTTGGTTGTGCAGCTGCAATTCTTCCAGTGTCCCTCAGGTTTCCTCCAATTATTCTGGTTTCCTTCTGTGCTCCAATGACATGCAATTAGGCTTTTTGGTCTCCATGAAATAGTGTGCATGTGCCCTCTAATGAACTGGCATTCTGTTCAGGGTGTGCCCATGACATCTGGTACCCCCAGGTACTCAGTTTAAAAAAATGGGATGTTAATATTGTTTTGGAATATCCATCCATCCATCCATCCATCCACTTTTCTGCAACTCCTCCTAATCAGGGTAGCAGGGGTCTAGAGGCCATCCTAGAGGCTATGGGTGCAAGTCAGGGAAGAACCCAGCATGGGTGGACAGCCCATCACAGGGCAGCTTTGAAATATCAGCTTCACCAATATTATTCATACAGTTTTCAGATTTTTTATCCTCTGTATATCATGTGCATTCACAAAAAGAGTATAGGGAATCGCTAATCTAAAATTCAGTTAAGTTATTTTTAGAAAAACCTTGCTAGCATACTTAGGGTCTAAGCTCCGAAATAAAAGTCACTTTACTACAAGGATTTGCTAGATTAGATAGAGTGTGGAATTCAAAGAAACTCAGATATATTGCCTAAGACATTACAGAGGTGTTCAGGAACTGCATCTTAAGATTTGTAAGGATATGTTGTCTATTGTTGGATATATGTAGAGGCTTCTTTTACTGTTTTTTATGCCACAATAAGGTTCACCAATGTGTAATTAATGCAAAATGTCATGGTGCACAATTTCATAGCACTGACCCTGCTCTTGAGCGGGGGGGTGTTCCGCACCATTGCCCTGAAGGACGGTACAACCAGCTGCACAGGGCAGAATTTGTACAAACTGTGATTAAATGACTGATGTGAGGCTGATGAATGGCACTAGTGTGGCATTTGAAAGATGAACAGTGTCTGTCAACCTGGGATGGATGTCACCGCATCTTCACAGACCTTGACCATTGTGACAGGAGATCCAGCCCTATCTAATGTATTTGCCTTTTACAGAACAACAGGTCTCAGAGAGATCGCAGAGAGTATTGTATCACCTGTAGCTATAGTAAAGAAACCTGTGTTTAGTGCTCGTAATCAGTGGAATATAAAGGATGCAGATGGTAGCTGTAGTCAGTATGTCGGAAATAAAAAGGAATGGCTGAAGGAATGAATGTTTTCTGAGGAAACCAGTCACTCTGTTCAAAAGCAGACATTTGCCTCTGCATTCAGGGATAGAATGACGTAGTAATCAAATGGCGTGGAAGAGCTGGAACCCGCAAGCACCAAAAAGAGCAGCCTGGTCAATAACCAAGACTGAGCAGTAGCGGGGCCGCTATTCTCGCTGTCGGAAGGACTAAAGGGGTCCAAGCACATTTGTTGTTTTTTTGTGTCTGGGGTATTAAATTTATAGAGTGCAGACATGAGTCTGCATCTCACCAATGACATGGAAAGAACTTCCTGAATGTGATCTGTTGCTCTGACCCACAGATTAATTGTAAGAGATGGCACTGCCATCTGGTGCTCTGGATTATTTCGTCTGTTTCCCCTATTATCAAATACTGTAGTTCATATGTCACAATGACTCATATTCATGTGGCTTGTGGCATCAGAGGGCATAATGCTTATACCGCAGAAGAATTGGCAAGATATGTAACAAAATTAAAAATATTGCATTATGCGAAGGGACTCATTTACTACAGTTGTAATTTGTGTTGTAAATTAAAAAAAGAGAAAATCTAAGGCTTAGAGATGAAAGAATGTAATATATTACAATCTTCAGCCCTATTCTTCAAGGACAGTGGGATTTTTGCCCACAGTTAGTCATTAACTGAACTAATTATTTGTATAGATTGTAATGCCAGCAGGTGTTTCAGGTATCGCTGAGCTCCTCGTTACAGGGTATCCCATGTAAACTACAGGATGTTGGTCCTGTAACATCAGGACTGGGCACCTGTTTAATACTGGAATGATGAAAACTGTGTGGAGGGTCTTTGAACAGCTCCTGCTTTTGGCTGCAGAGCATTTGACTTGAATAAACTCCTACTGCAAGTATCTACAGATGCAGCGCTGGGTGCCTTTCAAGACAAACCCTCCGTAGAATCTCAGGAAAGGGCTCAGAGGGGCATCCCACACTTCTCTCATTGGACAGTTGGTCTGTCATTCATCCAACCCATTCTTCTTCATATGACAAAGCCTGCTTGGCATTTGGGTATCCTAGGGTAGTCTGCCCTTATTAGATTAAGTTTAGTGTCATGAATTTGTTTATTTTATTCCTCTGCTGTGTGTCTCTGTGACATGATGGCAGTGCACACTGGCCAGTGCTGCTAGAGATGTAATTCTAAGACAGAGTACAGCCACATTTTAACAGATCTCACTGGAGAAAGGTGTGTCGAGTATTGTCAAATGTTGGGCAAATCTACATGTCCAACAGCAGTTTTATGAAATTTTAAACAACAATTGATGTATTTAGAACCACAAACCCACATATATTTGTGTAAAAAAATGATAAATTTTGCCATATATATTACATACAGTATCACATATTTAAATATAATAACAAATTACCCATACACTCTTAACATGAAAAAAAAAAAAAAAAAA
>JAODKF010000116.1:9119224-9136959 GCA_026779585.1 Mormyrus proboscirostris
GGAACCATAACTAAACACAACTAACGAGCAGGGCTAGGGAAACCAAGCAGAGCAACAGAAAGCTAATACAATGATTCACTGGAGAACAGAGCATGACGGGCACCAAAATACACAGACAACTGGGGCAAACAAGGAACAGGTGTAGGACAATCAATTAACCAATCAGCAAACACTGGCACAAGGAAACAAGCAATAGCTGGAACTAATAACTAATGGGCACAGAAACCATGGAGCTTTACAAATACTAAAAACTAGGAAACATTAATTGGGAATAAAACACTGATGAAGGATAATGAAACAGAACCAGAAAGGAACATAACACAAGCACAACCTAGGGCAAGAAAACTAATATGGAAAATAAACACTGAAAAACAAAATCCAAGAAATAAAAATAAATAGGTGAGGCTGGCCCAAAGCCAGCCTTCAACTCCTGACCAGCAGGACCTGGTTTGAGCCACACACTCAGCGGCGGTCAGAGAAACAAGAGAAAACACACAAGGGTGTGGCGAGGAGTGACGGGACAGGATGGCCAGCGACACCTGCTGGTCAAACAGGGAAGAAACACAAAGGGTAGGGTCGGGCAGGTGCTGACCATGACAGTGCTTGGCCCATCCAGGCCAAGTCCAAGATCTCTAAGAGTTCTAGCAGATGTCTGCAATTCAGGACTGTGAGTGGTGTACAGAGATGATTCAGTACCAGATAGATGCCCATCCATCAATGTGCTCAGAGGCTACCTCTGGCTCTGAGAAGGGTGGTTGAACAGAAAATACAGGAGATGGCAGCAACAGGTATCTTCAGACCCTCCAATAGCTTGTGATTATCACCAGAAGTCCAGCCTATGAAAAAATATGGCTCAGTTCTGTGTGTATTACTTCCACCTCAACCCTCTGACCAGAAAAGACTCTTATCCCCTGCCATCGATTCATGATGCTCTGGTTTACTTCTTGAAGTCAGTCTGGATTTCGCATGCTCAATCTCCGGGGTGGGTACTGCTAGGATTCCCTGTTTCCTGATGCTATACCAAAGACAACTTTCACCATTAGCTGGGGCTTCTGCAAATTTACAGTACTGTGATGTCTTTTGGACTCTGTAACAGGCTAGCAACTTTTAAGAGGCTAATGGAGAGGATTTTTCAGATGTAACCCCATCATTTACCTGGACTTGTTGGAACGCGCGACAGATGTCAACATGGCAATGAAGAGCCTGCATAGTATGTTAGAGAGGGTGTAACTGACTAACTCAAAGAAATGTCATATGTTGAAGAGACAGCTTTTCCCAGGCAAGCTGGGGGGGGCAAGTTAGTTGGTGGCTGGATATTCTGTATGGCTACTCCTTCAAGGAACAGCACCTAGCCAGCTCACCGCACACCCGCGCAGACAGCCTATCCTAAAACCCTAAAATCAGGAGTGAGATGAGTGAATATATGCAAAGAACATTCCTGACCATTTTTGCTGCCATTTTCCCATCACCTTATATTATCTTGAATTAGCAAACCAGTCATTTTTAAGAGATTTACTTTTGATAAATTATCACTAAGTTTGATGCATGTGTCATTCATATAACATGTTTGCATGATATAGCATGAGCATTTTTGTATGTTTGTTGTTTATACCCAATAAATCCATAATAGATGAGTTGAAATAAATGCATAGGTGGAGTTAATATCTCCTCTCACCGGTAATGCAATATATACATTTTAAATATATAAATGAGACAAAATGCATGGAGGATGGCATAGTGACATCACATCTCTGGGACAAGGGTTCAAGTCTCCCCCAAGGATCCATGTGAGTGGAGGTTGTATGTTCTCCCCGTGTCGTCGCGGGGTTTCCTCCAAGTACTCCGGTGTCCCCCCGCATGCTGAGCTTAAATTGGAGTTACCATACTGCCCATAGGTGTGCTTGTGTGAGTGTGCCCTACAACGGGTTGGCACCCCTGCCTGGGTTGTTCCTTGCCTTGAGCCTTCAATGCTTTTTTCCTGAGGCAGTCAAGGAATACAAAGTGAAAGTGGGTGAAGGTTCTGGTGGGTGAAGGTTCTGGTGGGTGAAGGTTATGCTAACGATGCCCCATTAGTGAGGATAGAACGTGTCATACAGCAAAGTACGTTGCAGCTAGCACTTAAAAAAAGGTTGAAAAACACCATGGGTTCTATTACTTAACATTACAATTACGGGTCAGTAATTTTGGCCTTCAAAAACTGTTTCAGCTGAAACTGAATATTCAGTCGTTGGCCTTCTTGACCAGATATTTTTGGTTGCTGAAATTTTGCTGCATTGCTAATAAGTACAATTATCAGAACAATACGAATACTATCAAAAGCATGCTTCCCGCATGGGCAGTAGTTCGGTTAACAGTAGCTGACCTTTCATAGCCAAGCATCCATTTCTTGTGGCTGGCTGCAGAATTTGGTGAAATTATGATGGAAACTGACTGTGGTTAAAAAAAAACCTTGCATGGCTCAAATGTGTACTAAGTTTATTAGTTACAGAAATTATAAAAATGTCTATTTCATTCGTAAATAAATGTTCAATTTATTTTAAAGAGTTTATTTAAATGTTCTATGTTGGGTTCTAGATAGCAAATTTCCAGTTAGAAGGGCCGCCACAAGTGTTTGTTTTACGAGCGGAGCACCTTGATGGGCAGCAGTCCGGCTTTTCTTGGCTGTGACTCACTTCTGAAAGAACATTGTTTATGTGAGTGTGCTGCTTAAATAGCTTGTATTTGAATAAAGATGGCTTCTGACTGGACTTCCTGTTGTCTACCCCGTTCTTCAAGCACTAAAATATTAATAATCTACATGTCTCTGTACTATATGAGTGGATAGGGGATGTATGGATGGATATAGTAATAATATATAGTAATATAATGCAGAAAAAGTATTTTTGGCAGCTTGCTGGCTCTGGAGTGAACACTGTGACCCCACATCTTTGCATGTGTGATTTCCACCCCTTCTACGAAGGGGGGTTACTGGCTTATCGGGGTAACTTGTCAGATTTAAGGTACCACAGTGTAAATGGACATCATATTCGTTCACTTACATTTTGCCCAGACTACCTTAAATATGAGAAGTTACCCTAATAAGCCTGTAACCCCACTTTGTAGTACCGACCACAGGTCAGCTGTTCAAACCCAGGTGTGAGGACTCTTCAGCCAATCAGTCTTCTAATTAATAATCTAATTAGGGAGTCGCACCAAAAACCTGCATACACAGCGGCCCTTTGCGGATAAGACTGGCCACCCCTACACTACAAGATACATGGATATGGAGGATGAGCAGATAGATAAACTTTCAAAATTTAATGCAATGGCAACAGATTGACCATGAAATTAGAGTGACCAGATAATGCATGTCATGGAGGGTACTCTGAGCTAGGACAGGAATTGTAAATGACCATTTCAATTAAAAGGACCTGGGTTTCACTTGAGCACTGAGTGCTTGCTGTGTGCTGATTGGTCAGTCTCCTATAATCATGCATGTGTCACTAATGCTAATGTGAAACAGCTGGATGAGTCTTTCAGTCAAGGAAACAAACCAGTCAAAGCACAAGAAAAGATGAACTATATAGCCGAGCGCAGGAGCCTTTCAGTTTGAAAGTAGTTTGTAAAACCCAAAGTAGCTTAAAGTGTCCCCCTAACATGGATTATCAGGTCACCCTACATGAAACAGGTGCTGCAAGATGAACGATATTCGAAGAACAATAATTGCAATACACTTTTAAAGCATGTCCACTACAAATCTTATACATAGCGAATAACCTACAATAATTGATATGAGGGGCCCTCCTTCGGAACAGCTTTAAAAGCATCCCAGGAGGCCACTTCATGAAACAGGTGTAGAGGAGACTGTAGGGTCTGCCAGACCCTGGTGTAATTGGGGTTAAGGGCCTTGTTCAAGTGCTAGTGGTGGGATCACTCTGCCGACCCAGGGACTTGAACTGGCAACCTTCTGAGTCCCAACTCACAGAGCTACTCCCCCAACAAATATATTTTTTTTGCTTCACACGTTTTTTTGTCAGTGCATAATTCCATATATGTGCCCTCCACAATAATTGGTAGCCCTTGAAAATATTTGTAAAAAGGGTTAGAAAAATCCAGCCTTTGGTGAAGTAACTTCATGTCCCACTGAAAAAATGAGATTAAAAAATTGATTGAATTTCAGTGTAAGGTTGGATTTTCAGTGGGACATGAAGTTGCTTCACCAAAAGGTGGATTTTTTTCTAACCCTCTTTACAAATCTTTTCAAGGGCTACCAGTAATACTGGAGGGTACTGCAGTTTTGATGTTCACACAACCAGATGGAATACCTTTCATAAAGGCAATTGAGGAAGACCACACAATTTCGTTACACCAGAGACATAATATCCCCACATACTGTAAAAGTACAGAAATTCATTTAACAATATAACAGGGCAGGTTAAAAACAGTTACATGACCACACCGATCAGCAATGCCAACATACGCCCCTCACACACACACACACACACGCGCACACACACACACACACGCGCACACACACACACGCGCGCACATAGAAAATAAAATAATTACACTCAATATATTAAAAGCCAGTTAGGCCTTTAAAATACAAATAAACACAGAGGAGCAGCACTGGGTCTCCCCACGGCTGACTGGACAGAGAGCACCGTCCAGACACCACACGCCACTCGTGAAAACACCAGTGCAACACAAGAAAACCCTCCCACCTCCTACAGCTCAGCCTGCCTCTCACATCAACCCAGCCGCTCCGGTACAATAAAACAAAACACAACATTAATTAAACGAAAGACACTGCCCCTCCCCTGATACACGAGAGAAGGGGCAGTACAAATGTGATCACTGTCCTCCCAACCACGCATTCGGAAGGGCCGCCAAACGAAGGGACGGAACTTTAATGTAGACAAAGCAGCAGAATCACCAGGGATTGCAAGATGGAAACCAAGGGAGCAACAGTCACTCCCACTGCCACATGCAGCCAAACCTGCGAAACATAACAAATAAGAGAGAATAGCATCACACGTCAGAGTATGCAATAAGTGGCAGTGTACGCTCGCACATACCCACCAATCCACTGAAACCGCTGCCCTAAAAGCAGAGGGAAGGGAACGCCGCAAACTCCAGGAACTTGTTCACTAGGAGGAGAACAGCAGGCCAGAGACCAGAATTAGTTCGAAGAACTGCAACCCAGTCAGGGCTCACGGGATGCAATAAGTGACCTACCACAGCAAACATGATACTGCAAAACGGAGGCACACAGCGACCGATATACCCCCAATGTGGCACAAGGTGGGGGCACTTAATGACGCCTTTGCCCACGCTACCTTAAGCAGGTGCACAACCACGACAGCAGTGTGCAAACTGAACTCCCCAATACCACATACACTTCAGCAAAACGTATCTCCTGAACGAGTTCTCCCCCGCTCTTCTATGACACCTTGCTCCACCCTCCAATCTAAAAGCCATCAGCCCAATTTAATTTAATATTAAAATTAATATAAGGTAGACACCTTCATATAAAAAGCAATTCCCAATACTTCGACCTGTGACATTAATAATTATTCTATAATGTAGAGAATAGTACAAATATACCTTTCTATGGGTAGTTGTGTCCAAATTTTTGACTGGTACTGTGTGTGTGTGTGTGTGTGTGTGTGTGTGTGTGTGTGTGTGTTTATGTGTGTGTTTATAACCCTTTTGTTGTTTATAATGAAGTGCGGTTCATTACCCTTATTAGCTTGGTGATCTGACATATTTGGTAAATAACTGAATTTGTCTTTTTCCTGTTTTTACCTTCTATTCTCATCTTTCCTATCAGGTACACTAAGATGAAGACCGCCACTAACATTTACATCTTCAACCTGGCACTGGCAGACTTCCTCGTTTTGGCCACACTGCCGTTTCAGGGAACAGATGTCTTCCTTGGATTCTGGCCGTTTGGGAACATCCTGTGCAAGATGGTCATCTCCATTGACTACTACAACATGTTCACCAGCACATTCACCCTCACCATGATGAGTGTAGACCGATATATAGCTGTGTGTCATCCGGTTAAGGCACTGGATATGCGCACACCACACAAGGCCAAAGTCATCAACATCTGCATCTGGATCCTGGCTTCTGCCATTGGGGTACCCGCCATGGTCGTTGGGGATGTGGAGGTAGAAGTTACTGGTATGTTATCTTTACTGGTTCTACTGAACAGTTTGCTGGCGCTTACTAAATATCCAGTGTTATCTGTATAGGATACAGCAGTAGTGGGTCTCAGCAGACCTTAGATGACTTCAGAAATACATGATATATGTGATTATTAGTATGGAGATAATTATAAAAGGCTATACCATGTATGAGTGGGGTTGGATTTACACCAGAGTGGTTGTCTTGCAAAATTATCCCTCGGAGGAGCAAGAAAAGTCATGCAGGATGGATGAACCCAACCATCCAAAGATCTGTAAGCCTTTTTGTGGCAGATGATATTTATATGTATGTCTTATATCTATGACTCAAGTTGAGTAGCAATGGCTTGCAGAAGATACTCTTGATGACTCATTCCATCATATCCAATTGACATTTTTGGAAACAATGTTGCAACATTTGGGGAAAATCTCCTAGTGTCTAGCACTAATATAATTTTAACCCAGCTGTCAACTGTGGTGGTGGTAAGTGAAAGTTTGGAGCAGTTTTTTCTGCTTATAGACATAGAAAAGACTTGACATCAGAGGCAATCATGAATTCATAGTGGTATTTTAGGCCCATATGTTTGTGGGTCGAGGTTGAAGAATGTTTGCTAATGAATGACACTTAAGTGTAAGAGATGCTACATTTTGCATTAGCAGAGTGAAAAACCAGTCCTTTGCTCAACAGGAATGTTTTGGGTAGCCTTAAAGGGGGCTGTTCATACCAGTTCTGTAAACAAGAATTCAGGAGAAATCCTTTTATAGAAGGTGAAACAGATTGATTAGTAATAAAAAAGAAGAATTTGGTAGTAGCCAAACATCTACCACAGCTTATTGAATTAATAGGTTATCGACCCTGTGACCCTGATGAGGATGAGCGATTTGAAGTTGTAGGGATGAATGCATGGAAAGTCTTTACCTCTGGGTTTTTCTTACATAAGCAATACTTGTTCAATAAATATTGAAAATAACATCCAAGGTTTTTCTGTGACCCAGTATTACAGTGGCATGGAATATGAATGGATGCTGGCTTCAACTAAGGCTTTTATTAGATATATGAAAGATGAATATATTTTCAAAAAGCATTATGATATTTACAGAGTCGCGTCATGCTGCAGCTTCATGTTCACCTGGAACTTGACATGGAAAGTGAGAGAGAGTAAGATACATACGTTAACATTCTGTGTGGAACACCAGCGTATCATAAGCTGCATATATACACACTAAGCTGAATCTAAGTTTACTTAGAGTACTAAGGTCTTAAATAAACAAATATATAAATAACAGAATATGGAGGAACCTGAGGGGAATTTATGTAGATCCTTTAATATATGTAGATCTGCAGTTCTAGCATGGCCATGTAGACATTACGTTTTAAGGTAATTGTGATCTTGGACTGGCTTCTCATGCAGGGCATACCCGTGCCTCGTGCATTGTATGTGATTGCATTGTGGTAATTGCATTCCATTCCTGAAGCATAGTTCTTATATACACTATATGGCCAAAGCAATGCGGACACCAGCTTATCCAATAGCTCATTCTGAAACCGGGGGAATTAATATGAAGTTGGTCCACCCTTTGTTGCTGTAATAGCCTCTGCTCTTCTGGGGAACCTTTCCATTAGATTTTGGGATTTACTGCCATTCAGGCTGGGTTTTGATATTGGCCTATCAGGTCCCATTCCGGGAGCTTCTGTGGCTGCCACTTTGCAACTGAACTTATTCCCAGGCTTTTCCACTTCACACTCACTTAACTTGCTAATGACCAGGACAGCACTAGTAGGGCAGAAATGTGCTAAACTGACTTCCTGGGAAAATGGCCTCTTATGATGCTACCAAGTGGACTGTTCTGTACAACCACCCATTCTGCTGCTGATGGTTATTGCCAGAGATTGCATACTTGTGTTCTTAGTTATGTTATAATTATATATCTGTGCCAGTAGTGGGTTTGGCTTGATCAGGAAATTCCTTTAATCAAGGTGTCTGCATACTTTTGGTCATATAATGTATTTGGTAACGCTTTACATCAGGGGTCTCAAACTCCAGTCCTGGGGGACCGGAGCCCTATACAGTTTTTGGTTCACCCTCATTTAGCACAACTGATTCTACTCCTTGTGCTAATTACCATACAGCTCTTGTGCTGAATCATTTATGGTGGAACAGGGAAAGAACTAAGCTACACAGGGCTCCGGCCCCCCAGGAATGGAGTTTGAGACCTCTGCTTTACATTAAGTGCACCTTCATAATGCATTCATAGAGCATTCAATGCACCTTCATACTGCATTCATAATGCATTCATTAAACATTCATAAGCAGACTGCAAGTACATCATAACATCTTAACATCCCTTAACAGCTTTAATATGCATTAATAACAAACATTTGTATATAATGTTTGTTCTTAATGTATATTACAGTTGTTAAGGGATGTTAGGATGTTAAGCTATACATACATGATGTTTATGAATGTTTTATGAATACTTAATGAATACATTACGTAGGTGTGCTGAACGTTTTATGAATGCAATATAAAAGCATTATGAAGGTGCAGTCAATATAAAGCGGTACCGTGTATTTGAATCCTACTTATTTGTCAGGGGCCAGATAAAATTAATTAATACTTTTCTAGGTTTTATTTAATGAATATATTGTTTTTTCATCCATAATACCCCTAGGAAACCTGAACTGAAAATTGTTTTAATGACATATGAAAGGGAAACATAACCTTTATTTGTTAAGTAATAAATATCTGACTATGCAATCTGTAACATAATAATAACATTGATGCTGTTCATTGCATGAAACAACCATGATGGGCAGTGCAGGCCGTACATACAATACAATTTAATGCATTCATTTTTACTATAGAAATATAAAATACTTAGGATCAAAATGACCTTCTAACTGATAACCTTAATAAATAGAATGAATGTGTTAGAGGAACATCAATAGAATATAAATACTTTACTAGAGAAATCCCTACTGTTGTGACTTCCCTCTCGAGATACCGTACATGACCAGTCTGGTTACTGTCCAGTGAATACTGCCCTGATTTTAGCGATGTTTTCTCTCCGTATGGGAGCAGCCTCCTTCTCTCTGTTTTACAAAAAACAATAGACCGTCATGTGACTTGACTTCAGAGCTGCTCGGGGTCACGTGTAATCCTACTTGTCAGAGGCTTCATTCCGAGGCTTTGTTTCTACCCGTTTCCCGATGGGATGACCTTCGAATAATTCCAGGCTTAATTGTTAGATACCTGCTATTCTTTGTTCGCGCTTGTTTCCCCAGACTCTGTTGTAGTGCTTTGCAATTTCACAGCACTGTGAAACGCGACAGCTCACATTTTCGTTCCTCTCTACGTTCCTTATGCAGATTTTTGCATCACTCTGTTTGTCACAAGGGTGCTTTGATCTGAATGATCATCCACTGCCTGAAATTCTTACCTTTCACAATAGGTTCAAAGCTGGCACCAAATTTTGAAACCAATTTTTGGAAGCATAATTTGTGAGCTGTTTATCACAGTCTTATTTCTTGTGCATTGCTGCAGCTCCCCTGTCTGATGTACTAACCTGCACCACTCCCATATATTCCTTCAAAACTACTTCATTCAGTCAGAGACAGATTGTAGCTCTCAGTTCTACTTTCCCCTGACAACGATCCACCTTACAATGCTGCTTGCAGATTTGAATTCAGTGGTCTGATTTTCTTTCCATCAGAGAGTTACCTCTGTCGGCCAAAAAATGATGCAGGTCTTGACTTAATTTCCCAGTCCTTCATAATAATCCATCCATCTAACTACCATTTACCTGAGTCAGGGTTGCAGGGAAAAAATCATTAGCATGAATAATTATAATAAGCTTTTTAACCTAGTTGTGTTTTTTGACCGTGATGCATGCTGTTGTCCAGCTGTGTATGTGCATGTATGACGTGCTCTTGTGTTAGCAAAGTCACATACACACAATTAATTATTAGTAATTAACTCATGACTATTGTTTTCTGTCATGCAGGTATTGAGTGCATCGTCGTACTTCCCGACCCACGCAGCTACTGGGATCTTGTGTTCGGGACTTGTGTGTTTCTCTTCTCTTTCCTCATTCCTGTGGCCATCATCAGCATCTGCTACAGCCTGATGGTTAAGCGGCTTCGCAGTGTACGCATCCTGTCCGGTTCCAAAGAGAAGGACCGCAACCTGCGACGCATCACACGCATGGTTCTGGTGGTGGTTGTTGTCTTCGTGGTATGCTGGACCCCTGTCCAGATCATGGCGCTGGCTCAGTCGCTGGGGGTCAACCTGGGGAGCATGCTCACCGTGGTCCTCATGCACTTCAGCATCGCCCTGGGGTACGTCAACAGCAGCCTCAACCCGGTCCTGTATGCCTTCCTCGACGAGAACTTCAAGCGCTGCTTCCGTGAATTCTGCTACCCCTCCGCCTTCCGGCTTGACGGGCAACAGTCGGGCCGCATGCGGAGCATCGCCAGGGACGTGCCGTACAATAGCAAGGCTGTGGACGGTAACAGCAATCCTGCCTGACTAGGCGTGGAGCTGCCACTGGTCAGCACGGAGTTCTCCAAGCCAGGCAACTCTAACACTGAACTCACCCAGATAACAGCTCTGTAACCTTATAGGGGTCCCCCACATGCCTAATCGGGGACCAGATATTTATGCTGACACATGTTTTGGGAATAAGGGGCTTTTTACCAAATGCCTTTGCTTTGTGTACTTGTCTTATTTATCTCTTTGTTTCTTAGGTTATTTGTTTAATTATTTACTTGTTTCCTTATGATTGCTCTCAGACAAAAAGAGAAAAAACTAATTACTTTCCATCGCCTTAAATTCTATATAATTGCTTATATTTGACTTTTGACAGGTGTTATTGTCCATTTTAGTGCATAAATCGATTTCTTTTTCCTATCTAAAGATAAAAATGAACTGAGTGTCTAAATAAGCTTTTAGATTGGCAGAATAGTAAAGAATTGTCTATGCTCCTGTAATTTTGTTAAACAGTAAAGATACGTTGTGTTATATTGTTTTATATTACGCTTCAGGCTAAAATATTTAAAATTCAAAATAAGAATAGTGTTGTATCATACAGATGCATAGATATTATGCACATAGTTTGGTAATTTATATAAATTATTACTGTGTATTTAAACTGTATTCCATCTGTAACTCAGATCTGAATATTCTGAATTATGTTTAACGCCTGAGGTACTGCTTATCACTGTTACAGTTTACGTTTTCAAACTATTTAATGATTTCTGTATGTATGTGAAAATATTTTATATATATGCACTATTCATCCATTCTCTATCTTTGGCGGGCTTGTGGAATATACATACATTAGTCAATGATATATTTCAGTTATGCATACATATGTGAACAGGTGTAGCATTATGTATATAATGAAACATGAATACTGGCTTATGGTGTAACATAATTTGTACTGTCTTATGTATTGTGTATAGATGCATTTATTTTGTTTCATTGTTTGATTATTTTATTGGTTGACTGTTGAGAATTTGCTTACATATCTGTCTGTATTTTACATATCCCTCAAATAATGGTAGATCCTGTATATGTAGCCTCCTTCATTGATTTTTGTCCATTTTATGTAACGATATTTAATTTTGGATGTCCTTCATTGCTTTCAACGCTGATAACTTTATTGACATGCAGAATACAAAAAAAAAAATCATTGAGAAATTATTTTAAATACAAATAGAAATCACTACATCCATCTTACATACTATTTAGAAATTCATACATGTAATACACCAAGGCGTTTATCCTGAAATGTCATGCTGTTTAAAATCACTCAAGCAAACTTCATCAAATATGCAGCTGGTTCCACCCCCATTCATATCTAGATGGGGCCCCTTTGTAGGGTTCTGTATTTGAGTCAATTGATTGCCTTACATTTCATTTACCTTCTATTACATTAGTTTCACGGCATTTTATGGAACACACAAATAAAAAACTGCTATGTAATATGCTTACCTTCAGGGCCAGATTTCCTGCTTTTTGTGATCAGCTCTTTATTAATTCTCATATTTACAGTAATTTACAACACATAAGTACAAATGAGACCAATACAAATGAATATAAAAACCCAAAGAATAAAAAAAGAGAAAACAGTATGGAAGGATGTACCAGCTGGGCACGACTGGAATAGTAGCGCTTTACAAGAATGGGACTGTTTAATAGGCCAGTAATAGATCTTTAAGGGCTGAGTGCAATTACTATAGCTGGTTTAGCTTAATTTATTACCATAGACCTTTGTGCCGAGCGAGACAATATGTAAATCGGGGTTAACCAGATGCCCAAAATAGTATTTTGCAGTCGTTAGACCAGCAAAAATGCACGTTTTGAGGTAAAGTAATGGAATCCTGGTTTTTATGAATGTTTGTAATATTACAAGGAATTGTGAATCATAGCCTGCTGAATTTGCTTAGTACAATTCCAAGCATAATTTTGTCACTGAAAATTTAAATCTTCAAATGTAAAATAAAAAAATACTTTAGGTCATATAACTCCATTGCTTAATGTATTTTTTTTATTTAAATGTTTGAGCTAAAGTCTGATATGACACAAAAGGAATCTTGTCATCGCGGATAGTTATTGGATTAATTACTCTAATTGCACTCATACACATTAACATCACAAATTGGGGATGTTTTTAATGGAATTATTTCTTCAAACTCATATTCTCATGAATTAATGAGAACATGGCTTTTCCAAAGAAACGCGAAAAACATTTTGGTTACTCATTTTAAAATTCCAAAAAAGCAGGACTGTATAGATCTGAAAACTCATAAAAAACAACTTTGGTCCACTTGGTTTGATGTAATGATAATGTGAGTGCAAAGAACATTATGACATTTAATAGTCATAGAAGAAAGTTTTTTAGGGTGACCTGTAAGTTTATTCAAGTCACATCAGTGCTTTTAATACAGGATCTGATGCTGAAAACGTGGAAAAGTAAAACCACTTAAAACACAGACCCTCCTCATATCAATAAGCTCTGTGTGTCAGTTGTAGAATGATGCCCCTGCATATTTACATCTACTCCTATACTGTATATTTATAGCGATACCTCTTTGCAAAAAAGAAAATTACATATTCATAATAAATATATTAGTTTCTACTTATAATCAAAATAATAAACCAAAGTCATCTAATGGGAAACAGAAACAGAGAGAGAGCCACAGTGAACGTCCAGGAAATGTGCCCCTTCATTTATCGCAACCAGCCCCTTGGGAATGATGCCTAATATGCATTGAATCCCTGTCAGGTCCTTATTGGTCCACTTGAATGAATTTTCCTTATTACTTTCCAAACTGCTATAGCAGAAAATGTTAGCTTATTAACTCCTCGAACAGTTGTAAGAGTCTTATTATCTTAATATCTTGTAGTTATACTTTCTTTTCAAGAGTCGTGAGCTATTTTTGCTGCATTTAGTTATCAGTTCCATACAAGTGTGACCTGCTTTAAATATGTGTAGCTGAAGAGACATGTTGGTCAACTGCAGGCTTTTCTTTCTTATATTTTTATTACTTATTTGATCCTAAAAAATGGAACTAGAAAAGCAATCTTAGTTGGAATCAGAAAACGGAGCAAACTGCCCAAACATGTCATGAGCCTAGATACCGAGGCATCGTAACCTGTATTCAAATACAAGCCAAGCAACAAATGATAGTTAACATTACATATAACTGCACTTCAATTTAAAATCTGTTATCATAGAACATCGACAAATCAATAAACCATTTTAATATTTTACTTTTAACATTTTTATGTCGTTCAATTTCTGCTCTTTTAATATATCTTGTACAAATAGCAAAGCTTGACTGTTAAAACTTTAACATTTTTTATTATTTTAGCAACATTTTTACAGATACTTTGCAAAATTGTATTTTTTTTCTTATGTAGGTTTATATACAAATAGGTTTTGGACCTATCCTGTTTCCAGTGATATGAGACGGCTATGAGGCTGCCAGTCTAAACATTAACTTTTGGATGATTTGAACATGACTGTCAGTGTTGCACCCTCTCTCAATAACATTATCCGCAAGGACTGTGCTACAATGCCCTTGGACATCTCATGAAATGAAAAAGACTGTTAATTCACTCAGGAACTACACTGGAAGTACACATTTCACCCAGTACTGGCTGTTTTATATATTAGGTTTTCTTTTTGTTATTGTTTGGAAGTTTGTCTACTGAAGGATTTGTGTATCGGTGGTTCCTTTGCTTCATTTGAACAGCTTGGTCTCTCATCATGCAAAGCGTTTCTGAACCTCCTCTGGCATGATCATTAATACCTGTTGAACTCATCTCATGCCGACTGGCCTACCTTGGGTCTCTTTTTAAAAATGTAGTCTTTTCAGTCATCTTACATATTCACAGAGCCAACAGATGGGCATAGAAATCACTGCAGAATTGTAGCAGGATGCTTTGAGTACAATGTGCTTGTTTCTTCAAAGACTCATTCCAGCAAATTCAGCTGCAGGCCATTACCACGAGAATATGAATAAATCGCATCATTTATATTTTCTTTTGTATTGAATAAATGTAAACCTACTGATGGCACACAATGACCCCATTTCTGTACATGTACAAAGCTTTTTAACTACAGATAGCTACAATCTGATGTGTTATACAGCTTTATTGTAAGTATTCCCCACCTTATTAAACTAATATTTACTCTGTACTCTGAAAGTCTTTTTAATACCACTCACTGCAGGCCTGCTGCCTTTAATATTCCAAGCAGGATTCTTGTGACACAGACATTTTCCTCCTGGCTATAGACAATGTGACACTGAAAATCATATATAGCCATAGGATAATGAAAACTTTGGGTCACGTTATGTTTAAATATTTGTTCATTAAAAGCAAAGTTATCTTCAATATGACCCCATATCCTATCTCCGTTAGTGTGTCCCCCTCACTGTCCCCCTCACATAACTTACGTAATGCCTCTATGCTTTGTGAGTGCACCTTAATTGTCACTCCCCACATGCCTATTCCCCCTGTGCTCTTTGTACTGTAGTGTGACACTAACGAGCCACACCTGTTCCTCATTTAACCCTGCCTCTCGTTTCGGCCCTCGTGTGGATGATCTCAGGTGCCTCTCGTTTTGGCCCTCGTGTGGATGATCTCAGGTACCTCTCATTTCAGCCCTCGTGTGGATGATCCCCAGGTGCCTCTCGTTTCGGCCCTCGTGTGGATGATCCCAGGTGCCTCTCGTTTCAGCCCTCGTGTAGATAGGTTTCTTCATTATAATTGAATGAATTGGGTGAGTGGGAAGTGTGTGCCATTTCATGTTTCCTGAATGATCATCTTTAATAATCACCACCATGGCAATACAGTACCTTCCAAATTTTTTTTTCCTTCCACCGTTCCTCTCTAAACACTGTCCCTCTGTGTACTAGGGCAGATAGGAACTAATAATATGGTTAACTAAGGGAACATACTGAACCTAAATGTAACACATGTAAATTTAACCAAAATTATAAAGTGCTGTAACTGATAATATATAAAATAAAATAATAATAATATGCCCTGCGATGGGCTGGCCCCGTCCAGGGTTGTTCCCTGCCTCGTGCCCGTTGCTTTCGGGATAGGCTCCAGACCCCCCGCGACCCAATTGGGTTGGAAAATGGATGGATGGATAATAATAATACTTTAATCTGATCATTCAACATAACATTGGCATAAATGTATATTAACCATAATTAAATTGCTATAAAGCATAATAATAATATATAACGTAAACCACTCCCATACACTCATTTCCAAAACTGAATATCCTTTGAGCTTTGAGGTTTTTTTTTTGCAACAAACCAGGTGAGGTCTTATTTATGCATTGTATATCCTCAGAATTACTCCCATGGCCTTATAATCATGACTGCTTCATAAGGTCATGGAACCATTGTTGAAAATGTCAGGCAAACTATCTGTCCATTCATCTTCAAATCTCTCAACCTGGTAGGAGTCATAGTGGGATCCAGGATGCCATTATCTTAATGATATGTCTCTAAACTGCAAGAAGAGACCAGAATACTGGGGTAAACGCATCCAAACATGGAAAGTGTCATGATCCGCGCCGTTCGATCCTCCTGTGTGCCACGCCCACCTCATTTCCTAGTGTTTATCCCTGATTGGAATCACCTGTTGCTTGTTACTGCTACTTGTTTCGTGTATTTAGTCCGCGTCTCAATCAGTCTACGCCAGATCTGTCATTGTCGTCATACCCTGTCCATGCCTGACGTGAGTTCCAGCCCTGTCTTTACTGCCTGTCTGCCATTAAACCCTCGTTGTCTCCTTGAAACCGGCTGCTCTCTCCTCCTTACCTGCTCGTCACCCGCGAGCCGTGACAGGAAGGCCAATGATCACTGAGTGGAGTAGGGATGGGAACACAGGCAGCCATACAGAGGCAGATTAATATTATTGTAGATCAGCAAACCAGGGCTACACCCCACCTTTGGGAAAAATTAAGCAGTCAATTTTATCAGTTTAAGTTACTCAACACCCCCCTCCCACCACAGAGGTGTTAAGTAAGACCACCAGAATCGCTGCGTGCTGATTAATGGATTATTCATGTTGCAGTATTTTGTATTCTCTCGTTTGCCTTTCAGCTCCAAAAAAATAAAATAATAACTCAAGTGGCCTGCTTGTCCCCCTCCCTCCAAGTCAAGTCAGCCTGGGGGGGATCTGTCATGTCTCACATATATTACATGGCAATTTAAAAAAATCTACATATTGATAAACAGTTTTATTTTATCTGCAGTGTCTTTTGTCAGCCATTTATCCATATTTATTATTTTATTATGTCAAATCCTGGTGTTAGCAATCTTGGTTATAAGTCCTGGTGAAAATGCAAGAGATGTTTGAAACTTAATTAAGTAATCGATTATTTTTTAAAATGTCAAGACATTTTTTCCCACAAGCACTTCTCTCTGTACAATATACAGTACATACAGACTCACTATGTCTCCGGGCATAATCCCCAGGCTCATTGAGACATCATACTGGATATGTGTAGGAAGATGGATGGATTGATGGATTGCAACAGTAGGTCAAAGGAAACACATATGAACAAATGAAGGATATTTGAATGTCATCCGTAGGTCTTACTGTCCCAGAAGCTTAAGGCTAAACATATTCCTTGCTGCGCTACATTTTTACCAAAGTGAAAATGTTTTTAAGATCTGTACTTTTGTGCTTTTGGTTAGAAGCATCATCATAAAAATAGAGCAATTATATGAAAACAGATTGCATCCTGCTTCTACAACAATTTGCATTCAGTAGATAATTTATCAAACCATTATATGCAAAGGACATTCTAATAAAGTGCTTTCATTAAAAGAAAAAAGACAAAACAAACGGAACATGCATTTCTCATAAAAACAGATGGACATAACCCAGCAGTTAGAGAAATATAAACTTAAAAATAAACATTCTACCCAGTCGGTGATTTGAGGGGGGTAGGGGAGCAGCCATCCCCAATGTTAAGAAAAATTATTCAAGAAAAATGCACCCCTTTGTTAGCCGGGGGGGGGGGGGG
>JAODKF010000116.1:9137059-9172702 GCA_026779585.1 Mormyrus proboscirostris
ACGTCTCCCCTAGTCTAATGTCGGTCATTGTGTGTGTTCATGTGCTGTTCCTGCCTGTCACCCGTGCTTTTTAAAGTGAACCCCGTTTCCCCGTCCTTCTGGCTCGTTTGGTTTCCTTGCCCGCTTGTCTCGCCACCGAACGTCACAGTTACCTTTTTTATTTTTAAAACATACTGCTATAAATGCAGCCATTTGTCACAATTAATAGATGGATATGCATATAAAATAAACCACAAATCAGGTAAAAGTCCACAAAAAAGTTTGTCGGATTCACAACAGTGACACCCAATATTAGTTACAACCTAATTTGTTAAACCCATTAAATGCTATTCATCATATTTTGCTGCATCAAATGACACCTTTACTGTATCCTAGGAGTTCAAAAGAGATGTCCATACTATAACAGAGTCTCCCTTTTCTTATAAAAAAACAACCCTGTAAATATCCATTCATACAACCATATTCTATAAACACAAATCCTATCCAGGGTCGCAGGGGTCCAAAGCCTCCCCTGAAAATATGTATTGCAACATAGACATACTCAAATACAATATATTGCTTTTTTAAGCATATAGCTTTGACAGCTCACATAAATTGCTTAACCCATAACTGTACACTATTTGGTGTTATGCTTATATGCAGAATAGGCACAGATATTCTGCTAAATCCTGGGTGCAGCTCTGGTACTTCTCATGATTTCATAGATTATGTGGGCTTGCTTGAGCCTGTCTAATGTGATTTCTTTCTCAAGAATACTGACGTGCAGTTGTTACTGAAAATCGATTGTTGTTAAATACAGAGAGCCACAAGGATCCATGTTGAAAACTGTTCTGTCATTTGCAAGATCCATATAAAAGTGTGAAATTTATTTTTATTTCTGTGTTGATAATGACAAAATCGAAGCAGTGGGAAACAGAAGGGCAGCCTCAGACACATGATTTTTTTACCATGCTAACTGTGGAAGTATTTGATGGATCATTTGCAAACTTAGCAAATTGTATTGGTGAAGATCTAGACCTCTTCAGTTGAAGCAATAATGCATAGTAGCAACAAAGGAAAGGGTGACCTCAGAAGACATGTGACCTTGTGAACATAACTCAAAAAGTATTTGATGGTCTTAGATTTGATCTTATTATCTCTTCATGAAACAAATGACAAATACCCAGACAACAAGACCAGGAAGGGCAGCTACAGAATAAGCTTTATCTTGTGAACTCAGTAAATCTAAGTATATTCTGTGGATTGTATTCAAATTACCCAGGCACATTGTACAGGTCAGTGGTTCTCAGATTGTGGGTCGCCATATGCTGTAATTGGGGGGGGCTGTAAGAATTTTCTGAAAATACGAAAAAAAAAAATTCACCAGTCTCACAAAATTTATGGGTGGCAGTCCATGGGGAACTTCACAGAATGATGGTATGAAGCTATGAAAACAGTAGTGGGGCAAGAGACAGAGGTTGGAGGGTGTGGTGGAGTAGGGATTACATAGGGGAAGGGGTGATGAGACTCTTATATATATTTTTCTTGCTCCAACAGCATCTATTATTATTATTATTGTTGTTGTTGGCTAACTTAACATCAGACTACACTGGAGTCCAATGTGTCACTCATTATAGTTTTAGGCTATATGCATATAAGATCAATAATCATCCAAGATGCAGGCTGTCACGTACGCGGGCAGGCAAGCAGGCAAAGAGGCGAGCAGAGCCGAATGGACAGGGTAACAGGGTTTATTCTTCAGCGACAGGCAGACAGGCACGAACATAAGCAACACTGCATGACAATACAATGACGGATCTGACGTACTGGGGAAAGACGCGGACTAAATACACAGGTAGGTCAGGAATTAACAGGACACAGGTGATCACGATCAGGGCATCACACAAGGAAATGAGGTAGGCGTGGCACACGGGAGGATCGTACGGAGCGGATCATGACAGAACCCCCCCCCCAAAGGCGCACACAAGACCGGGAAACCTGAAAGACAAGAACAAAACCATCAGGGTAAACCAGGGAGTAAAACAGAGACACAAAACTGAAACAGGGACCAGAGGAAAGACAGGACCCGACACAGAACAGGGAACGCCGACAGGCAGACAAGGAAGGGAGACACCGGGGAAACACAGGCAGGCGGAACAAAAGGGCCGGGAGTGAATATGGGAGGCACAGGAGGAGGAGCAGGAACAGGAGGAATGAAGGGAGGCGGAGAAAAAGCAGGCGGGACGAAGGGACCAGAAGGAAATGGAGGAGGAACCAGGGGAGCCTGAGAGAGCCCAGACGAGCAACAGGCGACGGCCGGAGGTGCCGCAGGGGAGAGGGAGCAGGGAGGAGGAGGGAACCACACAGGGGCCAAGAGGACGGGACGAGGGAGAGACGGAGGGGACACGGAAGGAGCAGGAGGGAACCGTGGCGCAGGCGGGCAGGAGGGGGAAGCCGCCACTGGCGATGGCGCAGCCGGAGCCCGGGAAGGCACCGTCCGATGCCCAGCCGGAGTAGGGGGGCCCGGAGGCGACCGACATGGCGCTGGAGGCGATGCCGAGGACCGGCACCGAGGCACCGGGGGGGGACCCGGAGGCACCCGGCGACACCGAGCCGCAGGACCTGCAGGCGGCCCCTGAGCCCCAACCAAAGCACGCGAGGGCGAGCCAGGGGGCAGGGCGGGCGGGACCCGAGCCCGACGCCTGTGTCCCCTCCCTTTGCGGAACACGGACAGGAGGGGTCCCACCGGGCGCTGGTCCCGAAAGGTCCTGAGGGCAGAAGTCCATAGGCAGGCCCCCGAGGGGTCCCACTCGAGCTCCTCCTCCTCACCGGAGGGAGGAGCCGGGTGATGATTGTCCGGGACCTCCTCGGGGGCCGGAGTCTGACTCTCCGGCACTGCCGCAGCAGGCGGTGGCACGGGCTGGACGGGCTGGTCAGGCGGCGCGGGCTCGACGGGCTGGTCCGGAGAGCAGGACTTGACGGGCTGGTCAGGCGTGCGGCCAGCAGGGGGCGCCTCAGCGGTATCAACCGCTGCAGGCGGGGTTGCCACCAAGACAGTCATGGGCAGGTCCGGAACAACGGGCAGGTCTGGAACAACAGGCAGGTCTGCCTGAGCCCGCTTCGTCCCAGCGGGTGTTGCCCCTTTAAGAGCCGCGGGGATTCGGGGAATTGTGTCCCACACGGCACGTATCCCCCCTTGGCCCAGGCGTGCCGGCCGATAATGATATGCCTCCATGGGTAAAGCAGAACAAACGGTGCCCGCTGTGCCAGCAGGATTGGGTGGTCCAAAGGATTGGGAAATGATATGCCTCCATGGGGGGCGGCAGCTCATTGGCAGGGCTGACTGGGTCGGCGGCAGCGGTGTCTTCCCAGGCGGGGAGCAGGGAGCAAGCTCCTAGGAAGACCGACGGGGAAGGCGGACCCACTTCGGGTGCATCGCCCAGGGTCCAGGCAACGCCCTCGCTCCTTTGCTCCGTCAGGCGGTCCTCAGCCTTCGGAGGCATTTCCTTGCCCTACGGAGGGGATATTGCGATCCGGGCGGGCGCTCCTCGGCAAGGAGGTCCTTATCCCGGGTGGCTAGCTCCAGGGCCACGGGATCCTCCTGGACTTTGAGCTGGGACCCCCAATACTCCAGCTCTTGCAGCAGACCGAGCCACTGGTGCTCGGTCCGCTGCGCTGGGTTTTCGCGGAGATCCGTCATTCTGTCATGTACGCGGGCAGGCAAGCAGGCAAGGAGGCGAGCAGAGCCGAACGGACAGGGTAACAGGGTTTATTCTTCAGCGACAGGCAGGCAGACACGAACATAAGCAACACTGCATGACAATACAATGATGGATCTGACGTACTGGGGAAAGACGCGGACTAAATACACAGGTAGGTCAGGAACACAGGTGATCACGATCAGGGCATCACACGAGGAAATGAGGTGGGCGTGGCACACGGGAGGATCGTACGGAGCGGATCATGACACAGGCGTATACATATTAAGATTGCTAATGGAGTGTGTGGTTGATTTTTTCATGTGAATTAAGTTATACTGTTGCTATGCTATTGTCAGTGTGCTGGCATTTCATGTGTTATGATTTGTAAGATGTATAAACACAGACTTTATAATGGACGTTAGCACAGAGTACAGGCAGAAAAAAATAAGTGAGTGGGTGGCAAGCTAAGTCAATAACGCAACCTAGAGTTATTAGCAGATTGAGCAACTGGGGAATGGATGGGGGAGTGTACACCAATAAAACATAAATACGCTTTTATACTCATCCATGTTTAGAAAGCTGATTAGTTTTAGCTGTGGTCTGGTGAACAAAATGAGCACCAATTTAAGATTGATAGGTGGGGAATTCTGGGAGATTAAAGCAAAATAATTTTGGTTATTTGAGCTGATCAAGAAAATACTGAAAAATCAAATAGTTCAAAAAAATAATATAATATCCAAATGCTATCCTTGAACATTATATATCAAAGTGCATATTTATGTTTTGTTTTGCATATTTTTCTTACACATTTCAAAATTTCAAAAATATTTATAAAATTGCAGGCTTTATGTTGGCATGTCAAAACCCACAATTTGTGGTTTAATGCTTGTGCTACAGTAGAAATCCTATAGGGAAACAGTAATAGTACTTATTTTTATTTCATACTCATTTTATTTTTTTATTTTATTTCAGCCATACAAGTAACATAAAAAAGCAATAAAGTTTTAGATAAAACCTCATAATTCAGTATCAGGTGTAGTTTTTTTTTTATTTTATTTACTCTTGCAAGACAGGAACATATTTACATGCTTAACAGTTACTACAAGGCATGGTTTCACATCAGTGTCCAAATATGAAGACATGAATTAAGTAAAACACTTAATCTTCAGTGAGGAATGAATAGGTCTCACATAATGCATGTGTCCCAGGCAAGGTGCAGTGTAAAATAAAAACATGCCTATATTTTTTTAGCTGTTTATGGCTGTGAAATAGTGAATAGTGAATAGTGCTTTTGGAAATTGCAACTTTAAAGTGAGAACATAGATGTGAAGGCCGCAATTGGTGTAAGAACCTATTTGGAATGGAAACGTTGCTGATAGCTTGAGGGAAACAAGGCGGGAAATTGTGCCACTAAAATGGCATGTATTTGATTTTGTGACAAGCTAGATGTGGGATTTATTGGAACATACTGGCACATCAGTGTGACATCAGCTAGTGTTGAGGGTTAAGGTGCAGAACCAAACAATAATGGCAGGTTTGCTTTATCTCTATGTTCTTAAAGTGACCTCATAGTCTTATAAAAAAAAATAGTAACACTTTACTTAAAGCTGTTAAATAAATACACCATACACACCACATAAGTTATGCATAATATATACTATTATAAACATGGCTATAAAAATTATAAAAAGGCATAACATTACAGACATTACTTTTCATTATGTCTATGAAATTCTAATCTATAATGCATTATAAATACATTCATAATCCATTATAATGATCAGTGTAAGAATTATGGATGCTTTTGAACTGCATTATGAAGGTATCTATAGTGCAGTATAGATGAGAGCTTCACAGAGCATTCATAAGGCATAATTAACATGGCTGTGTGTTATACCTTTTTATAAATAGCTATAGCTGTGTTCATAATACTTTATGAATGCATTATATATTGTGAAGTTATCCATAACTTTAAGTATAAACTTAAAGTTATACTATACTATCTGTAACCTAACTTTGGTAAGTGTTATGAAAAATATTATCGGACGGAAGTACGGGTAAATTATATTTACAGTATGTTATATTAGTACGTTTTCTCAGAAATGACCAGTGTATTCACTGGATTCACAGGAGTGATGCACATGATCAGAAGAATCATTAGAAACTTGAAGAGTGAGAAAGGAAAGTGCGATCTGAGGTTATAACATGGTGCCACAATGTCTCTGAAATGTACAGCCTCTCGCATTCATTCATAATATTACTCCTTTACTTACTGACTCTAACTCCCTGCCTTTGCTATAACACCACTTCTCTGTGTTTCTCTGCATTCTTTCACATTTGCATCTTTAGCTGAAGTATTAATCTTTCAGTGCAGTTAACATGAGGAAAGAATTAGTGAACAGCAAATCCCTTTCCGTAGGCTTCTACTGCCCTCTGCTGTGACAGCTCATGTGCTCATGTACAGTGAGACAGTGAATAGGGGGGGCAGGGTGACTCATTTTTAATCAACATATGAGGGTGTGAGTGTATGAGTAGAATATTATGTTCAATGTTCAATGCTTGCATGATGAATACCAAACACATAGCACTTATGACTATTTATAAGTAATGTATATATAAGCTTCTTTTAATGAATGAGTACTGTGTAATAAAAGAAAATTAATAAAAGAAGCTTCATATATATATGTAATTACTTTTTTATTATACTTTTATTACTAATAAATAGTCTTAAGTGCTATGTGTTTGGTTGAGATATATGCACACACACACACACACACAATTATGTATCAACTGACAATAATTTTTATTGTGATAAATTGTAGGATAAATTGTAAATTGTAAGAAAAACCTGACTATGATCCAGAAACAAATAATGGTTATCCTTTTTATTATTTTACATTTTAAAAAAAATAAATAAACATAGCGTAAATTTAACAATATCTTGAACTGAAATAATTTTATATGTATATTTTCCATTAAAATCATCCCTGCAGACACCGTGTCACATTGCACACATGGAAGTGTTTTCTGTGTAAACATTTACCACCTAAAGACATGGTTTAGAGTAAGGCATGGTGTATAGTAAGGTTTACAACATCAACCATTATATACAGCACAGTAAAAAACATTTTTATGCATGTTTGTTTATTTTTAAGTCTGAATGTTGTATTAGAAATATTACAGAGAATAAAGAACAGAGAAACACACGGGCATATATACAGGTGAGAGCGAGCTTGGGGGGTCACAGCACAGGGTTAGCCAGTGTAGAGCAGTCAGGGGGTTAAGGGCCTTGCTCAGGGGCCCAATGGCAGGATCTGTCTGCCGGCCCTGGAATTTAAACCGGCAACCTTCCGGTTATGGGCTCAGTTGCATCCCCAAAGGAAAGCAAAGCAAGTGTATAATATTTGTGTACTATAATTATAATGTACCCCATTGTTAAAGTTTTGCATTTATCTAATGCTCCGGTGTTAAATAGGAACTGCCCTTTCACTCAAAAACTGACTTCTTCTTTACTGGCACCTAAAACTGCCAAATGATTGAAAACAATATCAGCATGGGAAAGGCAGGTGCAGAACTGCAGAGAGCTTCACTCTAGCAATGAGATACATACTGAGTTATTTTCATATTAAACTGTTATACTCCCTTTAGTTCTATAATGTAGTAAATGTTCTGAAATATATTGTTTCATAATGCACCAATTAACAGGCTAATTCAGTTAGTCATGGTTTATACAAAAAAAAAATCAGAAGATTAATATGTTTGAGATAAAAACCACTGAAGGTTATACGTCGGTGTTTTATTTTACAAACAATACACTTTTAGAACATTTTAATTCACGAGAAGGATTGATAAGAAGCCCTTCTGAATCACAGGCGTATACTGTATACTCAGCAATATGCCATCAGTAGAACATTTCAGAAAGCTGAACCTAGCTGGGTGGAATCGCTCACACCTCCAGACTCGCAAGCTCAAATCTGCCAGGTTCTCCCTGCGTCACAGGAGACTCCTCTTACAATCCAGTGATATATAGTGAGGTTAGTTGGTCTCTTACTGCTGGCTACACTGTGCGTTTGTGACCGTGTGCCTGTTATAGGCTGGCATCCCATTTAAGGGGTACCATTAAAATGAACGCAGTCTTAAGCTCTATCTCCCTATGATTTTGTACCAAATGCACATTTGGATCCATCCTTCCATTTTCTGTAAGTGCGGGGTTGCACAGGGTCCGGAGCCTATCCCAGGGGCCATAGCCCAGAATGGAGCACCAACCCATCTCAGGGCACACTCATAACCAGTCACACACTCATGCACACCTACGGGCGATTTGGCAACTGCAATTGGTCTCAGCATGTTTTTTGGACTGTGGGGGGGGAACCCACAGTCCCCACGGGGAGAACATGGAAACCCCACACACTGGGAACCCTGGCTAATCATGTCACACTTACTGCTCCAAAATGATCTCCCCTTCTCATCTGTGTAAAAAAAAATTGTGATATGTTTCAACACAGTTTTTTCGACACTTAAGTTAGTCTTTTCCCATTATTGTTATTGCAAAATTGAGATTTTGTTATATTGTACATGCCTCAGTATAATAGGTAAGAACATTAAAAATATTTTCCATCTTTTTCCATCCATCTCAACTGTATATCTATTAGCATCACCTAGAACCTAGCCCAGGAATCACAATCTTGGCTTCAAACAATGAGTGTTGCAGATGTGATTTGATGGAAATTACTCTGTAGACTGATTGTCTTGTAAGCCCAGCTGTTGGCAGTTTCTTTCTATCAACTTGGATGCCCTCTGACTGATTTGAGGAGCTGTGAATGTCACATTGGTTGGCAAGCAAGCGAGAGGCCTGTAGCAGCATGCAGCCAGCTGCTACTGTTTAGACTTGTATAGCAGCATGTGAAACAGAAAGGCAAAAGTTTTGTTTCCTTAAATTGCAGCTACAACACCAAGGCACCATTTTAATCCTCTTTTTTGACAATATTTCATTAATACTATTTTTGTTTATGTATGTAAAAATTCCCTTGATTAAAATGACTCTACTAAGTAATGACCATGGATTCAGACTTCTCTTTTGATAGGCTGCAACTTCTGTGTCTTTATAGGGAATAAAAGACTAATTATTTTTTTAAAAACTGATCAAGAATTTTTGTGTTTCTGTGAAGCCACTTTAAAATATATTTTTAAAAATATTTTGGACATTTCTGATTAAAACCTCCAGCCCCACCCTCAAACTGACACATCTGCAGGGGGGGGGCTGCTACTTTCCAAATTTCAAAAACGTCAATAAGAAACATCATGATCTAAAAAATTCCAGCTGAGAACAACTTGATTTTATCAATATATTACAAACGATTAAACATTATCCAAATATAAATTCACTTAAATACAGGTATTAATATCAGCACTTTCATATGGCTCTTGTTTGTTTACAGGACTAACATAACACTCTCGCACAGAGTATGCTAATTTCAGCATTCATCGCCATAGGGTCCAAAGATTGATATCTGTCAAATGCATTGTGTTAAAATAAGCTAAAATGCTCAAAAAATGGAAAAAAATTATATATACAAGCCCCACTTTTTTGAGCTATGCAGTACAACGGCTTCACGGCCCTGGTCACTTTAGTGGCAGGGATAAGTGACCACCCGGGGGGGGGGGGGGGTCACGACAGGAATTACTAATTACTGTTAAAACTTAGAATACAAACCCAGAAATGGAATTACGTAGAAATGCCAGTAATTAAACACAGGTAAGCCACTTTTTTATACTTTTATTTGCTGAATTCAAGACTGAGTAAACTGGAGGTGGTGTGGGTAACGCTGGTGACATTCTTCCCAAGGGTCGGAGCATTCGAAATAATGTGTTTAACCAGCGACAAAAATCTCCAAAATGCTTACAGTCCTAAGGGAACTCACATTAGCATGTATCTGAGTGTGAGTTTGTTTAAAATTTGAGTTATTGTAAATCATGTAGGTAAAACTTTTACATTTTGACTAAATTGGTTTGTGTTTATAGCTTCTCTTGACTTTCAGGATAAACTAGAACATGTTTGGGCATGTTTGTACAAGTTATCTGAGTGTTTTATTTCAGGACAAATGGCTAGTGCTATTTTTAAATACAGGCTATAGGGCTACAAGACGAGCTATCTCAGATGCCCACTCAGACTTTAGTAAACTGATACTCGTGATAATTAGTTAAATGAAGTGTCGGCACCTGAACAAATTTGAATGCGGTTTGGAATGAGATGTGTGTATTATTTAAAATTCGTATTTTACCTGCTTTTGTAGAGCACAGGCATATTTCTAAATTTGACTGCAGATTATTTTGATTGCATACTGAGCACATTGTTACAGCACAAATCATTTACATTCCTCACTTATGTGCATACTGTCAGGTGTACATTCTGTTGTTGGGATCAATCTGTTAAAACATGGCCGGCAAGATTTATTGCGGGAGTTCCATTCCAGTCCAGCCCGGTTTCCCAAACATTAGTTCGTAAGGCAAAATATTAAAATCTGATGAGATTAGAAAGTACAACTGTGGATCAGCATGGATGGTCACACCGCTACTACAACGCATGACTGCCAGCCTGAACTTTTCTTGTATGTATTTGGTCTTAACTTGTATCTCAAGTAATACTTAGATCTGCAAGATTTATTCACAGAAATGTTCGGATTTATTTATTTGAACGAAAACAATAAAAACGGAACAGTCAATTTACACTGTTGTACAGATGGGTACCAAACAAAGTCCATTCTGAATATAATATTGGGGGATGATCAATGAAAGCCTTTCATTAACTGATCTTGAATAGTATAATTACAGGAATACTTAAAATACAACATACATAACACATTTAAAAGTGACACACTGGCACAATAAAAATATATGATGCACATAGTTTTGTGGCAGCAGTTGTCGGCCTACACTTTTTGGCCATTACATTTTGTATTATGCAGATTTGTGTCATTTCGTTGTTCAAACTGGAGTTGACCTCCTCAGTTCTGTTGCCTCTCATTGAACACGAGGGGGAGACAAACCCTTACATTCATCATGACGAATAAAGCTTCGCGTGTTAATTCGTGTAACACGCGATTAAACAAAAAAACACTCATATCAAAATAATCAAAAGTACATACAAATAAAACAAGAAATTAATTAAAATTGAAAGGTCATTGTCAAGACAAGTTAATTTTTTACTGCAGTTTCATTCTCTTCTTCCAGAAGTTCAAGCAGGTCTACAATCTAGCATTTTTTTGAATGCTTTCCTAAAACTATCATCCAGGAAAGCATAAAGGAAAGGATTTAGGCATGAGTTAGCATAGCTCAAACTGGTGATTAAATAAGATATTCCGATCAAAAAAGGAGTTGTCCTGAGGTCGGTGGTGAGAGCGACAATGGTGCTGAGATGGAACGGGGTCCAGCATAACAAAAACACTGCCAATACTATGAACACCATCACTGTCACCTTTTTCTTCGCTTTATCTAACGCTTTGGCGTTGGAATTCAAACGTATGTTTCTCAGTCTGTAAAGCATTATCGCGTAGAGGAGACAAATAGTAGACACAGGTATGGCGAAACCCAATAAAAGTGTGTAAATCCTACTGGCTTTGAACCACAAACTTTCCGGACTAGGGAAACTCAGGACGCAGCTCTTCCTTTCCGTGTCATCGGGATTTATGTAGACGCCGGCAAAAACGGTGAAGGGCAAGACGATAAGAATGACCAAAAGCCATACGCAGAGGCTGACGATTTTGGCCGCTCTGTACGTTCGGAATGGCGTCCTCTTCGATCGCACCGTAGCCAAGACAACGAGGTAGCGGTCCACGCTCATCACCGTGAGGAAGTAAATGCTTGAGAAGATGTTATAGTGGTCAATGGAGAGAATGATTTTGCACAGCACCTCACCAAAGGGCCAGTCCTGCAAAAGATGCTCTGCGATATTGATGGGGAGAACCAACGTGAACAAGTCGTCCGCGATCGCCAAGTTCAGAATGAACAGATTAGTGACTGTCTTCATTTTGGGGGCTTTTAGAATCACGTAAATGACCGCTGTGTTGCCGGTCAAACCTACAGCGCAAATCACAGAGTAGAAGACAGGCAGAATAACATAAAAATCCGGGTTCAATAAAAACTGATCCGAAGATGTACAATTGGTAGAGTTTAAGTCCATAGAATTGTAGCATGCTGGGAGCAAGTTGCCCGAGTTGGATATATTTTCCATAACTACTTGGCTATGTTGAGATCAAATTAATCGAATGTATAATTTATCTTAAAAAAATTTCAACCTATTAATTCCGGATTTCTGATGGTTTTACGTTGCTCAGTTAAATCTGTTTTAGCTCGGGCGTTGCACATCATGAGATCTGGGAAAAAGAATAGGATAAATAAAAATTGTATAATTAATCGCGGGCGTTTATTAATTAAAATGAACTACATTAATTATTCCCAATAAGTAAACCATGCACATAATTACAGTGAATATTATAAAGAAATGCATTGGCGTCTAAATGACTTTTTAAGGCTTAAAAATAGTTACTCAAACAATAATAGATTTTTGTAAATGTTCTTACCACAATGGGAAACGCTTCATATAGCCCCCGTCTGCTTCCGATAGAGAATATAGTGCCGACTAAATCATCCCCAAGTAGTTCAAGAGAGGAGCGCGCATTGGTGACGTCATCCATCCATTTATGTTATACGGAAAGGAAAATTACATTTAATAGTTGCGCATTTGCACATTATCACACTTGTAACACCACAACACGGGGGCTGTCATAACAGAAAGAAATTCTCAAAATCCGCTTTGGGTATTTTCTGTAAGAGCATTTACCAACTGATGTCACCATTAAATGCTCCTCATAATACCATTTATGAAATGTCTCCACTACCCCCATGATATGTTTCTATTAAATTATATTTAATGTAACATTTACTTCGGTTCGGTTCGGTTTTACTTATTTCACAGGGGTGCAGAGGATGCTTTAGGAATAAAAAGCTCTTACTCTGTTCACAGGGTTCTCAGTAAAAATAGCTCCTTGATTGTCAGTGACAATTTGTCACCATTGATTTTCGTGTAATTGTAATAATTCCTCTCCATTTAACAGCTGGCTAAAATAAGGCTACCCATATAAAGAGTTTATGACTGGTTTATAATCTGATTATTAATTAGGTTGTAACACCTTGTAAATTATTAATAGACATTTTTTTTAAAAAAAGTTATAACACTTTTATTTTTATTAATCAGTTACTACCATTTACAAATGGCAAAGAGTGTCTTATTGTAAAAGGGTATTGGGCTTTCTTGAGTTGTGAATGGTAGCCCTATGTATTCAGCCTTGCATGCAGAAGGTGCTACGGCGACTTGTTTCTTAGATTTCCATGAAATAACAGGGCCTTGAATGGTCAGACTGAAACAATAAGCAGTAGTGCTGCTGTACCAGGTGTCCAATCAGAGTCACTGAAAGCAATCAGACCCAGGCCCTTCTTACTGTAGATTTCCTGAAACAAAACCCAGTGCCCTTCAGATTCCTTACTACACATTCAGCAGCGATCAAGTCTCCTGTTTGGTGCGTGGTTTGCCAATGATCGTGATATTCCACTGAATAGGTGGAGGTCTAGTACACATCATAACTTATATCAGGCTCCCCACACTTTTCTGATATTTCATGTGATCGACAGGACCATGGCGATCATCATCTGACTTCGGGTCAAATGGGGTAAACCTTGGCTTGCAATCTGTTACACCAGATCTTTCAAGCATCTTGAGGATGCAGTTCTTCTGATTCTTTTTGATCTCCTCATACTTTTGCTTGAAATGAATGTCCAGGAAGTATGGCATTTTCACTAAATCTTTTACGCTGAATTGGCATTTCATGTTTTCTTTAAACTCACTAAGTAATTCACTATTGCTTGCAGCCACAGTTAAGCTATCAACCCAAATTATCAATACAATTAATTATTTCCAATTTAGTTTTTATACACAAATGTATACACTGATTTGTACAACGAACTGCTTGATTTCTCAGAAAGTTGTTTTGTTCCAGGTAATCATGCACATTTTGTACTAGTTTCTACCAGACTGTTTCAGGCCATCAAGGGATTTCTATAACTTGTACATAAGTTTCTCTCCAGTCTAAGAATCGACTCCAAAGCCCTCGGGATGTTCGCAGTAAAGTTCAGTATCTACTCTGGCACCCAAGTATGATATTTTAATGTCCATTTGGTGACCTGCAAGGTCACATATAGATGTGATACTGGAAAAAGAAGTTTCTTAGTAATCTATTCCCTCCTGCAGAATGAGGCTTTTAGCCGCATAACTTGCCTTAACCTTTTCTGCCCCCTGTCCATTTTCTTTTATGGCTCAGTCCCATCTACCCCCCACTGCATCTCTACCTTCACGTGTGGGCTCAGGCATTGAGTGTGGGGGGGTCAGCTGGAGCTCAGGGAGTCAGTGGAGTAGTATGACTCTGGGGCAGTGAATGAGTGTGTTCTTTGCCTGACTTTGGGAAACCCTGGGTCCCCCCCTCTTCTGCAGTGATCATGGAGGATGACTGTGGTATTTAATATGCGCCCCACTGGCACATATCGCAAAATAACGCTGTCACATGGAATGGCTTAATCCCTGAAATTCCCCTAGAACAGGCAGCTTCACTGCAAAGCCATAGCTCAGATACTGACATTCTTAGATAAATATTAATATGTAAACGGCCATGACATTAAGAAAAAAATGCAAGTAAATTCCAAACTTAATTCTACTAGAAATATTAAGGTACAAAAATCATCTCTTTATTTAAAATGTATAATTATGATAATGCTTATTACTACAGCTCAAGACTAAATGCACAAATGCCATGAAGTAAAAAGTAAGTAATAATTCTGGCATAACAAGATAGAAAACATCATTAAAGTCGAATAGAAGCACACTGCAGTAATGCTGCTTTTTATTTCAGACTGACAGGTCTGCGTCCCTCTGGACGCATCTAAAAATACTGCTATTTGAAACATTTTTCTATAAAACTCTTAGAAATGCATGATGACACTGCCTAGAAAAGTGGTGAAATATCAACATTAGTGGCCCTGTTGCAGGCAGTCTCTGGTTTTTGGTACTTTGCAGAGTTGAAATGTTCTCTGTACATATCATAAAAGAATGAGGAACCAGGGACAAAAGCTATGATGAAAAATTACCTAGTTCTGACTGGGGCAAGCATCTCAATGTCTTAATGAGCATGTATGAACTATCAGAGCTTAGACTCAATCTTGATTATTTTAATTACAAGTAAAATTATGCAAAGAATACAGGCAAAGAATCTGTTGAGCAATGGGGGGAAAAAATCACGTGATTGATGCTTCCACCTTGAGTGTTTATATTCCACAGTTAAGGGATGTGACAGGTCTGTTATGTTTATTTCCTCGGTTGTGTGTTGGAGGGCAAAATAAATTCCCACAAAAAATAAAACTAGTATGAGTGATCACATTCTCCCTATGGTGAAAAATTCCTGTTCTGATGGAATTTTCTGGAACGACAATGTCCACTTACAGAGTGCACAAGTGGACACCGTATGGTGTGAATTAAAACACTTATCATTCATAAGATCTTTTTTTCAACTCAAGTGCAGACTCTGTAACGTGCCTTAGACAGAATTTTACAGCTCCATCAAGATGATTTTATTTCCAATTTTTATAGCAAAAATCAGCACATATTTCCATAATGTAATCACGTATATAAAAATATTAAAACACGTTAATCAAGCTTCTTTAGGAATGCATGTTAACATCAGTGTCTCATGAAAACCTGGATTTTTTTTTTTATACGTAGTTATATATAAGCTTGTGTCTTTTAGAGACTCAGGTACAGACAAATGGCCCTTGAGGGACTTTGGTTTATTCAAGGAACAAGGAAACACTAAAGAAAAGGGAACCTGTTCACTCATCTCCCAGCATTCCTTGCAAGCGGGAGTTTGCGTGTAGGGGCTGTTCCATCTGCAGACAGTGTACATGCATGACTCTCACTTCCCCCACCTTCCTCTCAGCTTTGGCCTTAAACCCTACAAGTGAAAAATTATCCCATTCCTGATTGGAGAAATAATCCGTCACTCAAAATGATCCCTTCACACTTCCTGAAGTCGGCGGTGTGGAAACCACATTTAGCACCGACTTGCAGGTGCGCAGCAGGGTCTCAGCAGGCCATCATGTCACACTGTTTCCAGCTGTTTTTACAGCCACGCAACGCCTCACAAAACATTCTTAATAACACTGTGTTGCTTCTCCCACAACAGCAGCCTCACTTTGTTTGGAAACCCTTCCACGGGGATTCTCTCGACTGGCTTCAGTGCTTCCTCCTGTTGTGTTCATTTAGGTGGTGGATATCTACTCAGAAGATATTGCTCAACCTCATCCCACATAGTTTCCCGTAGGGCATTACGTTACGTCAAGTTCTTCGTCGTGTTTGTGGAAGTTTTCCTGGATTATCTTGCCCTCATATCATGGGTCATTATCTTACCAAAAAAGTCCATTCACAGATGGACGTGCTGCCATCGCCAAGGGATGTACCTCACTGGCAATAATGTTAAGAGATTCTTTGGCATTAAAGCGCTGCTTCACTCTTAACAAGGGGCCCAGTGCCCACCTGAAGACACCCCCCAAAGCCTCACACTCCCAGCAGCCTGTGGTACTGACACACAGCACGATGCATGCATCCTTTTAAATGACTGCTGTATTTTTTTTTGTCCGGTATCTCATACAAGTTGTCTCTCAGTTTTGTGCCCTATGCTATCTTGGACAAGCTCCAAGGCCTGAGACCTTAAACTGGATTAGTTAGAATATGAACAGGGAAATGTGATTTATAACTGTATAACCTTAACAATAAGAACACTTAAAAAACTAAACATTTCATAAATCAAGTACAGTATTGCTCTGGATTATACATATGAATAATGTTACATTGACGCTGCTGTCAGACACACACACACTAGATCTTCAGCACTACTCCTGCCTTGCCTAAGTAGTGATCATTTCTGTCTCTCATTTCACATACTGTAACAAACCAAAACATCATACTGTTGTGTTTCCCAGGGTTTCTTTGTGAAGTATTGCATGCCTTGTGTGATTCTGAGTGTATTTTTCTTATTTAGTGGCTGTTTGTATTGTCCACTACAGTGTACCCATTTCCTCAGTCTTCATGTTCTCATTATGTGATAGTTTTGTATAAGCTCTGTAAGTGACGTAAAATAAGCTTAAACTAACTGGAGTCAATTACTGAGAGATATGACAGCTGGAAAAATAATGTTACTACTTTATAAGTTAGAAAAAGGACGCTAATTCTCAGGGAAAGGTTTGAAATTAAATGAAATTTTCCACACAATCCCATACAGGCATGCATATGCTTGTAGAAAAAATGCACCCAGTGAAAACACGTGCACAAATATTCAGGAAATTTTAATGACGATATGGACAATAACATCACTTTGTAAAACCAAGGATTTGAAATAGAATAGATTGCTTTGTGATTAGAGATATTTAAAATGATTCATGCATGTGGTCTCTGTATGCGCTATCACTGATCAACTTACTGTGATTAAATATAGCCAAGAATAGCTATATGTATATATATCTAATAGCTAAATATATACACATATATTTAAGAATAGCTATAGACCGTAAGATAGTGGTATTACAGACCCGGGGCATGTTGCGGGTGCGAAAAGAAGGTGACAATCAACTTGTGGTTTTAAGAGACAATAGGGGTTTATTGGGGGAACTGAAACACACTGGGAACCAATCACAAAAATAACAGGACCACAAAGGGTCAGAAGCAAAGAAGAAAAAACACTACAAACAGAATTATGAATCAAGCTACAAAGGAATCCAGGCAGGGAAGCACAGGGTGACAGCTACACGGTAACATTCACAGAGCAGCATACACAACACCTAATGCGTTTGACTCACTGAAGAACAGACCAGGGCAGCCACAGAAAACTGGGGCAAACAAGAAACTGGTGTAAGACAATCAATTAACCAATCAGCAAACACTGGCACAAGGAAACAAGCAATAGCTGGAACTAATAACTAATAGGCACAAAAACTAGGAAACATTAACTGGAAATTAAACACTAGGTATAAAATGCAAGGATAATCAAACAGAACACAAACACAACCCAGGGCAAGAAAACTAATAAACTAATAAAAATAAACACTGAAAAAAAATCCAAGAAATAAAAATACACAGATGAAGCCAGCCTCAAACCACTGGCCAACAGGACTGACACTCAGCCCACTGAGCTATAAGGCAGCCAGGGAAACAGGAGAAAACACACAAGGGTTTGACAAGGAGTGACAGAACAGTATGACCAGCGACACCTGCTGGCCAGATGGGGAAGAGTAGGGTCAGACGGATGCTGACCCTGAGGAAGTGAATAAATCAAGTCTGCACTACTACTGGAAACACAAATGGGCTGATCTTTATATGAACATATTAGGAGAAAAGCCAGTGCAATGGAGAAGGTCACAGTGCATGGAAAAAAAGTTAGGTGATTAAGGAAGAAAATGACCAGCAACAAGGTGGATGGATTCATCATCATAATAACGAACAGGGACAGCCAATCCTATAGGCAACTTCAAAGCACTTGTTTTTATATTAGCGGTTATTTACTCATTTTTTGCATTAAAGACATCTTATTAGATTATTTATTGCATTATAACTTAGCAGTAGGCGTAAAGAGTGAGCAGTATTTTACACTACTGCGATTGTTCATGCATTTATTTTGGTATCGTGGTTGTGATTGGCAGGGGGTAGGGCATCACCAGTCAAGCTCACCTGTGGCATCACATGGATTCCAGCAGTGAACATGCCATTGGGAAGCGAGAAGGTGAAGGACCCACCTGTATGAAGGAGTGCCATCTACGCTGCCAGTCTAAGGTTCTTGCACACTACTTTTCCATCTATTGCATAAACTAAAGATTTTTTTTTTCCACACATTGGAACGTTGAGTGAAGAACTATAAATGAAAATATAAGTCAAATAAAGCAAGTTTCCTTTATAACGTGAAAAGAGGGGCCAGCGTGAGAAGTGGGCTAAGCCTTTGTGCCTGCGATGAGAAGGTGAGAAGGACACCAGCTTGAGCCAGACCCTTCAGCTCCAGCTCCCTGGTGCTGCTATGGGTGAGTGCCTTTCATGGGGGTGGGGGGGGGGGTGAGTGCTGAGGGAGGTGTAAAGAGAATTTCCTGACAGAGATCAATAAAAATGTATCAATTAATGATTTAATTAAGAATATGTAACAGTGCATGTCTGGTATCCTATTATCTGGTTGTGTGGCGATGTGAATCAAATTCTAGGCTGTCATTTAACTTTAAATGCACTTGTTAACTGTTTCATCTTATGAAACGGCAGTGTTTAATGTCCCTTGTAGAAAGAATGCCTCGAATTATCTCTGCTATTATAACAGCTAGAGGAGGTTACTTTGATCAATCAAAGATATGACATTTTCTTGCTAATAAAGATACTCAAATGGTGAACATACTGTGAATTTATTTATTAGCAAAGAATATTGAGTGTTTTAGTAAATGTTAGCCAAGTAGAATCAGGTAATCAGTGTTGTCACACCACAGCAACAAAATGCGTCCCTTGCATTTAACCCATATATGACATAGCTTTGGGCACCTAATTCAACACCCAGGGAGCAGTGCCTTGCTTTCGATTAGCAAGCCACTTCCCTAACCATTAGGCCACCACTGCCTCATTCAAATGTAGAAAATCTCAGTGTGTGCAAAAACTGTCTATATGGTTGTCAGGAGTCAAAATCAGCACTGCATAATTATGATAACATACTGTGAACATACTTGCTGGTTATAACTGAAGGTGTTTCTGAATATGAGGTTGATGCAGTTTTCTATGCACAAAATGTGTCTTTTCATCAGCGTATTAAAGCAGCAAATGTGTGGGTCTTGTTTCAGTCAGGCAATCCATTAATGTGATAAAAAATAAAAAAGCATTAATTAAATAAAGTGATTATTTAAAAACAAACAAAAAAAGCTAAAAGAAAAAAGTATTCTTATGGGAAAAATTCTTTGTAATTTCCTGGTATGATCCATGAAGAACTTAATCGTTTTCTTGTTAAATGAACAAAAACATCAGCTTGATGGTATGCCATGCAGAGACCTCAAAAACATTTTGGCCTAGATGACAACTTGTGCTTAGATTTTGACAGTTACATTATCATTTACTAATTTTGAGGACGTCATGCAGATAGATCATGCTTCTTTCTCGGAATGATTGCTCCTCACTTATAAGCAAACATACTCCACAATAAATTCCCCTGAAAATTGTGCGACTGGCACAAACAAATGCAAGTAAGCAGAAATCTGAAGGTTTTTTTGTATGATAATGAAGTAGATACAATAATACAAATGTTGTGACTTATTCAGTTTACTGCCAGGATTTACTGAATGCTTTTATGTAGCCACATGTATCAGAATGCATTATTGTGTACATTATTGTGTTTATTTCAATCCTTCCATCCATTTCCCGATCACTTATCTTGGTCAGGGCTGCAGTAGAGATTGCACTATGGAGTCTAAGGCAGGGGAAACCCTAGAGAGGATGCCAGTCTATCACAGGGCTATATATTACAGCTGTTAAGGGATGTTAGGATGTTAAGGTATACATGCATAATGTTTATGAATGTTTTATGAATACTTCATGAATTCATTGTGAAGGTGCACTGAGCATTTTATGGATGCAATACAAAAGCATGAAGGTGCAGTTAATGTAAAGTGCTACCACATTTTTTATATAAAGGGAGGCTAGAGTCCAACTTGAAGAAGTCCCTTGAAGAAGCAGGTGGGTTTGAGTTCTGTTAATTGTTATTAAGGACCCATACAAAAAAGGGGGGTTCAAGTCCCACCTTATAGAAAACAGAGAGAAACTGCATATATTGACAATGGAATCATATATGTTGTTGGGTAATTTAGCATTACTGAAGCAAAGTGCCATGGATGGGGTATGAAACTAACTGTGTCAGTCACAAATAGAGTTGTTTTAATACTGGAGTGTAGTGTGAAATATACTGTTTGTTCAATAAGGCGAAATGGTGTTGTCATTTGGACCTTGCACCCTTCACTAAAGCAGAAAAAAAGTTTAAAAAACAATAGGGATCCAACACTGCTGGTGCTTGGACCCCTAAGATCACCATGAATTATCATTATGGACCGTCTAGAATGAGTCCTTCCTGATTTCTTCTAAATATTTGAAACCAGGTGTTTTGTACGGAGGTGAGGCTGACTTTGAAAACATTGTCTCCCACTATAGTTTGTGCAAAGTGGCAGATCACTGTCAATGATACATACCTGACAGGTCTCTTACAAAAAGGTCTCTGTTTTTGATTGGTATTAATTTTGCAATTGCTAAAAAATATATTGAACTACTACAGTGGAAACGGCTTATAGTGATCACATCTGTCTGGGTGAAATTGATCATTATAAGTGAATGATCATTATAACTGTTTTTTTCTTCTTCTTTATATCTCGGGCAGATTACCATCTAAATGAAATTTGTTGGGAAGGAAAGTAGTACTTGAGAGAAAAATAGATATGGAAGGAAGAACAATGGTTAAGCTTTGTTATGCTTTTGTGTAGCATTTGTGCCGTCCGGGGATAATATGCTGATACAATGTATGTTTGTTATTCATTCCTGCTAGGTTGAGTGACACCCGGGATCTGTTAATATTTTTAGTTACTACCAAAACTAGATCTGGGGTTTTGCACAAAAAGCAGAATCTTTTGTGTACGGGAATGACCTTAATCTAAGTGCCAAAGTCCCATGGCCCCTCTGAAGCTGACAATCTATTTACCGATTTGAAGAGCCGTAGCTGCTGCTCCCACTTGGCGCGTTTCATATTATCCTCGCCCGTTCCCGTTGCTCATGAATGAAAAAGAAGGATATTTGTCAGCATTATTAGCTTAACCTCGTGGGAGAAGAGAGAGCCTGCTACTCAAAATGACATGATTCAGTTGCAAGCAGAATACTGACATGTTTATGTGCAGTGACTGCCACTGCAGAGGCACTAATGTCATGGCAGGTACAGTAACTAAACACCGGATTCAAATGCTAGTGCCCCAAGTTCTCTTTGATCTGCTCAATCAAGCTGGGACCTCACACCTGACACTAGCTACTGTAGGTTACTGGATAACACTTTACTTGAAGGGACACGAATAACCTAGTTACTCAGTTGCTATTCAAGAAAAAAATCATGAACTAATGTAATCCCTGCAAGAACTAAATAAACTGTCATAATGTATGAACGAATGTGGGATCAATGCATGACTAACACTTAGTTACTGGTTAACTACTAGTTACTGGTTAATTAAAGCATTCAGTAAAGCGTGTTCTATATTATTTCTGCTCCCTCAGGTAATGTTACCAATTATGTTCCACTAACTGAGAAAAGCTATATGATATACAGATGATGATTCTTGGGTTCATGTTTTTCACTGCAGGAAGGTGAACAGGCAAATAGATAAGTGCTGGAATGCATTTCCTGCCACTGTTAGTCCATGCCGGAGGTTGAAGAAAGCAACACCTGCTTGCTAAGGAGTCATACATATTACTTATGAACGACTTAGCTATTATGATAATTAATATGACACATAAACTGTCAAAGGTAATGGCATTTTTATAAGTGTAAGGAGATGGGTGTTTAGGGGTTTAGAGATAATAAATAAAAATTATAAAGAAAGTATTAAAGAAAGCTCAAAAAAAGAAAAAATCCTATCTCTTGTTCCAGTCCCACCATCACTGGGTGTGGGAGTCCGCATGTTCTCCCAGTGTCTGAGTACTCTGAGTACTCCTTAGATGCTGTGCTGCCTGTGGTGCACACCATGCCCCCCACGACCCTCAGCATAATAAGCGGTTGGAAGACTCTGTCGACAGATTAAATAAATTGCAGCGAAACTCAACAGTTTTCATGCTGAAAACTCTTTAATGACCGATGAGAAAAACATTTTCCCCTTATATTCTGTAGGAAAAAAGAACTATTGCTTCAAAAAGACATGTGTGAAAATCTGTGAAAAGTATACATATCTATAACTTATTTATAGAGCTTGAAGCCCGGGTCCTAACTCTTGCCAGTAGATGATTGGGCATTAAAAATCTTTTTTCCTGTTACTCAGGTTTCTTTCTCGCGTCAGACGTGCCTGATTAATATGCGCTTTATGTGTGCCACACAGGGAGACTGCTGTTGATTTTGAAATGCCAGCAGCGGGGAACAAAGTAATGATCAACCAACCCACAAAGGGATGCCAAGGGCAGAGTCCCTAATAGATGCCTTTAACGCTCACACTGCCCTTTACTCACAAATGCCAAAATAATTACTCCCTCATATTTTGTCTTTTTACCCTACATAATTCACCATGTGATGTCTTAATATACATCATGAATGCACATTCTTCATAAAGCATTAGTTTAACTTTACCATTCAAAGGTAATTTGGTGTATACAGAAAGTTATGGCTTAATCATTTGAAATTATTTTAGTTTAAATGTGAATGAAGTTACAGATTGTATATCCCATCAGATGTAGTAAAGGCAACGCTATAGTTGAAGTTCCTCTTTTGTTCTCCTACGCAGCACCTGATTAATTCAACAATCACAAGTTATCCAAATGATGGTCCAGGTGACAGGCTCCCATGTTTCTACAATATCCACCCATGCATTGGGTTTTCACTAACTTATGCCCTAATCCAGGGGTGTCAAACTGCAGTCCTGGGGGGCCAGAGCCCTACACACGTTCGCATTTTCCTTAATTTAACACACCTGATTCAACTCTATGCAACTCCTTGTGCTAATTACCACACAGCTCTTGTGCTAAGTCATTTGTGGTGGAACAGGGAAAGAACTAAGCTACACAGGGCTCCGGCCCCGCAGGACTGGAGTTTGATACCCCTGCCCTAGAGCCACATTCTGTCCTCTGCAGAGGCATGTTACTTCACACCAGGGGCGTCAGAAGCATTGTGAATGTGGTGGGGACACACTGGCATAAAACTAATATATTATGTTAAATGTGTGGGGGGGGGGTCCAAACGAATAATTCCGAAATGTGAGGGGGACACTTCCCCCTCTGATTTAATGGCGGCAACACGTATTGTTTTGCTAGCTTTTGTGGTAAATGCCCTCCCTGCTGACTAAAAAAAGTCAGCTTAAGAGCTGTGAGAAAAGCTTTTGAAATCACTTTTATTTGTGTTGATTAAAAAGTGAATATTTAAAGGAATTTAAAGGTTTAACTTTATATTAAAAATGCAGTAGCCCCCTCTTATTCATGGATAGCTTAAACCACAGTAATAAAGAACCATCCGCAGATCCCATGTGTAACGTGACTTTGGTGTACTTGCATATTGTTAGTGATAAATTACACTCAGTGAGACATAACCAATATTAAATACAGTAATAATAAAATACATTGTACATTATTATACAGTCTCTCAAATGAAAGGAAGTCTGACATTTTAGAATAATTCTCAAGTGACAATAGGGCAATTAAATAAATGTCGTTCAGCAAGGGATGGCGGAACAATGAAAATCGTGCTTTTTATACCACTCAGAGCATGACGGAACAATGACAAAACATACTGTTACATATTTTAATTTTTTTTCCGACTGAAGTAACCATGGAAAACTGAACCCACTGGTGACTATTGTAAGACATATCGTAAGTCCATTATTTTATGTCACTACAGCTGCTGGTATAACATTACAGACAATATGCAGAAACAGAGCTCTTGTTTCAGTAGATCCTGCTCAGCCTCAGTAGACAAACCCTTTCCAGATAAGACACTGTATCTGTCATCACACTCAGCAAGAGGCACAGAAGTTCTCGCTGTCTAGGTTATAAATAATAATTGTAATTGCCTCAGGGAAAAGAACAAAAGCATACTGAAGAGTAGCACGCTTCCTTCAATAACTGACTTCTCATATATATTACATGTGTGACCCTTTAATCATCAGTCCTGCTATACCAGAGGACTGTTTTACCAGCTCTTCTCATTATACACCAATGACTACACCTTTGTTACCAGTCTGTCAAGCAATGCTAATGACACCACTCTAATTGGCCTCATCACTAATACTGATGAGTCCATATATGGACTGGAGGTGGAGCATCTGTCTGTTTGGTTCAGGCATGATAACCTGGACCTCAAGTTTCTCAACATTTATATATACAAGAAATGGTTGTAGAATTCAGGGAACAATGACTTGCTATTCTTCAAATGCTGCCTTATGGGTCAGTCGTGGAAATAGCTGGCTTAAGTTCCTCAGCGCTCTCCTGGCATGGAGAGTTAAGTAGGATGACAACATTACCTGGATCACCAAGAACGCCCATCAAAAGATGGAAGCCAGCTACAGTATTTTTGAGCTGTTTCTCAATGCTCCAACTGGAACTAATAATGCTACTGCTCAGTGGCTGTAGGAGATTGTAAAACTACAGTAACCTGTTACTTGAAGGGGCACGAATACTTAATACTAACTCAGTTACTACTGAAGTACAAATCATGAACTTATATAGTACCTACTTGAGGTAAAAGATGCATATGATTCATTAATATGAGATCAGTATTTCATTTGCATTATTCATTACTTATTCCTTCAGTTGTTCCTTAGTATTTCCTTCAGTAGATCACAAAATTGTACAGAATTAACAGATGTAGTAACAAATATAGTAATTGCTTGGGATACGAAATGTGCCACAATACATTAATGTTGACAAAACATGGGATTACTATTAGTATTTCACTCTTCTCAGAGGTCAGAAGTCAGAATTGGGAATGACTTCACACCTAAGTTAACAATGTTCCAGTACAAGTCACCATCCGCAGATCCCATGTGTAACGTGACTTTGGTGTACTTGCATTTTGCTAGTGATAAATTACGCTCAGTGAGACATAACCAATATTAAATACAGTAATAATAAAATACATTGTACATTATTATACAGTCTCTCAAATGAAAGGAAGTCTGACATTTTAGAATTATTCACAAGTGACAATAGAGCAATTAAATAAATGTTGTTCATCAAGGGATGGCGGAACTATGAAAATCGTGCTTTTTATACCACTCAGAGCATGAAGGAACAATGACAAAGCCATTTAACAATACCAATTAAGCTTGCCAAGCTAGATTCATTGTTCGCCATTGTTAGTAATACCAATGAATAACAAGCATTACGCAGTATTTTGCACATGCGAACGCCATACCAACACATCCACTGATAGAGGCTGCACAGTATTGTGTGCATGACTGATTTAATGAGATACAAATAAGACACAGGCGCTAATAAATAGTATTTAACTACAGTTTTCACTTCTGTCGATCAAGGGTGCAGCCATCTTGAATTCTGAGGTTGGGGGTACAGAGGTTTCTCTACTTACCTAGTTGGGAAATTATTATTAACATTATTTACATTTCTGACTAGGAACTTGCTGACTTTGACATCCCAGGTCAAATAGAAGACACCATTAGTGTCCAAAGAGTCCAAATGGTGCTACAACTCTACCACCCCCACGCAGGACTGGGGTAACGAGGAGCTGCAAAGAGGCGGCTGACCACTGTCACACATTCTGTTGTTTAATCCCGCTTTGATCCAAGTTGTGCTTCGAAGGCTGAATTGGTAGTGTGCCTTGTGTTCAGAGACCTCTTCGGTTCGGTTAGGCTGCCTTATTTCTTCGATTTTTCTCCCACATCAGTAACTTTGTTTTTAATTGTTATTTAAAGCAGAATAAGGCAGCTTTGCATACCCAGAAGTTTGCTTCTGAATGATTGGTGCATCTGACAGAGCTTGGCATTAACAATAATGTTATTTGTAATGCCAGAGATCATTAACATATCTGTAATGAGGAAGACACATGTTTAGCCTCCGTCCCTCACAATTTCAAATTTGCAGCTCAAATTTGCTTACTTTAGTTCATTTAAGATGATTTTTAACGTTTATATATATATATATATATGTATGCCTGTTATTCATCTACATTGATGTTTAATGTAATGACTCATGACTGTATGGAATCCTGTATTCCAATCAAATGGAATGACTATCAACTACAAAAGGCTGGACACCCAAAGAAAGATCTGTGTATTGATGTCTCCACCACATATTTCCGAGGGGGCCCATGTTGTAATAATTGGGAAATTCTTCTTTCAGTTTCTTTTCACTCCACAAAGCAAGCAGCTCTGTATCAGTATGACAACTGGTAATCACTCCGTTCTCTTTGATGGCTTGTTTTCTATATATCATTCAATGTACCACCCACCTCCTGGAGAGACGTCTCAGGATCTCTGAATTTTTTGTTTGTTTCCTTTCTCGAAGATGGAGTGACAAAGTTGCTGCTGCCATAAAACTCCGACATTTTCATCGAACTGACTGGCCTGATAGACACAGAGTATCATTCTTAGTGAGAGACACTCACGCCGCCATAATTGTGTATGATATTCCTTCTATATGTCTACTAGGACTAGGTGTTAAAATCCCCTGATGATTAGTGCTATATGGCGATTTCCTCCGAGGTAGGTGACCTCATAGGTTTCCATATGATGATGCTCTGCCTCCAGTACGACACATCGTCAGTTGTGGCGGGAAAGTGAGTCTCTGATTTAAGTCCACCTGCGTTTCCCAGTCTCGGGCTGCATTCAGCAGACCTGAGTCTGGAGATGCTCTTTTGGCCTCCTGCTTCTCCCCCTCCCGGACGAAAGATGTTTGTAACCAAAAGGCAGTTCCGACTTCCACGGGCATAGCATTGATGGCTACCCTCTTGGCCTCTAGTGCAGCTGCCAAACACCTCAACATTTGGTTGTGGCGCCAGGTGTATCTGCCTTGGGTAAGGCTCGTCTTACAACCCACCAGGATGTGTTTTAGAGTTGCTGGGGCAGCACACTGGAGACAGGCCGGATCCTCTCCGAACCAAAGATGTAAGTTTTTTGGAGAGAGCAGAACATCATATCTGGCTCTGATGGTAAAGCTCAACATACTGGACTCCATGTTCCATAGCTCACTCCAGGTGATCTTTCTCCTCTCCACGCCATCCCACTTCATTCAGCGGCCTTGCTTGGCTTGGGACACGGCCCTAGCACACCTGCCTACTTCCTCCTGGTGTCGCACCTCTTTTGCCATGTAGGTGTTGCTGTTCCCAGTCCTAGGCCCCGTGTGTTTATTTGGACTTGGCCCACCATGTCCTGATGTCTCAGGGTGTTCTTTGCCTGTGCCATGGATACTCCTGGCCTCCACTTCCTCCCTGTTGCCAGGATGGGAGCAGCACCACTTACCAAAGGATCCCGGGATTCTGTGAGGGGCATTTCAAGCCTTGCTTTGGGGCATTTGTGCTCTTCCACCAGGCTTGATATTGAAAGAGGGAGAGCTCCATTGTCATACACGCCTAGCCTACTGAGGCATCTACTGTAGGTAGTCCAAGCCAGTTCCGCACCTGGGCATTCACCAGCCTCTCTAGCCACTTGGCATGGGATAGGATGACCTCACAGATGGAAAATGGCCACATGAGGCGAGGCAACAGTCCAAACTGAAAGCACCAGAGCTTTGCCTTCCCTGGGAGAGCAGTGTTGTTTATCTCTGGGACTTGGAAAAAGTTGAAGCACCACAGCAAACCACATGCAGTTCTTTCTTTTCCTTCTTGGCTGTTTGTACCTAATGTCAGATGATATTTGTGTGTTCCAGGCATCCTGAGAAACCCCTGATCCCTGCCTTCTGTACTGAGATGTCAACATACTTGTTCTTTAGCAGTAACACTGAGAGTCTTTGAGCCGCAACACTGAAGAAAATCTTTCCCTCCACAGTCAGTAAGCTGATCTGGCGGAATTGATGTACGGTTGAGGAATTCTTCACTTTAGGAATCAGAATCCCGCCTACCCTTCGCCATGCCATAGGTATAATGCAGTTTTCCCATGTCACTTACATCAGTTTCCAGAGGTACTTCAAAATGCCTGGTATATTCTTATAGATCCTATATAGAGTGCCATTGCGCCCAGGGGCTGATGCTGTTCTTGCCCTTTTTAATGTGGTCTCAACTTCCTTCCATGCCATGTAGGGGGTTTTGTGTCCAACTGGTGCTCAGGTGGTTGGATTGGTGGCATGTCCTCTGGGATGGCGACTGGCTCATGCCTCTGGTGGTATAGGTCTTGCTCAGGTGCTTCTCTATTTCCCTCACCGGTACATTAAGGCTCTCACTTTTCTCCTTGGCAAAGAGGTCTTTGGCGAACTTGTAGGGATCTCTGTAGAAGGCAGTCCTTGTTCTCTCTTTCTTCTTACGTTGTTTTCTCAAGCGCTCTGCTCTTTGCAGCGTTAAAAGACGCTGCTTGATGTCGCTCTGTAGTGCCTCTATTCCTTTCCTCCATTTCCTTTCCTTCCACTGTTTTCTCAGGCACCTGTAGCTGTAGATAACTTCTCCCATCTAGTCTAGCATTTTTTCGATGCCGCCTTCTAAGAGATGTACAAGGTCTGAGTCGACGGTTCCCCACTCCTTTTTCTGGCAGGATTTCGGCCACAGAATTCGAGATTTTCGTCCATCCATCTTCCTCTGAACTGCTGACTGTGGCTGGCTGGCGTCTGGGCTGGCGTCTGTTGATGGAGCTGTGCCTGGCTGAGCTTCGTCTGGGGTTTTGATATCCTGTGTACTGTGATGTCACTGGGCTGATTTGCCCTATACCTCTAAAGAAGTAGTGGTCAATGCGAGGTCCCTTGGTAAGCTCTTTCAGGCATTTCATTCTGCCTTAGTGGATCTTGAGACCCTCCTCCAATGTTATCTTTTTCCAACCACAGATGCATCTTTTTCCATGCAACTTGTGTCCTGTCAGTGCTGTTCCTCCATCGGAAGCCACGCTGATCATCGGTTGCATCGTTGTTTTTGTTCCAAAGTCTACTACTGTGTGGTCTGGCAGTGAGTCATCTTGCACCCCCGCTCTCACAGACTTAGGGGGTATTCTTCCCCTTAAGGTTTTTGTAGCCATATTTGGGTGGATTTGAGTCATTGAATTGTGATCTTATCCTGCTGACTTGGGTAGCTAGCCCTAGTCAGCCCCCTGGGGGTCTATTTCCTCCTGTCAGCTGTCCCTCCTTCAGGCTCTCACAAGGTCTTTCCCAGGTTCTCAGCTGCACTTCCACAGCAGTCACTGGTTTTATACCAGCTTAATATGTGTACTAGGACTATGTGTTAAAATCCCTTGATGATCAGTACTGTATGGTGATTTCCTCTTAGGTAGGTGACCTCATGGGTTTTCATATGACGATGCTTCACATCGTCAGTTGTGTACCCTGGGGTCAATATATTGCACAAAATAATTCAAGATTTAAAGAACTTTATTAATCCCAGAGGGAAATTGCTTTGTCTTGGTTATACTGTTGCTCTGATTAATTTACCGGGGAAAAAAAAAATAGATTAGGAGAAGGTATATTAAAATGGAAAAATATAAGAAATAAAAATTTAAGAAAAATAACAATAAATAGAAGTAAAATATAATAGAATAAAATACAGCACACTATTAAGTTACATAATGCACTGGAAATGCAGTGTAAATAAGAGGAAATATTGCACAACTGTGTTGTAGTCAGATATTGCACTGGAACAGTAGTGTTGTATGATTGAAGAGTTATATAATTTTATGGCCGTTGGTAGAAAAGATCTCCTGTGGCACTCTGTAGAACATCTGGTCATAATCAGTCTGTGGCTGAAATTGCTCCTCTGGTGGGATAGAACACTGTATAGCGGGTGAGAAGGATTGTTCAAGATGTGCGTATTTTGGACAGGATCCTCCTCCTTGCCACGGCATCAACAGAGTCCAGATCCAAGCCCAGTACAGATCTGGCCCGTTTAATGACCTTGTCCAGTCTGTTTCTATCTGCTGCTTTCATATTACAGCCCCAACACACCACAGCATCATAAAAAACGACACTCGCCACGACAGATTCGTAAAAGATCCGAAGAACGGTATTACAGATGTTGAATGACCTGAGCCTTCTCAGAAAGTACAACCTGCTCTGTCCTTTCTTGCAGTGCCATTGTGTTAACTGACCAGTCCAGTTTGTTATCCAGATGCACTCCCAGGTATTTGTACTCTGAGACCATGTCCACTGTCTCACCCTGGACAGATATAGGAGTCACAGGGGTTCCAGTCTTCCTAAAGTCGACCACCAGCTCCTTTGTTTTCTTGATGTTGAGTTGTAGATGGTTACGCTCACACCAGAAAACGAAGTCATCCACCACAGACTGGTACTCGGAGATGTCACCGTCCTTAACACATCCCACCACCACAGAACCATCGGAGAACTTCTGTAGATGGCATGATTCTGAATTATATTTAATGTCCGATGTATAGACGGTGAAAAGAAATGGAGACAGAACAGTCCCCTGAGGAGCACCAGTACTGCAGCTCACTGTGTCAGATACACAGTTTTCTATACGGACATACTGGGGACGACAGGTCAGGTAGTCCATTATCCAGGAGACCATGGGAGTGTCAATTTGCATAATCCTTAGTTTCTCCCCCAGTACTGCTGGTCGTATGGTATTGAAGGCACTGGAGAAGTCAAAGAACATAATCCTAACACTGGTCCCCGGTTTGTCTAGGTGGGAGTAGGTTTGGTGGAGCAGGTGTATAATAGCGTCGTCTACTCTCAGGAATGGCTGATAGGCAAACTGAAGAGGGTCAAGAGAGGACTTCACCTGGGAACAAAGTATATCCAGGATAAGTCTCTCAAACACCTTCATAATATGTGATGTTAGAGCGACGGGCCTGTAGTCGTTCAGGGCAGATGGTCGTGGTATCTTGGGGGCAGGAACAATGCAGGATGTTTTCCATAGGGGAGGGACTTTCCGTAGAGACAGACTCAGGCTAAAGAGGTGCCGTAGGACCCCACATAGGTTAGGAGCACAGGATTTTAGGACTCTCGGGTTGATTTTGTCCGGACCTGCAGCTTTTGTAGGGCAGAGCCTGCTCAGACCGCATTTTACCTGGTCATCTGAGATGTTGGTAGGTGGGATTGCTGAAGATGTATGGGCTGTTTTCTGCTCAGACCGCGTTTTACCTGGTCATCTGAGATGTTGGTAGATGGGATTGCTGAAGAAGTACTGGCTGTTTTCTGTGTGGGGGTGGATGGGGGAGCAGGGGAGCCTCCTGACACAGAGAGACATCAAACCTTCTTTAACAGATTTGATGTCCGTCTGTGTCACACCACCATCAACTTCAGCTTTAATACAGGCTAACCATGGAGATAAAATAACCATGGAGATCTATGTGAAGATACGTGTCACACTCCCCCCTCATGAGAATGCCAGCTCAGTTGGGGAAGAAGCCACACCGGCTCTGGTGCCTTTGCCTGTGCCACGCCGACTCTGGTGTCTTTGCCTGTGCCACGCCGGCTCTGGTGCCTTTGCCTGTGCCACGCCGGCTCTGGTGCCTTTGCCTGTGCCACACCGGCTCTGATCCACTTGAATACTTTCTGAGCCTTCTTTCCTTCTCTTCCCTGCAGCCTTGTTCTGACCTGCCTTCCATGTTCTAGTCCTCGATCATCTGCCCCATATCCTTACTTTGTGTCTTTCCCCATCCAGCATCATCTCCATACAACTGATATCTCCAGCTTCCAGACACACCTGCTCCGTGACCATGACTACATCTTTGCTTTGTGATTCTGGTTTTGGCGACTTCTGAGAAAATAAAACCCAGCTTTCTCCGTTCTTGGGTCTCCCTCGTGTGGTTTTTGGTGTGACTTTATGTTACTTTATGTATCCATTGCTCTTAGTTCATAAAAAAACATTCAAAAAGACCTGCTGTAGAAGAATTAATTTCGGCACAGACTGATATAGAATAGAAGTCAAATGTTATCTGCTCTTACCCTTCCCTTTGCTTCAGTTTTGGTGCACATTTTTTCAAAAATCTATCCAGTTACTCACAGCAATGTGTCTACAAAGTTAGAAAAAAAACACTTCAAATACTTTTTATCACTCAAACAAGATCAAGTGTCAAAACTTCCCCTTTCTTTGCTATCAGTATGCTATGCTGTTTCAGTTTGGGGGGCGATCTGACTAACAATGTAATCAGTTCCAGTTTGTTCCCCAGAGAATGTGCCTGCAAAGATCTGTCAAATACTTTTAAAAACTTTTGTGCTGAATGGGTCAAGTGTCTGAAACTGCCCTTTTCTGTGCTATCACAAAGTGTTGCTGCAGGGAATACAATAGGCCGCATACATTCCGTAAGCTAAAACCACCAACTGCGGAAGTTCTGGAGTAAAGTACTGGGGAGGAGGAAACTCCATGCTGACACGAGGAGAGCAGGCAACCTCTAGCCATGCCAGAAACTCATAGCCTGATCTGAGAGGTGTGAGGCAACAGCGCTAACCACTGTGCCACCATGCCACCCCATACCATGCTATGTATACCATTACCTACAGGTGAGAAGACCCCTTGCCCCTTCACCTCCCTCTCTGAAAAATCCACAGCCTACCCAACTTAACATTGATATTATTAGATAAGTAGGTGACTTATATATCATAACAAATGCCTATAAATTCAGCCTAAATAAACAAATGAAACATTGCTCCTTAATACAGTCAACCGAAGCATACATGAAAATGAGCAGGGTTTTTGAAATTGTTCCCTATTCTCTAAATAGTGCATTATATAGTGAATCTGCATTTCTCTAGAGCAAAACTATATAATACAGCAAATAATCACTGTACAATGTAGTAATAAAATCTCACACTGCAAAATAGACAATGTACATGATAATACTCCCCGTATACCATAATGCAACGTACAAGTGACTCCTCTTGTCAACTGATGGACCAAAGGGGCAACTTTCTATACAAATTTATATTTCTGCATATATTTTTGTATATAGGAGTATAAGAGTAAGTCTCTGTAAAGACTGAAATTCAATGTTAAATAATAATTCAATAGCTATAAAATAATAATAATAATTTCATTTAATTATTTGAAATAAAATACAGGCTTAAGCATCAACATTCACCATATCATCCCATTTATATTGTCACTATTTTTTGCTAATCTCAAATGTCAGCTGTCAAATGTTGCTAGGATACCAACACAGAGCTTCTTGGAATGCAGAGTCCAAAACCATAATTATGTTTCACTGACAAATTCTCTATATAGTGAACTACATGGATTTTCCTACATAGGGAATGGTAAGTGAAATAGGGGACCATTCAAATAAAGTCATTTTTATCCATCAATTGCTGAGAATTATAACTTAAGTGAAAATGTCACATCTTAAAAACAAAATGCATATAATTATTGAAATCGGCTAATAATGCAACATTAAATGGTGCCTAAACATTTTGCTCTGAATTTTTCAAAGAAGTTTGCATAAGTCTTCTTGAATAGCATCTTTGTCCTGTTGTTATTAAAACCTTCCCACGTGGTAAATCTAACACAGGTATCCATGACAGCATCACCTCGCTAGGCTGGTGTTGTGTCCCTGGCCTTAATCCCACCCCCCTGATAGATGTCTGGAAGTTCCAGTCTGCCAGGTGAAGATAACAGACCACGTCCTGGCCACATAAAAACATGATCACCCAAATAATACAGTGGGTTTTTGTAGCCATCTGCTCATCCTCACACATATATCGTCCCTTAGACTCGGGAGGGGGGTTGCTTTACTCCACCAATGTAGAAATATGCACTTTTTAAAAAAATCTCACTACTTCCCCCCATGATTTCCCTGCCCTGCTAACGTTTGTGGAAAACCTGGATCCTCTGGGCAGCAAACAGACCCACAGGACCTGTAGCTTGCTTTATGAAATGGGATGATCTTAGCAGAGTCACAAGCCTGGGCAGGTGGCCCAAACAACACATAACACTGATAACACTGCTTAACTCTCCACCTTACATGAGTCATCCATGAAGCCACAAAGGCCGGAAACGCTAATCTTCCTGTTTACAACAAACAGCAAACATTCTTCTGTTAATATAATGAGTCATAGGTTAGTCTAGGCCTCTCCATGTTCACATGATTCTGTGTGTCTTCACCAGGTATCCCAAATGAGCTGAGTAGTATCATTCCAAGAAAACTGTTCATCATTTCTTGGTGAATTAAGAATCCGCTTGTATGACGGTGCAGCTTTACCCCCAGTCATATTCATTCGTCAATCTCTCTATGCCAGTGTTACCCAACCCGGTCCTCGTGGACCCCCAGACCATCCATGTTTTTGCTCTCTACTGGGATCTGGGAGGGAACAAAAACGTGGACTATCAGGGGGTCCACGGGGACTGGGTTGGATAGATCCTCTGCTTTCAAAGAATAGGCTTCATATATCTTCATGTTGTGCCCTGTGATGGGTTGGCGCCTCATCCTAGGTTGTTCCCTGCCTTGCACCCATAAACTCCAGTACCCAGAATAGGATCAGCGGTTAAAGAAAATGGATGGATGGATGGATGGATGGATGGATGGATGGATGAAAGGATTGACTATAACAATAACTATAACAACTTAATACATTGCAAATGTCAATATAATAAACACATTTTTGAAAATAGTTTTTGCTACAAGAATTTTTGTAATGTAACTATAATAACAGAACTATTGAATTCCAGCTTTAAATGACAAAACATTGCATACAACTGAAACAGATGATTATTTGTTGTGTTGCACTATTGCATTAATCACAGGTAAGACACTGCTGAGATGAAAAGAGCAGGCCAAACAGACTGTCATTACCTGCCAGTTGTGGTCTGCTAAATCATTTCTCTACGCCTTTCATTTCAAAACCACTTATAACTGTAGCTGTACGGGTCCTGGGTCGGCTGCTTCGGCAGCCCGCAGCTGGACTGCGCGGCTCCCTTCCCCTCTATTGTAACTCCACTTTAGACACTTAGGGCTTGGGGGGGCTCCCCCATATTTCAACGACACCTTAGTTCACACACATGTACACCATCAATGATCAAGGTGGGTGGGG
>JAODKF010000116.1:9187175-9199721 GCA_026779585.1 Mormyrus proboscirostris
GGTCATGGCAATTAGAAGAATATATGGGCAGTACTGTAAATTAAGATCGCCCACTCGCCTGAGGTCAGTAATCTAGATGAAGGGTGAGTACAAAAAATTAGCACTAGCTCACTGGCTAGTGGGAAAAAAAATTGCACATCGGACTGAATATGTATGAATTCCCAGTAACAAATAATTACAGTAATAGCCCATGACAGCGTAATGTAACTGATATTTTCAGTATATTGTTACATTTTTTGTTTTTTACATACATATGACTGTTAAATGTCTGTTGCTATTACTACAAAAATAAAAATACTGTATAAAAAACACGCGAATGCATATTTCTTACCTATGTATTACTTGGGAAATTGGTGTTTAAAATGTTATTTGATGAGAAGTAAGTCTTTTTGAGTGTTAGGGATATTTTTGGGAGATTAATTTGGATTCCTTGGAAGGAACTGGAACAAATTATAATTTTACCCATAAGATATAATGGAAATAGCTTCCCAATATTTGATTTCACAGCTATTGGGGTGATTTAAATTACGCTTGGATAATGGGACATTGGGGCATTTTAAGTGGTTAATATTGTACATGGCTTCAGACTCACCTTGACCCTTGATTAGATAAGCAGTCATGGAATATATAATATGTTCCTGATGAGGCCAAAAGATTTTTTCTGCACATTTTGTGATGCCTGTGTTTCTTCAGTTGTTACTAGAACTGGCAGGTGTCTTGGAAAGGCTCACACATTACAAAAAAAAAAAAGTAAAAAAATTCTTATCCACTTCCGTACATCCATAATACACATACTGGGATAATCAGTAAAAACTTTCACATCTCTTTGGCTCTCAGTAATAACGGGATTGAGCAGGCCTATTGCTTTCTGTGGTCTTCATAACCGGTATGGAGCAGAGCAAAGGATAAGATTAAAGTGCAGGGTAATAACAGTGCACATATTGTATGTGCCTATGGACACACGCAGGCCCTGATGGAGCAGCACAATTCTTCACGATCAATATGTTCTGGGAAGTTCCTGATTCTTCACGATCAATATGTTCTGGGAAGTTCCTGGGGAAGCTGCCTTCAGAAAATAGGAGCTTTCTAGCCTGAAATGGATTATCCCAATTAAGTTCCAGTATTGTTTATAGATTTAAAATATTTTATCCATGCCAGACAAGCAAAGTCTTAACATGTCCACTATAAGACTTCGAAAAGACAGATGCGACACCCCAGTGGGGACCTCCTTCATGCCTCCCCTTCAGTAATCTGTACCTTTATGGTGATTTTTTAAACAGGTCTGGACTGAAGTCAAGAGCACTTGTTCTTTTTAGTCTTGAACCAAGGAAACGAGAATCTTAAACAAACTTAAAACAATCTGTAATAATTATTCATTAAAAAGTATGAACAACATGCAAATAAAGCATTTTATCAACTTAAAACGCCATGCAGTGCGCTTTAACAGTAATTTGATGAGTAAAAACATGGATTCACATTTTCCCTTGCTGGGACTTGGGTCACCAGGGCCCTCCCCTGGAGCCAGGCGAGTGCCTGGTGGCCAGACCTGCACCCATGGGGCCTGGTTGGGCACACCCCAAAGAAGGCATGTGGGTCCCCCGTCCAGTGGGCTCAGTTGGGTGGTGACCGAAGGCAGGGATCTTGGCTTTAGCTGCGGAAGCTAGCTCTAGGGACATGGAATGTCACCTGTCTGGCGGGGAAGGAGCCTGAGCTGGTGCACGAGGTTGTGAGGTACCGCCTAGATATAGTCGGACGCACGGCTTGGGCTCTGTAACCAGTCTCCTCGAGGGGGGTTGGACCCTCTTCCACTCTGGAGTTGCTCACGGGGAGAGGCACCAAGCAGGGGTGGGTATACTTATTGCCCCCTGGCTGGGCATCTGTATACTGGGGTTTACCATGGTGGACCCCAGTATACCACTTTCCAGTAGGAGGATGGGTCCTGACTGTTGTTTACGCTTATGCACCAAAAGGCAGTTCAGAATACCCACCCTTTTTGGAGTCCTTGGAAGGGGTGTTGGAGAGCGTTCCTCCTGGGGACTCTCTTGTTCTGCTGGGGGACTTCAATTCTCACGTAGGCAATGACAGTGAGACCTGGAGAGGCATGAATGGAAGGAACGGCCCCCCGATCTGAACCTGAGAGGTGTTTTGTTATTGGACTTCTGTACTCGTCAAGGATTGTCCATAATGAACACTATGTTCAAACAAAGGGGTGTCCAAATGTGCACTTGGCACGAGGACACCCTAGGCCTCAGTTCAGTTTTCGACTTTGTGGTTGTGTCATTGGACTTGCGGTCGCATGTATTGGACACTTGGGTGAGGAGTGGGGCGGAGCTGTCAACTGATCACCACATGGTGGTGGGTTGGCTCCACTGGAGGGGGAGAAAGCCGATCAGGCATGGCAGGCCCAAGCGTATAGTGAGGGTCTGCTGGAAATGTCTGTCAGAATCCCCTGTCAGAAGGAGCTTCAATTCCTACCTCTGACAGAACTTCAACCTTGCCCAGCAGAGTCTGGGGACTTGAGAGAGGACTCCCCTATCTCTGGGGTGGAGGTCACTGAGGTGGTTAAAAAGCTACTCATTGGCTGGGCCATTGGATGAGATCCGCCTGGAGTTCCTCAAGGCTCTGGATGTTGCAGGGCTGTCCTGGTTGACATGCATCTGCGGCATCACGTGGACATTGGGGGCAGTGCCTCTGGACTGGCAGACCGGGCTGGTGGTCCCCCTCTTCAAGAAGGGGGACCGGAGAGTGTTCCAACTATAAGGGGATCATACTCCTCAGCCTCCCTGGTAAGGTCTGTTCGGGGGTTCCAGAGAGGAAGGTCCGCCGGATTATCAAAGCTCGGATTCAGGAGGAGCAGTGTGGTTTTCGCCCTGTGGACTTGGAGAAGGCATTCGACCGCATCCTGTAGGGAGTGCTCTAGGAGTATGGGGTTGCCGGGCTTCCTTATAAGAGCTGTTCGGTCCCTGTACAACCGGTGTCAGAGCTTAGTCCGCATTTTCAGCAGTAAATCAGACTCGTTTCCGGTGAGGAAAAAGACTCCACCAGGGTTGCCTAATTCTGTTCATAACTTTTATGGACAGAATTTCTAGGCGTAACCCGGGCGTTGAGGGTGTCCGTTTTAGTGACCTCAGAATTAGGTCTCTGCTTTTTGCAGATGATGTGGTTCTGTTAGCCTCATCAGACCATGACCTTCGGCTCTCACTGGAGCAGTTCACAGCCGAGTGTGAAGCGGCTGGGATGAAAATCAACATCTCCAAACCCAAGACAATGGTCCTCAGCCGGAAAAGGGTGGAGTGCTCTCTCCGTGTCGGGGAGGGAGTCCTTCTGTAAGTGAAGGAGTTTAAGTATCTCGGGGTCTTGTTCATGAGTGAGTGAAGGATGGAACAAGAGGTCTACAAGTGGATCGGTGTGGTATCAGCATTGATGTGGGTGCTGCATCAGTCTGTCATAGTCAAGAAGGAGCTGAGCTAAAAGGCAAAGCTCTCGATTTACAAGTCGATCTACGTTCCTACCCTCATCTATGGATCTATGGTCATGAGCTGTGGGTAGTGACCAAAAGAACGAGGTTGTGAATAAAAGCAGTCGAAATGGGTTTCCTCCGCAGGGTGACTGGGCTCTCCCTTGGAGATAGGGTGAGGAGCTCGGTCATTCGGGAGGGACTCAGAGTAGAGCCGCTGCCAGATGAGGTGGTTTGGGCATTTGGTCAGGATGCCTCCTGGACGCCTCCCTGGTGAGGTGTTTCAGGCATGTCCCACTGGGAGGAGGCCCCTGGGAAGACCTGGGACATGCTGGAGGGACTATGTATCACGTCTGGCCTGGGAATGCCTCGGGATCCCCCCGGATGAGCTGGACGAAGTGGCCGGGGAGAGGGAAGTCTGGGTTTCCCTGCTTAGACTGCTGCCCCTGTGACCCGACCCAGAAAAGCAACAGGATATGTATTTTATTCATATGCTTTGCTTCTGCCTGTACATACCCAATGACTTACACAAGATTTCAGAGGCCTACATAATTATTCATATTATTCAGTATTTTATTCATAAGCATAATTACATTTTTATATTTTGGTAGCTACTTTTTCTGTTTTATTTTTAAAATATGACACTTTGCTGTATTATTGATAAAACTTCAAATAGGAGCGATATCCTGAATACATAAAAATAGCCGACGTGTCCCTGTAATGTCTTTGTGGGTGGAGACAGCTTACAAATAGTTGTTATATTACTGAGTACAGACACTCGGTCTTCCAGTCCCCCATGAAATTGTTCTCAGCTCTCCCTCGGTCGCCCACTGAGGTTCATTTTGACGTCACCTTATAACTGCTGCAGAGCATTTTAGCCAGACATTTCACCTGGTCTGGAACCAAAGTACCCGCCTGCCCCCACCACACATTCCACACATTATCTCAGCACCTCAAATAGATTGGCACTTCTGGTTCAGTAGGTGATATTTGTCATATTTGTGCAAAAGTAACTCAGCTACTACTGTATGAGATCTGATTATTTGCGACTCCCCCATTTTAGCAGAGGTTGTGTTAATGCTAATGCCTTTATTTAAATCTGAAATAAACATCATCTAAAATTAGACTTAAAATTACGAATGCATTTATAAATGGCCACAATTTATCATTTTCACTGACACCTTACAATTTATCGTTTTCCCACATTTTTTTTTATCCAGAAATATGAATTGACTACATTTTATTACATTTTAACCAATATTATCTTGTCTAATTCAATAAATAACCAAATGGTCTGCAATGTCCACAGGTATGTGGACCTAAGGACTGACAATTGAGAAACCTGCAATTAAGACATGTAAAATGGCGCCAATTTATGACTGAGTAATGGACACATTTCTCACAACCAGATGCCCAAACAAACAAAGCTTTGTATTTTACAGTCGCCTGAGTCTCTAACTACCATAAAAAGCTTCTCACAGAACAATCAGCAGCTCTCACCCTCCTCTATTCTCTCAGTCCTTAAAGGTCTCTTCAGAAATTAAAGTGAGGAGGAGGTTCCGGACTATCTCACCATCACTCCTCCTCCTCCTCCAGCTCGAATGGGACCCCTTGGGGATCCTCTTACTGGGCTCCAGAGACTGAGGTGGGGGAAGGACTCTTCCACCATCACCCCAGCGCGGTCCCCAGCGCAGCCGCGACCTAAACCCCACCTTTCAGTGTTCCGAAGCCGTTGCCTACCGCGACTTCCCACTCCTGCTTGCCTGCACCGGTGTCCCCTCTTGCTCCCTCTTCATTTCCTCTGACTGTCCCTCCGTCTGTCTCTTTGCCCCCTTCGTGGTCCCCTCCTGCTCCTGCCTCCCGGTCGCCTGCGGCCTTCCCTCGCCCGTCTGGGTTCTCTTGGGCTCCCCTTTGTCCCCCGACCCTTCCTGTCTGGCCTCCCTTGTTCGCTCCTCGTCCCTTTGTCCCTCCTGTCTCTGCTCCTCGTCCCTCTATTCCTCTGTCCTATGTCAGGTTCTGTCGTGGCTGCTGCCCCTGTGTTTGTTCTGTGTCTCTGTTCTGTTCCCGGTTCCCCATTGATGTTCTGGCTTTTGTTTTTCAGGTCTTGTTCCCGGTCTCGTCCAATCCGCTGCTCCCCTTGGGGCACGCCCGGAGTGCGTGCCTTGGGGGGGGGGGGGGGTTCTGTCATGACCTACGTGTCCAGTCCTCATGTGTACCACACCCCCTCATCATCCACGTGTGCTTCCCCGATTGTACCCAGCTATTCCCCGTTAATTTGGCTTGTTTTATGTATTATCAGTCCACGTCCTCCTCAGTCTATTGTCAGTCGTTGTTGTAATGTGCGTCGCTGTCTACCCCGGTTTCCCTAATGAACCCTCGTTGCCCATCATCCTGCCTGCCAGCCTCCTCCTTCGTTGTGGCTTGCCTGCTTGCCCGCCGCTGTACGTGACATATATTTTCATTCAAGTGTCGTGTGATGCTTGATTACAAACGCTCATTTATTTCCATGTTTCCCACAACTCCCCCAATAGTAAACTGATGAGCGAGAGGTGCTGTTTGGTTATCATCACAGGTCACTCAGCTGCACTATATACAGTAATGACTTTACAGTCATGCATTAAATGACTGGTCTCTTCACAAAGAGATAACTATGATGTAATAAACTGTAATATTTGGGTAACCTGTTTCAGTACTGGAAAAGAAAGGCCCACACTTAGGTTTTTATTGCAGGTGTGTGGATAGCCTAGTTCCTAAGGGTATCAATCAGACTGGGAGAGGGAACAGGACAGTTTTACCTGTGCTTTTCTGCTATGCAGGGAAGGCAAAGCAAACACCTTACAGAACAACGGATTGACTTTCTAACTTATGGGGCACCAAATGTCAAGCACTCATTTTCATGTACAAAATACATTCTGTGCCACGAAAAGCATTAAAGAAAATGAGCACTTGACACTTGGCACCATACTACCTTACATTAGTTAACTAATAAAGCCACAAGAACCATACTATTGTGCGATATCTCTCCCTCTCTTCTCCATCATGACATCACTCTTCAGCTTGGTTCATCAATGTTGTCTCCATCATGGTTTGCCTGGAACCTACAAGTAATGAGAAGCAACCAGCTGTCCTTTGCTGAGCACATAACAGCGATCTCCTGCACTTATAGATTGACCCTTTGGAATATCAGAAAGATCAGACTGTTTCTGGCTGAATATGCAGCTCTGCTTCTGGTCCAGGACCCTCTGACCATCCCTCCCCTCTTTTTTTCCCTCCTGCCGTCGGAGAAGAGGTACAGGAGTATCCAAACCAGGACCACCTCTGAATCACTGACCTTCTCACTGTAACAGACACTTCTGTCCACAAGTGCAATCTTTCGTTTGCACTTTTCTTTTGCCTTTGCCCCTTTGCACAGATAAAAAGACAATCTGTTATTTATTTACTTATTATTTAATAATGCATGCTGCTATACTCTTAAAACACACTATAAAAGAGACATGTTGCTAAAAAGGTTTCTTCATGCTGCTAATCCCTCAGATATGCACCATGGATCACCATGGATACGGGTTGTTTGTGTACTGTGTGCATTGTGTATGTTACTTCTTAATGCTCCTGTAGTTATTATTTTATTTATGCTGTCGGTGTGGGAGGAATGGCATTTCATCCTTGATTGTACAGAAGTGCAGGATAAGACAACAGTAAAGACATCCATCTATCTATCTATCTATCTATCTATCTTTCTTTCTTTCTTGTTCATTCGTATCTAGACTGGTATAGCTCCTATTAGCAGGTTTACCAGCCTGTGCTATCACGCCACTGCAGATGATTCAACATGCAGCAGCACATCTGGTTTTCAGTCAGGCTAAATGTCCTTGTGTTCCACACTTCAGCTGCCTATAGACACTCACATCAACTTCAAGTCCTTGGTGCTGGCCTTCAAAGCCATCAATAGATAGGAACATGTTTACATCAAGAGCCTCTTTAAGACCATCTTGTCCACTTCGGTCAGCAAGCCAGCACCACTTGGAGATCCATCAACCACATTGTTACTCCAGGTGTTTCTCATGTGTGGTTCCCAATGGTGGAATGAGCTGCCAAACTATGTCTGGTCATTAGATTCCCTTTCCACCTTCAAGAAACACCTCAGGACCTATCTGTTCCAGGAATACTAGCTTGATGTCTCTCTATATTTCCTGAGCGTTCCTTATGTCGCGTTACTGCTCACTTAATAGTCTTAATAGATTCTTGCTGCTGGAAAACTGCTTGTATTTGTACTTGGGCATTCTTCAGAAGCTCAGCCGAGCTGCATTTATGCCTAGTCTACAGCACGTGTGATCGTAAGCTGTTTGCCTCACTTGTAAATTGCTTTGGACAAAAGTGTCTGCTAAATAAAAATATCCTTGGGCAGACCTAGGACATGCTGAAGGCATTATGTCTCTCTTTCAGATGGTCTGGGAACGCCTCAGTATCTCCCCAGTGGAGCTAGAGGAAGTGGCTGGTGAGAGGGAGGTCTTGGACTGCTGTCCATGCTACTAGGTGAGTGGCATAAAATGGATGGATGGATGGATGGATGGATGACTTGTACTGTCAGCATTGTCAATCTTGCTTCACACCACTTTTTATTCTCCCACCCCTCCTGGGATGTGCTGCCTGGAGAGTCAAAAAACAAAGAAAGAACAAGATATCCTGCCTGCTCTGCTGCCTACACCTCTACAACCTGTGCCGTCCTTCCCGTCTGCCCTCCCGCCTGTGACATCTCTCTTGCCTTGAATTGAATTGAATTGAATTGAATTGTAATGCAATAAAGTAACGATGAGGATGAGATCTAGTATTTGAGACCTACAGTGCTCACAGAAAGTCTTGAAACGCTTGCTTTCATCAGGCATCATTATTCATCGAAGAATGAATCTTGGGATATCGGCTGAAGAACAATGCATTTCTAGGCTGTATTTAAAGGAGTCTTTGAGATGGGATGGCCTTGTCACACCACTGTGACGTACTCGGTCTTCAAATGCACGCTTAGGCGGTCGCAGCCCCTGAATTCGGGTACAGCCTAAGAACAGAAGTACAGATATAGTCAAAATCTCCAGATGTCATTCTTGCCCTGCCCTAAATACCAAGGATGTCAAAGAATAACAATGCCAAGATTCATTGTGTCAAGTTCATTCATGGGAGGCAAGTTAGCCAGACCACTCTTGCCATGGACACCAAGAATGCACATATCGTACTTGTGCTCTTGGCAAGAGCAGTCTCACTAACTTTCCATTCCAGAATGAACTTGGGACACAATGAATGTTGAACTATACATGTACAACTATACATAAGATCTGCTCTAAATTTTGCTGCCGCAAGGAATTGTGGGATGGCATTATCTCCGTTAACCATTAACCATTTGCTGTATTTTTTGACCCACTAGATGCTGCTCTCTGTTCAAGAAAAGGCTCAAAGCATACCCCAGAGCAGACCAAGAGCACCACCTGGTGGGGACAAAAGTACCGCAGTTCATGAGGCGTCGTTTTGGCGATCGCTAGTCCAGTGTACTCTGTGCTAAAGAAGATAAGGAAGGAAGCACTGAAGCACCTTTACTTAGCATTTTGAAGAATTCAGCTCTTATTATGACTCTCATTTAGACACTTCCAAGTCTTTTCACCGAGTTAGGAATCTTCCTAAGCAAAAAAGACTATTTGACTAGAGCCCAAAACCAGACTTGAGTTCTTCAGCATTGCTGTATAGGTGACTTGAGTGGTTTGTTCCCCAACTGCATTTCAGTCCTGAAACATGCAAAATCCCATTAAATCTCAGTAGGAATCCTAGAACAAAGCAGAAAGGGATCTGCTCATTGTGACATAGCAGCATGGTTAAGCAAGATGGCTGGGTGGGTCATGACAGCTGCCGATTGTTTGTCAATCCCTCTTAGATGCAATCTAGTTCTACCTAATAAGATGCAGTCAATAGATTAACTGAACAATGAGATGTTTACTTTGGCATATCAAGTTCTTGTGGCAGTTCGCAGCATAATGAACACTTATCCAAACTCTTCGTATGTTTGGATATTCAAAACCTCATCACTCATACAATTACATACAATAATAGTGTGATTGGACAAAGACATTTTATGTTATATACAAAGTGTTTGCATGTATTATCTTTGCAGGATTGTCTGGCACTTTCCTGCAAATGTAAACACAAAAGTGCCTAAGTATGTGAAACTTGTAGATTGGTTTTTACAACAAATTGTGATCATTAAAATATTCGATTTAACTGTGAAGAAACAGAAATTAGGCAAATGCCTTGTATTACAGAAAATAGGCAAGAGAGTATTTAAACTGAAGTAAATGACAAAAATTAGATTCTTGGCCTTCGTTGCAAGAAATTATAGATTTGTCACATGCACACATTTTCCATTTACTGTAGCAGTTGTCATAAACATCACACTTGGGTTCACTCATGTCTTCACACAAGAGCTGTTGCCATGGCAATTTTGCTGTAATTGTCACTTGGGTTCATAAACTTCACTTATGGTAACTGTTCTCATTTATCAGTGTGCTACATTTAGATGGAATGTCTGTGTTCCTTAGCCTAATAAAACATTATGATCTAAGTTCAGCAAAACAATCTTATATTTCACAGAGAAACAGGTCTTCTCTGGTAACATAGAATGTAATTAATTTTTATAATACCTTACTTTTACTAAGTGTTTATTGTTTCAATTTTTATTTATGATATCATTCCAATAACAGAATCCCAGAGTTTGTAAAATTGATGGGCATGTGTGTGTCCATATCAGTGAAAAGGATTACAGTGCCTAGATTACAAAGCATGATTTACAAAGGTGATACTGCCAATGTTTCTGCTATTGCCTCTTTATGGGTCTGGAATAAATTAGCATTGTTTCTGGGCAGAATTATTGACTTGTCAGATGTGCCTTTCTGTGGAGGTCAGCATGTCATTTTCTCATCGCTGTGTGGAATGACAATTACAACCAGATCTGTCATTCACTGGGCAGCAGCACTCTCCCAGCACAATGGTAAGGTTAGGCTGCAAAAGGCCATAACTCACCCAAATCTCAAAAGCTAAGGATTCTATCAATTAATTTGTCAGTATCACTAAAGTGAAAGTGTTCATGATCATCGATGCTTAGACATGTTGTCAAAATGTAAGTGTTAGTATGCTTCTGATCTCCAGAATTCTGAATGTCATTTCCTATTTTCTTAGTCAGTAAATGATCTTTTTCTTTTAGCAAACTGATTCCAAAGACATGGGTTTCTTCATTCCAAGGTTCTGCATTACAGTACGTAAATTTCAACAAGATAAAGTTCTTCAGGTCTTAACATTCTTAACAGTACAATTGCAAAAAATGTCTTTACACAGTAATGTACAACACAATACAAAAACAAAAAAGAAAAATCAGGTACTGTGGGAACAAGAAAAACAAATAAAATCAACTGTTCTGCCTCATTGTCATTTACAGAATATATTTTTTAATCATTCTGTTTGGAATGTACCATGAGTTTTTTCTCAATTGCTTTAATGTGTAACCTCATTCCCATAACAGAGCCTCAGACCTCCACAGTATTAATGTCAATTGCTACAGCACAGTTTCATTTCTTATTAATTCCATTTAGTAAACCATATTTTGCAAATCAGTAAGTTTATTCATCAATACATAGACATAACCAGCATTGCACACACGTAATTCCCAATTGACTCTGATATTGTCGCATATTAACCCGGGGAAGCAGGAGCAGGGAGACGGAAAGTTGGGGAATTCGGGGTTTATTCAAAGCACACAGACTCAGAAACACGTTACAACACTACAACGTTAATGAGCAGACTGGGGAAACATACTTAAATGCGGATTTAAAAACACAAGACTAATGACAGCAACAGGAAACAGCTGGTAAACACAGAGAATCAGCACAAGGTTAACGAGGGGGCGTGGCACACAGAAGGAGCAGACAATTGGGGCAGGACAGATATACTATTCATAAAAGAAAATATTATCCTTTTAAATGTCAGAAATATAATTTTGTCATTCATATCAGCACAGTGGGTCATTCTGTAAATGCAATGTACAAAGAGCAGTATATTCGATATTCTACGGATCAGCGTCCCACAGAAGTTCTCCACAATGCAAATGAGCATCACCTCTTCATGGAATCCAGAGGGCTATTCTACAACATGATGTCGTCTTTGAGAACATCACCTCTGTTAATCGTTGCCACCACAGACAGGGTGCTGAAGAGACAATGTCAATGAAACAACTCTATAGGCTTCCGTTTCCAGAATTAATGAGAGAGTGAAGGAGCGAGTGTGACGTCAGCTGACTAAGACCGATTGAGTGGACCTGCTGGCTGGGCCAAAAACACAAGGATGACATCAGAAAGCAATACCCTGTGTAAATAGTTTTAATGGGATGGATGTGTAATCAATGTAAAGTAATTTGATTTAAAAAATTAAGTAGTGATGTTAATATAAACATAGATGTGCTTCAAATTGCATGCTTAAGGTTAACTTATGCTTTTGTGTCATGAAGTGTTCCATAAATGTTTAAGTGAAGCAAATAAGCTGTGTTAACATTCATTGTTCTTATTAACCCCTTAAAAAGAACTCAGTAAATGTTTAAGTGAAAGAAATAGAAGCTTATTCAGTAACACCACATTCATTACTAATGAGTTACAGCGTGTTTCACTTTTTAATACTGTTCTTGATCTTTAGTAACTCCTATTGAAGAAGTCAGTAACCCCACATTCATTATTAATGAGTTACAGTTAGTTTTATTTAGGTCATTATTAAGACTTCATTCCTTATTTAAAATAGAGACCTTAATTTCTTAATGTTTAGAAAAGATCAACAATATGTGGTAGAGCACATCATGTGGCAAAGCACGAGTCTCTGACCATCCCTTCAGCTGGACTTCAAAGCACAGTTTGGAGAAAACCGGCACACAGACTGAAGTGAGGTAAACAATTAAAATGTAGGTACTGTATACATATTCTAGGCAGTCACTTTTTTTAGAATAAGTTGTATGTCATACAAACAAGTAGGAAGACACAAGCCTGTTTTTCCAAAAGGAAAAGAATGCCAAAAAC
>JAODKF010000116.1:9209298-9222108 GCA_026779585.1 Mormyrus proboscirostris
AGAGATGTTATTTTAAAATGGGGGGGGGTAAGGGGGACACAAGGATATTGGAAATGTAGATCTGGGCTGTTTTGAATTGGATTGCACGCTTTAACACGGAGACAGATTGTAAACTGTGATTTTATTAAATCCTTCATTAGGATTCATCAACGAGATTGGATCAGAAAAAGGTCACCGTGCAAATGCGTTTTCTCTGCGAGGTGAGCGTTTCTGTGACAGCACCGTTGAAACAAATTTGCTGTGAAAATGGGAAAAAATTATCATTACGGACTGGTGCAGAAGTACAAGGTGAAACTGACATTATCTCCCTCCGCCGCCAGGGCCAAGTTGCCACAAATCATTTGTATACTTTCATTTTGTCAAGCAGGTCTTAATATTGCTTTCCGCTCTGCGAGCAGATGACTTTCAAACTGGGGAATAGGGAGATACACTGGAAACTCGCCGGGGGTGGAGGGAGCATCGGATGTGAAAGGAAGAGTGGAATTGTAAGTGGAATGTGTCAGGTACGGACCAGCAAAAGGGATTTTTTTAAACTTGACAAAAAGAGCGTGTATCAGTATGTGCTCAGATATAACTGAGCAGTCAAAGCAAAGGCACACAGGCAGCGTACAACAGCCATCAGAAGTGTCTTTCAGAAGTGTCTTTCTAAAGAGCGCGCAGTGGCATTTCTGTCATCTCTTTTTCTTTGTCTCCTAAACACCTCGCTTCCCCAACCCATATGTGAAATATTGACATTTCCCCAGCTCACCACTGGAGTGACGTGGATGTCAAAGAGGAAGACAATGTGCCCCTAAATGCATTGATTACAACATAATACAATTCTCAGGTGATAAGTTTGGTCACTTTACTTGAAGCTGTCATATAAAATGCATCATAGATTCCTTATGCCTAATGCATCACACTGGCCACAATAAGAATTAATAAAGCATTACAACATCTTCTATTAACAGTCATAAGGCATTATAGTGTTGATTATAGTACTTCGTAAGCCCTAATGAACCTCTTATCTTTAATACACTACAGATACCTTCATAATGCATTATAATGGACAGTATAAGAATTAATAAAGCATTATAGCATCTTCTACTGACAGTCATTTGGCATTATAGTGTTGATTATAGTCCTTCATAAGCTGCAATGAAGCTCTCATCTTTAATGCGCTATAGATACCTTCATAATGCATTAATTGTCAGTATAAGAATTACAAATGCTTTATACTGCATTATAGGTGACGGCTTCATAAAGCATTCATAGTGAATATTAAACATTGCTGCAATGTGTTATGCCTATTTGTAGTCATGTTTATAATGCTTCATGAGTGCACTTAAATGTGCACAGATTCTTATAAACGTGACATTCACAGAAAGTGTGCAAGTTCATTGCATGTATTGAAAAGAGCACAATAATCTAAGACACAGAGGTTGTGCACTTGGGCTTAAATCTCAGACTCATCCCTCACTACTTCAGCCGACTGTTGGAAATGACTGGGGCAGAAGTAGCTGATGGTGACCTAGATACTGTTTTTGAGCCCCCAGGAAGTGACTGGCCTATCTGCAGTGTAGCACAGGCACAGCACTGACCCGGGCACTCGCCACTTCCTGCACAATGTTGCTTATCCAGCAAGACCAAGATGACAGCTGCCCTCAGAGATTTTTTTTGCTACATTTCATTTCTAAACTCCTGAGGCAGATTCAAGTCAACACACAGTCTTCAGCTATATTCAGAAAAGTAGTGATGATAATAATAAATATACAACAAAGGAGGATTTTTATACTGTAACTTTTGGATTATTTTGTGAGACACGTAACAGGTTATGCCAAGAAGCAGCAGGTAACAGTTTTCAGCTCTTTAATTGAAATCTTTAAGATCAAGAGGTTATTGTAATTAAATATAACAAGTACTACTGATTTAGGGGGTTCTTCATTTTATACTCTGACTTTATTGTCTCCTAGTGTTTTTTTGCAGCATTTTTGCAGTTTATTACCACTTCTGGTGTCCTTCCTTGGGGGCCACAGACGTCACTCTGAATAAGAGCGACAACTGAAATAAATTTGAATGAATAGCAGAGCTAAACTTGAATTAAGATATGCAGGGCCGGAAGAAACAGTGAATGATGATTTTAACGATTTTCATTTCTTTCCTCAGCTGATCATTAACAGGACCTCTAGCGAACATGAAATTATTGAACTTCTACAACTTCGTCATTTTGCAAAAGCAGGGGCACCCTAAATGGTGACAGTGTTACTTTTTTCTATAAGCGAGTGATTATGCTTTTATTTATGCTCCTTCGAGCAGGTCCCTTGTGGATAAAGGTAACGTTCTGCTAAGCAGTTTGTCAAGAGAAATGCACTAATGGCACCAAGGAGATGAAGTAAATGAGTGTAGCTGTTTACAATTTAGCACAGCAGTAATTTAAAAGAAAACATTTGGATATTGACATCTACATCAGCACCTTCATCACCAGTTTTACTTGCAGTGGCGTTAACAGCAGCTGCGGCTGGGGGGTGGGGGGGGGGGAGTAGACTAATCTTCCTGCTCATCCTCACTATCCCCCTTTTTACTTTTCATCAGATGCTGGTATAAAAAGTTATTTAGTGCCCGGGAATAATGCTTGCTTATCCTCCTGACCCGGCATTTAGACAGCAGCAGTGCAGAGGGCCCCCAGCACACAGAAGGGTGTCTGTGCTCCCCTGACCGGAGGTCCCTGGCCCCCCCTTCCTGGGGACGGCAGTGAGGTGGGGGCCGTCAATGGCTCAGCTCATCCTCCCCTCCGTCCTTGCTGTCAGAGTCCGGAGGCAGTGAGGAACCTAAGATTTTATGAATGAGCGGGTGGCACATGAATATCCCCTCACCCATTGGTAAAAATACTGGAAAAATGGAAAAAACTGCCATTGTGTTCTCAGTTGACCCAAACATGCAGGGAATATAAATAATGACAAAAGGACTGGTCTAGTCTCAGTGTGATAAAAACTTAAGAATTTATGTCCGACTCTTTGTATTCACTTCCAAAGTTCTTTATATGCAATTGTAAACAGCAAAGCATTAATCTTATTTTTGAATCTGTTATATATTTGGAATGATCATTTGAGGAATTTATTAATGCAGTTTCCTCTTAAATGACCACAGCATTATTTTATTCTTCATTTTAGTATCAGTGACCTGCGAATGAGATACCTGGGATTGGCTCCAGGCCCCCATGCAATCCTGTCCAAGATAAGTGTTTGGGAGATGGATGGATTTTAGTAATATAAGTGTGTCTGCTTTCTTTGGTTTTTGTGCACTGAAGATAATTAAGTTTCCAGTTATGGTATTAACTCTTTGAAGTGGCGCCAACCAGAGATCCTAATTGCTCAGAATGATGAAACCATCGTTTTAGGCTAAAGGTGCTAAAATGCTAAAAATCGCCCGCTTATTATCAGAAAATGATGACATCTCATTGAGTTGCGGTGCTTGATGCCATCCTGACTCCCCTGCTCTGCTTATTATACCTCCCACCCCGGCTGGTGAAGTGGTTTTGGGGGGGGCGGGTTCAAAATGGCAGCATGGTGCAAAAATCCAGTGATGGAAGCTTTGGCAGGATCACAGGCCCTCAGCGTCTACCGCAGGCCCTCCTCGTCCACCGCATGGCCCTCATCGTCCACCGCATGGCCCTCATCGTCCACCGCATGGCCCTCCTCGTCCACCGCAGGCCCTCATCGTCCACCGCATGGCCCTCATCGTCCACCGCATGGCCCTCCTCGTCCACCGCAGGCCCTCCTCATCCACCGCATGGCCCTCCTCGTCCACCGCAGGCCCTCCTCGTCCACCGCATGGCCCGTTTAGCTGAAATACGAGCAGAAGGAAGGCTTCGCTTCATTAGCACGGAAAACGCATGTGTGATAAAGTGGCCGCAGCTCGGGACAAAGGGAGTGGAGTGGACATTAGCATGTAAATAGCCGCGCACCAGTCTGCTGTTGGATGACAAAGAACTCTTGGGAATGCTGTTATTCCCAACAATGGGGCAGAAACACGTTGGATTTAAGTGCTTTCTTTCCACAGTCCTCTGCTCTCCCATTCCCTAATATCACACCTTATGGTTTTCCACAGCAATAGCCAACCTCCCAAAAGCTATAAAATAGAAAGCACAATATTTAAAATAGCTGTGTAATACCTCATAAATAGAAATTGTATCTGCAAGAGTTTTTTCCTGGCCATGAAGGCGGAAAGTTACAGCATCAGAGGGGCTACCTTTTTGGGCGTTAGTGGCCGAGTCAAATCGAGTTGCCTGACTACGGTGTGGGGAGGGCCAGGGAGAGATGCATGCATTTCTGCTGCCAGAGCGTGTCACGCATTCCCCTTTGCCGTTTCGCGATTTCCCCCGAGTGCCCTAAAACCACCCGTGTGATTTAAAACACACTACCAGCCTCCAGCAACAAATGAGCTGGTGATGCTAACAGAAAGGGCAGGCTAGCGCACTCACATTTGTGCTAGAAGCAGCGAGCCACACATTCCAAAAACATCCTGTGTCCGCGCAGAACGCTCGGATCTTTCCATCTGGCTCGGGGAGCCGGATAGCACCAGAGAGTCCCTGTCTGATAATGAGGCGTGTTCTGGCCCAGGACTGGGCTCCCTTGGCAGTGCTCGTAATTTGGAATTCAGATCCAATCTAAAGGTTTAGAGGTATGAGGACCTTGTTTTTCAGGGTTTGTGGATGTGAGTGCATGTGCTGGCGTCTGGCCCTGCGTATGTGTCTGTGTGAGTCACAGTGTAGAGCGGGGAAGGATTCTACATCACTGCCTGTAATAGTTCATTTACCAAAGATTTCCTAGCAAAATACTTTATTTACCGTAATCATTTACTTTATTCGTTTCTATACAGTAATATTATTTTTCCATCATTATTTTATTACTCCATAAGACCATAATAAGCTAAAGGAGGAGCCTTCATTCCTTTCAGGGAGGAAGCGCCACATCCACCACGATACTGCCGCACCCTCCACATCCTCCCCCCCAAAAAAAGACTTAAAAATTAAGTAGAAAAGGAAAAAAAAATCTTTTTATCAACTTTCCAAGCGTTGTGTTTGCACTCTAACTAACAGTGGGTTTCACTGACACACCATATGGTGCAGAGATAATCTGCTCCTTCCTGCTGATTGGGAGAAGGCTAACTTCTGTAATTAGATCAGATTATAAGGACCCTAAGGGAACAGAATTGGGGGCTGCCTTCTGGCCTATGAACTGTAAGGCGGAGGGCAGTGGCTCAGCTCTGAGAGACTCGAGCGTTTGAGGTCAGAAGGTCTGAAGTGGGAGCTACGGGTCTTATGCAGAATGCGAGGGGGTTTGAAGGCCTTGCATGGCCTTTTTTTCTGATGAGACCCTGTGCATGATGTAATGTTTACCTCACAGTGGGTAATTTTATCGGCTCGCTTGTTATCCTCTGATACACCAGGCATAAACAGAGCAGCTCGGCGGATTCACCGTGACTCGTGGTTCATCATTTGGAGACAACAGAATTAAAAATTAAAAACAAATCAGTTTCAAAAACAAAACTTTATTTACTGCTTTGCAAATATGTTTTGTGTGGCTACCCTGCACCAGCAAGCTTATCGTTATTTTTGGCATCTATAGTAACTAATTGGCTTGTTGACTTGTAAGTATTCTGCTTCCACAGACTCATAAGGAGGATTCACAAGTCACCAGTAATTTCTGTAGCAAAACAAGCTGGAAACAATTTGCTAGATTTATTCAAGCACTGCGTCTTTGTGTTGGGTACTGGATGCAGAGCCAGGCCTACCTTCTCAGGCCTACCTTCTCAGTGCCTCAGGCAAAGCTTCACTTTGGGAGCAGCCAAACCAAGAAAGCAGATAACTGGATGCAGTCCTGACAGGATGCTGCTCTTTTTAGCCAGACGCTTGTTGTCCAGTGATAAGGTTCCTGGGCTGTGCTTAAATATATTTTTAACAATATCTCTGTGATTATGAGTGAAGGTAAGAATCACCATGGGTATGACAAGGGAAGGTGTAACATCATTTGTGCTGCTGCAATAACCCAGTCAAGGCCCCAGACTGTTATGGTCGATCATGCAAAGATGAAGGAGAGCGGTCTTGTTGGTGTTGGGTCAAGGCCCATGACAACACAGGAGCGTGAAGATATGTCTGTCATGGAGATGGTCTGATACAAATCTGTCTCATAAAGAAACATAATATGCACTGATTTTTATAAAACTCCCTTGTATGTTATTATGTTTAGACCTCTCTGCCATGGCCAACTGTCATCCATCAACTATAACAGCTATATTGTTTAGTAGGAATTGCTGTATTTAAGTGTATGTAAGATCTATGAGTTTGTCAGGTTACTTTTCAATGTGTATGTGTCTAAAATGTGTTTATGCAGCAAAACAATGGACTGAGTACGTGTGCATAAGTGTGTGTGTGCATTTGTAAGCACACAATTGATGAATTATTGACACCCTTTATTAAAATCAGTAAAAAATAATTGACAAAAGAAACAATATGCATACCAACATGCACTCAAATGTTCTGCTCAAGTATTTGAGGAAGCCCTGTAACGCAACATAAACTTCACTTTCAAAATTATTGGCACCACAGATATAATATTTCTTAATGTTTCCCCTAGGGTGGATAACTGAGCCTCTTCCTGTAATATGTGACAAGCTTGGAGTGCGTTTTTGGAAGGGGGAGCCTTGCAGTACTTCTCCAGGCAGAAAATCCATTATTCCTGATATTCCTAAGTAAAGGGTAGTGGTGGACATCAGACCAGATCAGACCAAGTGAAGTCTGGAGATTACAATCCTGTTTCCAAAAAAGTTGCGGCGCTGTGTAAAATGTAAATAAATGATTGCAACAATTTGCAAATCACACAATCCCGTGTTTAATTGAAAATAAAACAAAGACAACATATTAGATATTGAAACTGAGAAATTTTATTGTTTTATGACAAGTATATGCTCAATTTCAATTTGGTGCCAGCAACACATTTCAAAAAAAGTTGGGACCGAGGCAAAAAACAGACTAGAAAAGTTGTGTGATGCTAAAACAAAACACCTGGTTAAATATCTCACAACTAATCAGGTTAATTGGCTACGGGGCAGTAAGATGATTGGGTATAAGAAGAGAGCCCTTGCAGTGGAGATGGGGAGGTGGGAGTCATATTGGCAAGAGTTTGGGAATTTCATCATCTCATCAAATCTTTATGTGCAAAGGACAAGGCTGAAAACCTATATTAGAAAGCTGTGAAAGTTATGATTTTATAGTGGAAATCACTGCGCGGGCTCAGGGACACAGGGAAGCCATTTTCTGTGAACACAAAGGAGACCCTGAACTGCTGAGTAGCTGAAATCCTATGTCAGGCAAGAATGGAACATTTTACTTTCAAAACCCCAGCAACTGCTCTCCTCACTTCCCAAACGTTTACAGAGTTTTGTTAAAAGAGGTGATGCAACACAATGGTAAACATGCCCCTGTACTAACTGTTTTGAAATGTGTTGCTGGCATGAAATTCAAATTGAGCATATATCTGTCATAAAACAATGAAAAAAAATTAATTAAAACATGGGTTTTTTATGATTTGCAAATTGTCGCATTCTGTTTTATTTACATTTTACACAGCATCCCAACAATTTTGGAAATGGGGTTATATAACCATTGAAAAACTTAAGCTTTGTGTTCCTGCAATCATTTTTTCATATTTTTATGAGTATCTGGGGTTGTTGTCTTACTGGTCTATAACCAAGTGTGATCCTGGCAGAGGCAACTGGCTTTGGGGCTAAAATATCCTGGTACTTAGTGAAATTCATTATGAAATTGAGCTTCCGGACATATAGCAACAAATCAGTCCCAGTGCATCAATGATCTACCAGTATAATTGACTGTGGTTCTTTCCCTTGTTTGCTGCCCTTTTTTGATGTCAAACACGCCGATTGTGTGCAAGCCTGAAGAGTTCCGACACTGCAATCTGTGGGTTGTGCTCAGTAAGGTCATCTTCTGCATCTAGCATCCCGAAGATCTCGCTGCAACATTTCTGGGGAATGCAGCATCTGAGGAAAGACCACAGAGCAGTTCTTGGAGATTAATTAAAAATAATAAAATTTCTTAAAAAGGGCCACTTTGTTTTGCTTTGTGTGTGTGTTTTTTTTTTAGATTTTTTTTAGAGTGCCAGTCATTTTTAAATATATATTTTGAACAAAAAAATGTACCGTTAACTGGTTATCTTTCTGAAAAAATATTTCGTTAAAACATATGTAGGCAACTTCCCCAAACACAAAAGCAGAACATTTGAATCATTGTTTGTTTTTTGTACAATTATTTTTGCTCATTTTTATGGAGGGTATAAATAATTCTTGAGCTGACTACATGTATATATTGTGTATATATACTCAACATGAGCATCAGACATGTACCTAAATTTAATAGCAGCACACTGTGAAGAAATTTCATATTCATGTTTAATAAAAGCAAACTTTGACTTTCACCGAATGCTGTCAGCTCAGTCACACAGATCTCCTCACAAAGGGCAATCGATAGTGAATAACTTGCCAGAGCGTCACATTTCTGAAAGGAAAACTGCAGTAGCTGGGAGAAAATGACAAATTACGCACATACTAAATTTAATTTATGTTTAATCCTAACATGAGCCACCGTATTGCCCTGTAATGTCATATAAATTATGTAACTGAATTTATATGTGAAAATGTACTTATATAATACAATAATGTCCACTATTCCGCTGGACCAATAAAGGCATGTCCACTATTCCACTGGAACAATAAAGGCATGTCCACTATTCCGCTGGGCCAATAAAGGCATGTCCACTATTCCACTGGAACAATAAATGTCCACTATTCCACTGGGCCAATAAAGGCATGTCCACTATTCCGCTGGACCAATAAAGGCATGTCCACTATTCCACTGGACCAATTAAGGGATGTCCACTATTCCGCTGGACCAATAAAGGCATGTCCACTATTCCGCTGGAACAATAAATAAGTCATCAGCCATTGGACGTTCTCGTTTCTCGTCTTGCTGCTCCATCACAATCAGCGACGTTCACCGTTTACACAAGAGCAGTGCTCCTCATTACAGCACCGGATATCAGCTACACTTCAGCCCTGGACCGTACAGCTGCTCTCACCTGCAGAATAGTCCTCCATCTGCATGTTACTGCTCTTTGGCATTATGGTAAATAGATACCATTGTCTTTGGGCTCAAGCTGCCCTGCTTTATGTCGCTGTCTCCCTACTTGAGCATATGTCATTTGGAATTGGCCCGCTAATTAGGCAAGCCCATTGTTGCAAACTTTGCTGTTCTTCCTATTATCCCAACAGGAGATCTTTCAGGACTTCTGATGGGTTTAGCTCAGCGTCATTAAGATTTATCAGATCTCTTTCACATCCTCTGCCGAAGGCACGTCCTCCGCCAAAAGAGCTGGTGAAGGGATATTGATTAGGGAGGTGTGTTTAGGGAGCTGGCTATACTATCTCTTACCTTCTGTCTCTGATGAGCAGGGTCAAAATCTGAACCGGAGGAAGATAAGTGTGCCCCGGTGTCAATAGGGAGTCACCCCAGGGATCTGCCGTGCAGAAGAGTTTGCTGCCGTGGTTGCAGTTTCTCTTTCGACTTTCTCTTGATTCTATTACAGTCGTTTTAATTTACTCTATCAGACTGAGTCTCCTTTAGCAGGGACATCCAATGAGAGCGTGTACAAATGCAATTAGCGTACCGACAGCTGCAGCATATAACTGCTAATTAGATCATTAAATAAGACCAGACGCACAATAAATGTGGATTTTTTTTTTTTTCTGTAGCAAACAGGCACAAAAATGCAACAAAACTGGGCTGCAGCCTCAGGTTTTTAGCTATGGCACAGAAGTCCCTTATCCTCACTGGAGATGGGAGTCTTAAGCCCTTAACTTCAAGAACTTTGCAAAGCAGAAGGACTTCGCCAGTGCTGACTGCCCGTCTTTAGGGAATTCTTCTGCCATCTGATGTATGTTGGTTCAGAAGACTGTTATTCTAAAAGCACTCAACATCACAGTTGTATTAGAGTATTTAAGGTCCAGTATATGATGCATGATTAATACTATTGCACTAGTAAAATAAAGATAAATTGTATTTGTATATAAACAATTTCAATTTCTTAACAACCAAATTCAACTTAACCAAATGCAAATTCATATTTTAGTATGAATGAATTAAATGAATTTAATATGAATTAAAACTATAAATTCTATTGAAATATAAAGAATTGTTATTTCCATCACTGCATTTCTCTACTAATATGTTCCATTGAAAACCAATTATCCACTATAAGAAACCATTTTTTACAAGAGAAAAAACTTAAAGTATTGCAATGAACAATATTATTCAAAAGCCCGCTGCAAACTCTCCAGGGGAAACCAATCCAAAGATGATCATCTGTGTTCACTCTAAAAAATCCTGTATGTAAGAAATATTTATATTCGAATTGTTCACTCATTGGTCAAAGAAATGTGCACTTAAAAGTGTGATGAAACACGACACAAAGGCAGAAAAAGCCTTACTGATTGTAAATACCTGATTGCCAGCACCAAACTTCATCAGTCATAAGGCAAACAATACAACTGCAGCTGGACTACGGACTGGTTGTAGGTGTGGATGACATGCAGGAATTAGCAAAGCATGACTCTCATTATCATCACCCTCAGCACAAGGCCAGGCTGAATTCTGAGGGCCTGCACTGTAGTGGATTATCTTGTAATCTAATACCAAGCATTCTCTCTGTTGATTCTTGATGTGGCTCTTGATCTTTTCAGCAGGACTGTTATGCTGTTGATGTTAAGCAAACGGCAACAGCACTGATCTTATACAGAAAGAAGAAACTATCAGCAAGCATGATGGTAGGGACTAGGTAAGAGTATAGCTATTTCATGTTTGGTGTAGTCTATACAGCACTAGATGATAACTATATATACCCTTAGAGCAAGGTTCCCCAATTACAGTCCTGGAGGGCCGGAATTCAGTTTGCAGAGTTTGCAGATTTCTATGCTCAAATACACCTACTCAACCTGGTAATTAGCTGTTTGAACAGGGAAATCAGCAAATTGTGTTGGATTCTGGCTCTATAATTTTGGAACCCTGCCTTAGAGTATGTGCTTAAGTCTATGATGAAGAAGTACTTTCTAATGTCTAAGACCAACTAAGCAATTTAATTTCTTTATTTTTCTTGTTACCTCGATATTGACCTATTTGTTTTGAATTAGGGAGATGAATCTCATTTTATGCTCCAAATTAAAGCTTAATGAATGTACAATTTTGTTTTATATTACATCAACTCTTTTTAATAGGATTGTTAGGCTGTCAAAAATTATGCTATAATCACGTGTCCCATTACTGTATTATTAATTAGATTTATTGAGCAAAGTATTTTGTAAGATGTATATATATATTGATGCAGACCTAAATATGACTGAGTGGTTTAATAAGTTGATGTATTTATGAAAATAAACCGTTGACCTGTCTCAAAGGTACACAAAATCGAACACGAGACATAACAGTAAAAACCAGGGTTCATTCAGCTGTGCAAGTGACTATTGGTGTATGTTTTAACCAAACACACAAAACTAATTAGGAAAATGTTGGCAAGGTTGTGTAAAAGTTACATTATATTTGATGTAAATAGAAAAGCCCTTTACACACAAAGACGATACAAATGTTGGATGTTGGAACAAAGAAAATAAGAGATATGCCATACATTAAAATTAAATGTTATTTTTCATAGTTTATGAAGCTCAGATCAACAACTAAAATGGGTCATTTTAATTGACAAATAATTGTGTAAGTTACTGCAAAACGACACTGGGCTAAATCACGTAGCTACAACCGGTCAAGCAGTCACACAGACGTTAAACCTTTCCGAGCAGTGGTTTGAAGAAACTCCAGAAGACCCACTGAGGGGTCTGGATGGCAATGCGAGTGCCAGGAACAGAGATGTCAAGGCTGCAGATGGAGCATAACACACAGGAATAACTGGAGCTTGGCGATGGGACCGGAAGGGAAGGGTAGCACATGGTTTCTATGGCATGTCATTTTAGGTTTATTTTTGAGTATGTTGTCCTATCTTTGCTAATTATTCTGGGAAAGATTTACTGTTTACTAAGTCTTTTCAAGTCTCTGTCAGTAACACATGGTCTGCCACCGTAATCTGCCTGCCAATGGACTTCTATCAATTCTCACTTCTCCCATTTCTGATGCCCCCCATCTTTCCCAAATGGCTTGTCGCGCGATACAATCCACAAAATCTGACAAAACAGTGAAAATCCTAGAAAATCCACGCGGAAAATATTTGATATTAACTTTCCCCATTATTGAATATCTGTCTCAGTTTGTAAAATTGTTTAAATTTGCAACAACATGTTGACGCTCCCACTCACTCCAAGGGACATACACTTGACCTGGTAATATCCAGCTATGTTCCTATTACAAACTTACAGGTACGTGATCTAGGGCTGTCTGACCACAAAGCAATCTTTATGGAGCTGCCTTTCTGCTACTCATCTAAATGTAAACCGGAGCGGCAAATCCACTTTAGGTCCATTAAAAACATTGACCCTGACGCCCTAGCTCTAGACCTGCTACACATATCCTCTGACCCTACCACTTTTTCCTCAGTTACTGAAATAGTAAACTTTTACAACCATTCTCTGTCCAGCCTCCTAGACCACCACGCCCCCATCAGAACCCGCACGGTCACTTTTTCACGCTCAGCCCCCTGGTACACCAGTGAGCTGCGGAGGATGAAATCTGCTGGACGTATCCTTGAACGGCGCTCCAAGGCT
>JAODKF010000116.1:9222208-9249122 GCA_026779585.1 Mormyrus proboscirostris
TTTAACCTAATTTTAAAAACTTTAATACTTCCGACAATGGACGTTTTGAAAAGAAGACAGATTACGGATTTAGTCAGGGTTTTCATGATTCTACATAAAGATTTCGGTGAGATACAAACTGAAATACACAAGAAAAATACATGCCGTCGCTGACGATGGCCTCGTCCCCAGAGGGTTAAGTGACATAATATGATGCTTGTGTTGCCCATTCTTGGAGAAATTGTTTATTGACAGTTCATTGTGTTAAGTATATGGTTTGCTGAAAATACAACCAAACACTTGATAATGTCCTTTGCAGGCACCAAATTGTCATTCTTGTCTGTCGGGAGGTCACCACTGATGATGTCTGTCAAACACCCAGCATGCAGTTCTGGTTTGGAAGGTGAGTGGACCATGCAGAAGCATGAGGCTGAATATGATGCATAGGTGCTATAGTTTGTATGGGGACAGCTTACGAAGGCCAACGGTAGAGGAAGGAATTATAGAGTACATTAGGAAAATCAAGTAAGCGGTAAGCACTGCCTAACACCGGTGTCTGATCTTGGTAAACCTCCCAGCCTTACTGTGTATACAGCTTGTGGTGAAATAAGCAGCGCTAACTTGTCATTCAAAGTCAATCCTTACCTTTATCTCCACCGGGTCATTTTCATGGAAGTTCATTGGCGCCACTCCCGGTACATAGAAAGTCCTGGCCACATGTACAAGGAGTAAAAACAGCAGCCCCTGAAACATACACACAATCACACACATGATGTCATTATACAATATTCAGCAAGAATCTTAGACTCTTATCAGGTTCATTTTGCAGGCTGCTTGTGAGCATTCTCCACCAACCCAGAATGGGATATTCAGCCAGATATCCCGATTTTGGATTCTTTGCATTCTCTGTCTGTTTAATAAAGTTCTGCATAGCACCTGCAATTGTGTCTTAGTGCGACACATACGCACTGCAAGCACTGTACTGATTGCACTTGCATGCATAGTTTACATCTATCTGGAGGATTAAAGGTCATGTCCACCAGGGGGCAGTGTGAGAAAACCACTTTGGTCGGCTCCTTCATTTCCAGTCTCATTTGTTTTTTATGAGGTTGCGACATGAAATGATGTTCACTCGCCAACTCCACAGTGATCGAGTTGCTTTTTTAACACTGCTGCAGCATTCTCTGTATTCTGCCCACTGCTTCACATCATACTTTGGTCTTCCACGTGTCACTTTACTACCCCATGTTATTGTTGTATGTTATTGGATACAATAAGCCCTCGTGCATTCGCGATTCGTGATTTGCAAATTCACAGATCAGCAAAAATTTCATTGGGACTGAACCTATTGGCATCCGCAATTTTTTCACACATTTGCGAAATCCTCGAAAAACCCTACAGAAGTGTGTATGTTTAATTTCCATAGTAAGTTTTCATGCTTTTAAGTGTAAAACCGGTATGAAAAAATTTAGTTGAAGTTTCTAATGTGTTTTTGGGGATGGTTCAAGACATACAATATAAATCAGTTTAAAAATCCCTTCTGGAATGTAACCTCGCAAATGTCCGAGGGCTTACCGTATATCTTGTAGTACTTAGTATTTCGTAATTAGGCTGCACGAGACTGAAAAATATAATTTTCTGCAATATGTATTGCAGTATTTATAAAGAAAAAATAGTGCAAAATAAATTTCCTACAAACAGTTCTATTCATGAATGATTTAAACAGCAAGGATGAAAATAATTAGGAATGATTTCAAGAGTGCATGCAGGGCTCATGCAAAAGTAGTGGTTGTAAACTTTAAACTAATGTTAAACATATATTGGATAATCCTGAAAAGGACCCGTCATTAAAATTGCACAGCCTGCTAAGTTTTGTTTCCTATAAAACAACATAATATAAATGTAGGGGAAACGTAAACCCCACACTCTCAGTGAATTTTATAACCAAGATTTATAAATCGAAAAATTAAATTGCTTATGAAAGTAGGCAAGAGTTTCTTTGTACTTCGTACACACGATACTGCTTTCTTAGAAACTTTAAACTCCCATTAAATTTTGAAGATGCTGTACCCAGAGGGAAGCAATTGGGCTCGCAATATTTTCTCTCTTGCCTCTGAAAATATAGTGACAAAAGATGACTGTACTGTCAACCCAATTTTGTGGTACGCAGAGTACACTCCTCATGTAGGTGCACTATGACGCGAGAAAAGAACGCAGAAAACACGTGGCAGCCACGGGGCGTGCGCGTATGCAATGTGAGCGTCAGGTATAAATCAGCCTTCGGGGGGGAGAGCGTTGCTCCTGTTTAATTCCCCAACTCCCTTCAAAAGAAGGGAGCAAACCAACACTTCTCTGCATTATACTCAATCAAAGCAAACTTCTAAAGCACCCGTAAACAAAAAACCTGTAAACAAAGAAACTTTATGTGACATGGTGAAACACGGAGAATGAAACTCAGAAGCACAGGAAAAAAAAAAGAGAATGGCTGTGCTACCTGTGGAGATTACCTTAGTAAATAATATGCATAATGAATAACTGCTGCCATGTTAGGTGATACCATGACACAAATCAACTATTATGTTCCCAGGTGAGGTGCAAAAGGTCACAAATACTCACCTAGCTACAAAACTGACAGTCTGACTGGCAGTTCAGGTCCATATGAGAAACCCATTCAGAAGTCCACTCAGTATTACTCAATTATTCCTTCACTTAAGCAGGCAAGCATTACTCTACCATTTTCTGAAGGACAGTAGTTAGAGCCAACATGTGCAAAAGGTGTGTAGTCCCTTTTAATTGAGGAAACAAGCCAAGGTTCCACAAGCAGAAATGCTATAAGCAGCCAGTATATACAGCTTGGCTAAGTTAAATAATTTCCTCAGACATCCTGCATCAGCAATAACATCTACAGCAGAGCGCTTCAAATCTGGCCCTCCATTCCAAATCCAGGCCTTGTTTTCAGTTCTCCCAGGCAGTCAGTTTAAATAATTACCGATTCTGATTGGCCAGAGGCTTCACACCCGGCTCGCAGGTAAAGGAAGGCTGGAAAAACAGTGCTCGGACCTCGAGGACCGTGATTTGAATAGCCTTGATGTACAGCATTACTGCGTTGCAAACCAAAGCCCCCAAAGCTGTGGGCTCATCCTACAGCCGGTCACCCTGCTGATTCACAAACGCCATGCGAAAGTACAGCCCAAATAACACCGTGATGTTTGCCGATGGCTGATCTCATCAGCAACAATGAGTTAGCATACTGGAGCTGGAGCAGCTTGAGCACTGGTGCAAGGACAACAATCTGTCTCTGAATGTGGACAAAACGGCAGAGTTCACTATCAAGACGACCCACATTATGCACCCCCTACTCCGCACATCAAGGGCTCTCGAATGGAGAGAGTCAGGAGGCCCCCCCTCAATTCAAGTTCAATTCAATTTTATTTAAACAGCACTCACAAAACATTTTACAGAATCTAGGGACTGAGGCCACACTGGCAAGAAAAAGGTGAAACAAAGATGCCGAATCCATCGCATAAATCTTTTAGGGAAAAATCCTCCTTACAGATAAAGAAATTGCTACTTCCAGGTTGTGTGCTCTTGCGTTCACATGCTGCAGGTAGACACACAATGCAACACCTGCAGGATGCAGGTAGACACGCAAAGCAACACCTGCAGCATGCAGGTAGACACGCAAAGCAACACTTGCAGCATGCAAATTGCAAAATGTAGCAGAACAGGTAAGGTTAGTTAATATTTATAAAGGGAGTGCTACCTGATGATCTTTGAGCTACAACACTTTGGGGTAATTTGTCCCTTTTTGTAGCACAGAACGCTCCCTCTGAAGGTTAAGATAATCTTAATACTACTATGGTTCTGGGAAACACTTCTCTCTTGTAGCATAAAAAAAGTTATTCTTGCTGGCTACAATAGTAATGGTCAATACTCTGAGATTACTTTTTCCTTAGCTAGTTAGTTATGTTAGCTTAAGAGTTATATAATCGGCCAATGGCGATTTCATCAGGTCATTCAAAACTCAGGGTTTACTCACACTGGGCTATCCGTACCATGTCTGAGCACATATGACGCCCAAAGTTCAGTTTGACTAATATGATCACTAACTGCCATGCCCATACATGGTATGCTGAAGAGGTGGGCCCAGGCACCGTTTGTACGGCCTAACAAATCTGTTTCTTCCGAGTCCATTTCACGTATAATGTACATGTGTGTGCCAGTTCCATCACTGTACAGGGGTGTGTTTCTCAAAACCATAGTTGCTAACTATGTTAGCAACTTGCGTGGTTTGAACTATGTAAGTACGAAGCAGGTGCTTCCTGAAACTATAGTTCGAACTACGGGGGTAGCGATACTGCAGACTTACGTAGTACGATGCATTATTTAACAGCGCAGGTGTTTCCCGAAACCACAGTTCGCAAACATTGTCGTTAAGTTGCGTAGTTCGAACTACAGCTCTCAAGCTGTAGTTAGAAGCTTAGTTCCAGGTAAATACGTCAGTGATGATGGAAAATGCAGTTTAATAAGCGTATAGTCACCGTGTAAGTAAGAAATGTAATAATCTTTAATACATAAGGAATAATTTAGCTCTACAATCACATATAATGTGAAGTTGTCTGAAAATGGAGATTGAAACGTAATTGTTCTGTGGGTCTCTGGTCATAAGTACGGTAACTGTCTGTAGTGAGCAATAAGGACAATTCTCAGACTGCAAAGTATTGATTAACACAGAGTTGGCTAATTTTATCCAGTAATGGCCTTGAGGCATGCAGCTTTTTGCTGTGATCATTGTGCCATATATAAAAAAGAAAAAAAAAGGAGAAATAATAATTAAAAAACCATTAATAAAAAGAAAATAAAACCCAAAAACAATAATAATAAATCATTATCCATTGTATGTGTACATATGTGTATTTGTAGCCCAATGCCGACCATTGGGTGTTGTGCAGTTTCTTCATTACACACATAACCTCAGACTCAGAGGGACAACAGTCGCCTTACTAAAGAGTACAGCCCTTTGATGAAGTACTCCTTGTTCACTGACAGCTGTCACTGCCATAATGGAAGAGTAGAATGACACTACAGCGGTCAGATACGAATCCATGCCTTTGTACTTGGGAAATGACGTCTGTGATGTTTGGATATTACACGCACCTGTCTATGCCAGTCAGCTACTAACATTCTGTAAGCGACAACGTCGGACCAGGAATTTGTAAGTGTTCGTAGTGTGACTGAAACACGGTGTACTGCAATCAACATAATTACAGATGGTGAGTCTTTCACAAAACGCAGTGTCATAGCTAAATGTTCTTCTGTTTACCACTCCAAGAAGCATCGCAATATTTTGGCGCGATTGCTATTTTTTATATTATTGGTGTTATGTGACACAATAAATTGATAAAATATATGTGTGTGCGATTATTATATATTTATATGATATTACACAGTTTGCAAGTTTTTGTATGCAACCGGCTGTGAAAGTAGTTTCTTAGTTGTTGCGCACAACTCGCAGTGAGTCTGACCAGTCAGCGCTGGAACCAGTGTAGTTCGAACTACGGTGGTCCCAACTAACTAACGTGGTTCGATCTACTGTGGTACGATGGTTTTGGAAAACAGTCGTACTTCGGATGTTGGGTTACTTTGAACCAAAATAGCATGATGCATCGTTAATGCTAACTTCCGTCATTGATTGGGAAGCGCACCCAAGATAGGGTAGAGACAAACATTTAACAAACATGGCGGCAAAGGTATCACTCTGGTCTACAGCAGATGTGCGCTGACAAGAGAATCCAGGAACTGGATGAAACACACGAAAATCACAAATATTTGGTAAAATACAGGACTATCTTCTTATACGAGGCATCATTAAATGAAAATCCCTGCGTGGCATACTCGATAAACCTATAATAGGGTTGACTGTGCCCAAATTGACTCCAAATAAGCCACAAAATAAGTATATTGATAATGAACTCCCCCCCCCCCCCAATCAGGTAGAGCTTCCTTACATGCTTTTTTCTGTTTAGTTCAGTATTTGTCTTTTTGACAATTTACAGACAAAGCATTTTACAAAATCTAGGGACTGATTTTTTGCGACTGAGGCCACACTGGCAAGAAAAAGTTGAAATGAAGATGGGCATTCCATTGCATCAATTTGGGGGAAAATCCTCCCCTAATAGCAACAATAAAAATTAACGTTCTGAGTCTATTTTCTATGTAATAACTGAATAATGTGTAATTAAGTTTTAATGGTAATATTTGTGATTTTTTTCTGTGAAATTAAAAAAGGTTTAAATTTAGATAAAAAATAATTGAATAATCAATTAATCAAATCAAATCAAATCATGATAGAAATCATTCCCTCACCAGTCGTAATTGAATCAAACTGCCGTGCAGGCAACGCTTTACATGCCTAATTTCAAAAGGTTTATTGTCACTCGTACAAGTAACAAATACTGACTACAGTGAGACACTTACTTGTGTGTTTCCTGCAGACTGGGTAATTTAGCATAGGGTAACAAGACCACAGGACTAGATATGCACCTACCATGCTTGGGCCAGAACGAATTGTATTGATTTGAGACTTCTTAAGTGAGATGATCCTGTAACTTAGTGCAGTGTGGGGGAAATTGGTGGAAGTTAAACAATTTCTTTTACGATGAAAACAAAATTTGGCATTGAAATAAAGCTGATTTTTGTTTGTACATGCAGTCAATTACAGGTCATAGAAAGAAAATCAGAATCGGCAAAAAACTATCAGCAGGTCACACTTGCAAAAAAAAAAAAAAAAAGGAAATCAGAATCGGCCAAGAAAACTCAACGCAATCAACGCATCTCTACACTGGAAAATACTTTATACTAAGTATAAATACAAATATGTAAATATAAACTGGATATGGAGATATGGAGTACAGATATGTACCATATGGCAGAAGGTATGGCAGGTATGGTTCTGCTTGACTTTGAAGCAACTTCTACCCCATTGCTGCTACATTTATAGTTTAAAGTTTATTTAATTGAATTTATTCTTTTCTGTTCTGCGTTGCCTTTGGGTTGGTAGTCCTTGAATTACCCCAGGTACGCATAAGCCCGTGTTTTTTTTACTTGCACTGTCTGTAGTTTTATGTTCAGTACCATTTGTGATCTGCTTTCTGGTCCATGGGAACAGGCCTCTGCTTTGTCTGTATACTTCACTGTACACCTCAGCAATGGATGGCATGACATCATGCAAAGGAATGCGGAAGTTCAGTGCAGCACATTCCAAATGTATAAAGTAAAGAATGAGTAAGACAGGTATACTATCTTAGGTTCAATTAGACAGCAATCAGACTAGTCTCATGGACCACTGGACTGAGTCAAAAACCTAAGGGAAACGGTGTGTACACTTACAGCATCTTCCAAATAGTACACTGCAACTTGGTTTTATTGGCATGCAACAGAAGTTTGAGCTCAAGAAGAGATGAGTTTAGCAAAAATGATGTTGTATTTCACTATTTTTGAAGGGCAGTCATGACTACGACTCGGTTATTCAATACAAAGGTGTAATATACCAGTAACTGCAGCACTGCCATTGTGATATAAAGAAGTTCAGTATTTTCACTCGGGTTTGAAAGACATACTGTGACATTAGCAGGGTTACATCATATAATAAGCTGAAAAATGTAATATGATCGTCAGAGGCCATGAAATTAACACAAAGACATACATCCTAGCTTGCAACATCTGGAATAATATTTCACTAAGGGCAATACCCTAGAAACCCAGCTATGCAAGTTAAAAATTATGTGTTATTTTACGTTTGCAGTACACACTTCTTACAGCAACTTAGAAAGTATTTCTGCTCCAAAGACCTAAATCACATCCAGCAGTTAAGAATCTTCTGAGATACTACGCCATCCAGATAGAGCAATAAAAATCGGAAAAGATAATAAAATGTGACAGAATGACCCTTCCATCAACACAAAGGCAGGTTTAAAAAGCACCGTTAGGTTATTCAGTCGGCAGAGACCGGAGTGTCTTTTACTGATAAATTCACAAATGCCACAGGTGCTACACATCGATGCTGCTTACAGTAATTACATTTCACATAATTACACTCGTTACGACGAGAGAAAATATAAGGGGGCAGGTTCGAGCCAACAGGTTCATGCAGTTATAATCAAATTTGAATAATAGCGCAATAAAACTACATTGCGCCAATTTTGAAAGCGGATTATGATTAGATTTAATCAGGAAGCAAACCGTGTACCCTAAAATGACTGAACAAGACTAGTATAACAAAGAAAAAAAGGTCATATGGAGTCCTACTAGAATAATTCCTGAAGTGCTGATACCCAAAAAATGAATGGGTATGCTAGACTACCCGGATATCCCGCTGACGTACTATGAATGGACATACCGCACCTAATTAAATAATCTAAATGACACTACTCATGTAACAAGCAGTCCAATTAAGTTAATTAACCAAAACACGCTGAAATCATTACGCTTATGTTGTTTTTAAATGAATGTCACATTTGTCGAATCGGCTAATGTTACTCCTGTTGCTAACCCATGGCGCTAATACGCTAGCTGTACTGGTATACTGTTGTAACCAAGTTAACAAGAGATTTAATATTTAATGATATGGTAGGCAAAACTTTACAGCACCTATACATGTTTTAAATCACACGAAGGAACTATAAATTGTGTTACGATGCTATTGTGTACATTTGACGGCTAACTATCCATCTGCTCGAAGTACCCAACGTCAACACCAGCCGAGCCAACACAGGAAGCACACGGATACTTTAAATGGCTATACCATGCAAGAATGTACAACTTGAGCCATATGACGTGGACTACGGATAAACTATTGTGTCCGCAACACAACAAAACAGATAAAGTATGCACTCGACCGAAAAAGGCATAGCTATAGAATAAAATCGAATTAGTTTATGATCAGTACATACCACTGCTGCCGCCATCTTGAATACACGTGTCACTGGTGACGTCAGGGGAAGTCGCGTCCACCCGTGCGCGAGGGTTGAAAGCAGGAAGCTTCTCAACACCATAGTATCGATTAGTGTATTAAAGCCTTAACATGATACTTTAAAAATAAAATGACATTAAAATGTCGTATAACTATATTATTCCATTCCACCAACATTAATTAATATAATAAAGTTATTATATAGAGTATTGTGCAGGCGTCATTGAAAATGTTAAAGTTGAGATCTTGAAAGTTGAAGATTAGTGCCAAACACTAATTTGAAAAAAAAAGATCAGATACACACACACACACAGATTACTGTGCAGATCTTAGGCATTCAGTGAAAATGACGTTTAAATGATCTTCATATTGGTGTAAAACTATGACACTAAGTGTGTCAACCATTTCAAATTCTCCACTAAAGTCACCCCAGTATTTTCAGGAACCATCTGATACACCCAAGTATTTCTTGATGTAACCACTACCACACCCTTGTTGGGGTAATCAGTTAAATAGTTAAGTTCATGAATCAGCTGAGCTCATGGTGAAATTAAACAAATACTTGGAATTGCTGAGCTGGTCCTGAGGAAAAGTTTGCGAAACAAGCACCCAGTGTTCTTCTACCCATCAAACAAGGTATCAGTAACTTTTTGGAAAATCAAACAAATTTGTTTTTTCATTGTGTTACTGTTAATTTGCATTTTGTCAAATGTTAAATGGTAATAATTCCGAACTAATATAAACTTTCTGCCCAGATAAATAGTCTTAAATATTTTAACTGCCCGGGACTCTTGCACAATACTGTATATATATTTTACTACTTGTATCTTAATACTTTGCTACTTTATATCACTTCTGCCAGTCAGACAGCTACCACTCTGAGCTGAATTGTGGATCATCTATTTCACTGACTTTGTTTTAAATTTAAACATTAATATACATTCAATGGCGTATGGCATTTCAAAGGTAGTGTAACATGATTATTATTGCTATTATTATTAAAACTCCAACATCCATTCTAACCTGTTTATTCAGACTCAGCTCCATATACAGTATGTCTACTTAATTTGGGGCCTGCTATATTTCAATATGTCAAAATGTATGGTAACACTTTACATTAACTGCGCACCTTCATAATGCATTCATTATGCATTCATAGAACATTCAGTGCGTCTTCATAATGCATTCATAGAACATTCAGAAGCAGCATACAAGTACACCTTAACATCCTAACATCCCATAACAGCTTTAATATACATTAATAATAAACATTACATGATTATACAATTATAATGTTTGTTATTAATGTATATTACAGCTGTTAAGGGATGTTAGGATGTTAAGCTATACATACATGATGTTTATAAATGTTTTATGAATACTTAATGAATACATTATGAAGGTACACTGAACATTTCATGAATGTAATATTAAAGCATTATGAAGGTGCAGTTAATTTAAAATGTTACCAAATATATTTGCTATGTTTATTTTATTTCAGTTAAAACATACAAATCATGGTACAAAGTATCATAAGGGTAAACACATTTCAAGGAAACCAGAATAAAAATATATACAGGCTGAAATATAGACTTTATACCCAAATATACACCTCTCAGTATTATTGAATTGCCATATTAAAACCTTATAAAGCATACTTATTACTTCGAATTGAATGTATTTATATAAATATATGTAATGTGTTTCAGAATAAAACTCTTTAAAACTGAAACAGGGAAAGAGAAATATAGATTTTAATAGTTTCCAAATTTATTTATCCAGAACAAAGGTATGTAATGCTGAGTGGGAAATAACAAGACAAACACCATATTTAAATATATTATATCGATTTTTCAAAAGCAAAAACAAGAAGACAGTTCATCTACTAATCTGCCAACCACTTATCCAGTGTATGGTTGTGGAGAGAAAATGTTACATTTCCATCAAATAAATGAGAAGTACCTTTAAACTGTTATATCACTATAAAATATAGACAATATCACACAGTACTCAAGTCCACATAGAAGTCAAAAAGAGCACAAAAATCCTGTTTCTCAGCTGAAACAGACCAATGGCATGATCTTTTATTTTCCATTTATTAATATTAAAATTGCAATATAAGGGCATCAGCACTTGACTCTGGCTCACTCAGCTCACATTATGGTTTATTGTAATGGGTGATGACTTTGAAGCCTAATATAGGCTGTAAAACTCTTAGATAACTATATCACTTTGAAATAATACTCACTTGAGCTGCCCTGCTGTAATGCACAATGTATTTCATCACAGAAACATGATATAGAGAGTACAGAAGTGTCTGAGTCTTTAACATACTTGACTAACTGAATATGCAATGCAGAAATATAAATATATACAATACCGTGTAAAACTGTTGGTGTAAAACTATACAGATTATGGTTTGATTTAATCAAAGTAAAACATGTATCCTCAAATGACTGATGAACAAGACCAGCACAATAAAGAAAAAGGTAAAATGCAGCTATGTAATTCCTGAAGTGCTGATTAGCCAAAAAAATGAATGGTTATGCTACAGTCCCCAGATATCCCACTGGTGTATTTTGAATGAACTCTCCTAATTAAATAATCCAAATGACACTACTCACTTTGGGGGGTACTTTACAATAAGCCTACTCTTATAAAAGCTTTATGAATGGTTTATAATGAGGTTATTAGGTAGGTCGTAACACTTTCCAAATTATTAATAAACAATTATAAACAACTTTTTAAAAATTTTTTATTAATGAGTTACTACCATTTATATGTAGCAAAAGGACGTCGTACTGTAAAGTGATACCATGCTATGCTGTCTGTCAAAGTGTTCCAGCTTGGCCATTTCCAAACCTCTTTGAAAGTCACCCTACTGTTCGCAGTATCAAATACACGGAATGGCTGAGGTGCCCCTGACGAAGAGATTTTCGAACTGAAGCGTTGTTCTTTCTACTGGATATCAATACATTTTTGGAGAACAGAAGAAAGTCTTATTGTTACTGCGTTGCTGATCATTTGCATGTATTCTAATGTTAAACTGTGTTTTTTAACATTAGAATTTTGTATAGAGTTACTACCCAGATCAATAGTTTTAAACATTTTTTTTTGAATTCCTAAGCCTTTTGCACTGTGCTATATATTTGGAGTATATAGAGCTTAGTCATGTGTCACTTATCTGTAACATCCCACATTTGATTTTGCATGTAAAATGTAAGGGAATAAGTGTGTGTGTTTGTGTGTGTGTGTGTGTGTGTCTGTGTGTGTGTGTGTTCTGTCCATATGTCCATATGAGACCCAGCTGGTTCTGCTCATCGGCCTCATAGCTGCTGCTGGTACTGGCTTTCCGTTGCTGTGTAGAAGTCTTCCAAAACACTCTGGAGGTACTCGAAGGTGGGCCGGTCCTCTGGCTTGTTCTTCCAACACTCCAGCATGATGTCATACAGCTCCTTGGGACAGCTGTCGGTGCGCTGCATGCGGTACCCTTTCTCCAGGGAGCGGATCACCTCCGGGTTCGTCATTCCTGGGTTCCGCATACAAAGCAGGTACATACATTTGGAAGGGAATGCCAGAGGTGCAGTGAATGAGCTTTAACATCCTGATGAGTAACCAGGAAAACGAGAAATGGACAAGACCCAATGACAGACCTGTCATTGTGATTTAGTGCGCACACTACATCTGACTTCAATGAAGGTAGCTTTTTCGACCCCCTACTGACCTGGGTAAGGTGTGCGGCCGTAGGTGATGGTCTCAGTAAGGAGGATGCCAAAAGACCAGATGTCAGACTTGATGGTAAAAGACCCATAGTTGATTGCCTCTGGAGCAGTCCACTTAATAGGGAACTTTGCACCTGTGAGTAAAAATGGCCAGTGGATGTTACTGATGGTACGGGCCTTCAAAGGCTATTTCACTTTTGGCATAAAAGGATCCCAATATAATGTAACATCACTTAAATATAACTATAATAATAATATAATTTTTAAAACATGCATCTACCACTAATTTCCACATTACTTGCAAATATTTCCATATTAGTATTATGGGATTGCCTGATACCATCATATGAGAATCAATTTAAACCTAGATAAACATCTCGTAAATTTTCATATTTGTTTATATAACATAAAGCCTTGGTTTTGAATAATGCATAATAAAATGACACACAACCCTGACAAGAATAAGCAGCTAGAAGATGGATAGATAAGGCATTAACGGTGGCCATTATGGGACAAACTACACGTCAGTGCTCTACGGCAGACCTAGTGATGACTCTCAAATCACCTTCTCTGGCAGTGTACTCATTGTCCTCTATGATGCGGGCCAGGCCAAAATCTGCAATCTTGCACACTAAGGATTTGGAGACCAAGATATTGGCAGCTCGCAGATCTCTGTGGATGTAGTTGCACTTTTCAATGTAGGCCATACCTTCTGCGATCTGAGAAAAGAGATGAAAATATAGTCATTTACAAAAATACTCATAATCCCACTTTTCGTCTAGTACTGTACATGGAAAATAACACATGTAGATAGTTGCTTAAAATGTAAATGGGATGCAACTGAGAACACACCAAGAAGAAGTCTTGAATATGACCTGAAAGGGCAACCACAGCAAAAGTCACAATATGTTTAAAAACTATACCCTAGATTTGATAACATGCCACTTGCAAATAATTGGCATGAAAAAAAAAACCATCTGTAGACTACCTTAGCTAATGGCATGAGAAAGTGCTGATTAAGCTAGTTATTACTAATATTTCACAATATTTCTGTTTTACAGTACATGGGATCTACTTATAAAAAACGAATTTCTGAATGAACTCAAATAAGCTATGGACTCTGACCAGGCAGTGGTTTATTTAAATAAGACTGAGCACTCATTTATTTCAGTTTCACAGGAAACATATTGCTGTCAGGGCCACCAAAGATTCTCAAACAGAATATTCTTTTACCACTGTGTATTTTTTTCTCACAAAATAAATTTTATTTTGGCTAAATCTGAAGATTTCACCAAATTTAAAATTTTACACATTTATTTTTCTACATTTATTCTGTCAAGGTTTTCCATGTCAGTGTGTGCAGCCTGGAGTATTCTCTTAGTAAACTGTGATTTAGGTAGGCATTTGGTTAGCTATTCTTCTCAAGAGGTGGGACTTGAGAAACATGCTAATAGGTAAGACCCATACTGTATAGTAGTATATTTTCTGTGTGTCTGGATTTTTTTCCCCATTAGCGGGCTTCAGGTAGCAACACAAGGAATCACAGGTTCCATACACACTTATATATGATCACATGTTATGGGCAATTTAAAGACACCAGTTCACTTACCGGGTCTTTTTTTAACTTTAAACAGGAAAACCCAGAGTACAATACATAACTTCATGGTCCACACTCAGAACCAGGAGCAGGCACCATAAACGCATCTCTGCAGGTGAGACTGAGCAACTCGGCCATCCCAGTGGATTTCAAAAATACAAAACTTTTCAAACCCACTAATTTTGGTTCCTTGAGGCATGAAATGAACTGTAATTTGGTTATGGAATTTTGCAAAATCACAGAAAGAAACAGAAAGTCCACAAATCTACCACAAAACTTGGTTGTAGGAGTGTACTTACTCCATAAAATAGGCTTGTAATAGTGTTTACACGCTTGTAATAGTGTTTACATGCAATCACTTATATCCTATATTATGAACAAAGGTAATCTGCCCTTACCTGACATGGCAATTAAAATATTCTAATTTCATAAGTTTAAAATGTAAAATTCTTATGTTTTCCCAGAAGGTTTCTTGGTTACATGTCAAGCCTGTAGCCAGCCATGGAGTTAAAAAAGGAGTTAAAAAATGTCTGCAGGAAATTATTGTAGATGTAGAGATTGTAATGTCCACATCAAATCAAGCTTCCATCCAGTCTCAGCCAGACAAGCTGCCTCTTTGTGTTTTGCAGGCAAAGTTCCAATGGTTCATGGTTGTTCTGTTCACAGGGGCACAAATAATACTTTCATGCTCTTAATTAACCGTAAACCAACAGCTACTTAATGTATCAATTAATCAAATTCAGTCTTAGTTACATGCAAATTATTGATTATGTACTTAGAAGCACCTCATTGAGCACAGTGTTAACAGATACATTTAGCTAACCATCACCGAAGTACCGAAGAAGTTCAGTCTTCATCTCAGCTCACTGGATAGTGTCCATACAGCCATACAGCAAGACAGGGATCACCAGGACTCTAAAGACTTGGACCTTCGTCCTCTTGCAAAGATATCAGGAGCGCCGCACGCCCCGTACCAGTCAACTCATGTCCCCCCCATACTCTCCCAATCCATCTACTGACTTCATAGGAAGAGTCATGAGTCACCAGAGACATGAATGTCAAGGTAAGTGAATCTCTCTACAAAGTTGACGTTCTCCCTGCAGACAGACACATTACTGATGGCTGTGCCCAAGAAGTGATTAAAAGGCTGGACCTTGGGTTTTATCCAGAACACTCACAATCCCAGACACTCAGACATGTCAGAGCCTCCATTGACTGCGCAAAGATCACAACATCGTTAATTAAGTCAAGATCAATAAATATTTCTTCACCAACAGATGCCCCACAGCTGCTGAACCCCATGACTCTGCCCAACACCCAGTCCATGCATTGAATAGAGTAGGAGCAAGAACATACACCTGGCGAACCCCAGAATCAACTGGGAAGAACACAGAGGTTCTCCCTCCACTCTGCACTCACAGTACCAGTGTACAGGCCAGCCATGATATCCATGATATTGGGGATCCCACAAAGTCTCAGGATGTCCCACAAGGCAACTCGATCAACCGAGTCAAATGCTTTACGAAAATCAACAAAGACTGCAAAAAACCTCTGCCGATATTCGCGCTTGTTCTCGATGAGAACCCTCAATGCCAGGATGTAGTCAATGGTAGACTTCTTAGGTGTAAAACCAGACTGCTCCGGTCGCTGGTAGGTCAGGAAGTGATCACGTATCCTGCTAAGGATGACTCTAGAAAGGACCTTACCCTGCACTGAGAGCAGTGTTTATCCCCCAGTAGTTGCAACAGTCTAGGCGATCACCCTTCCATTTCCAGATAGGGACCACAAGTCCTGTTGTCCAGTCAGTTCCAAACAGAAGCAATCTGCCCACGAGGATGTGATTGATGAGTACCAAGTCCAATGATGCAGCTCAGTGGGTTGGAACCAGGATCCAGCAACTCGCAGCCCCTGACCTTTTACAAAGTCAAGGAACATGGAGCCACTCTCACCCCAGTCTCCAAACCCATGGGGACCGACACAGTGGTCACATTGAAGTCACCCATGACCAGAGGAGTGTCACCTCGTGGGTACGATTCAACCACAGAGTGAAGTTGCAAGTAAAAAGTCTCCCTCAACGAGACATCACTCACTGCAGTTGGAGCATACACTGAGACAACAGACAAGACACCCAAGGAGTGCCTTAGCCTGATTCTCATTGGGCAGCGTGTGGCTCAGTGGGCTCATTGAAAGGAGTGACATCAGACACCATCAGGAGGAACTGATCTGCAACGGCTACTCCCCAAGTATGGCAGCCATCAGAGTGACTAGACTAAAAGTAGTTGTATCTACCTACAGAGATCTGACCACTTCCTGTGAGCGGCTGCAGCAGAGCTACTCCCATGGAGACCAGAAGGGTGTCGTGCCTCTTTAGACTGAGCTGCTGTGAAATGTTTTACGGTGGCTGGAGTTCCAATCCTGCCACCAACCCTCTACATTTGTTCCCTACAAGAGGACCCATTGTAAACTACTGAAAGAACAAATAATGAATAAAAAAATGGTGAAATACTGATCTCATGTTTGTTCATTAATGAATCATGGTGCATCTTTTGTCTCACGTAGCAACTATATTTGTTTGCGATTTGTACTTGTGTGGTAACTGAGTTATTACTAAGTTGCAAAGGAGCTATATTGTAAAATGTTACCTGTTCACAAATACTGGATCGTCTCCTCTAAATAGGGATGGAGATATGTGTACCTCTGTCTTCAGTCTGTGGCTTTGCATGGTTCTTACAAATCAGAAGCAATTTCAGTCGCTGAAAGGGGATGGACTGTAGCATTAGGCTTTGTGTTAATGTTACTTCTCACATACGGTGTCACCCAAGACTTACCTGGGCTGAAAAGTCAATGAGTTTAGGGAACGGGACTTGGTTGCCCTCGTTACTCTTCAGGAAATCCAGTAAACTGCCTGAAATGAAAATTTTCACTCAAGGTAGTGTCACATTGGGCAGAGAAACTTGAAAACTTAAGGCTTTTTAAATTAAAGAGATCAACATTGTCAATCTCAAATATGTCAATCTAAGTTTTAAAGGAATGCATTGTGGCCTTCCATGCTTTCCAGTATCACCTGGATATAAATCTAACAGCACGATGAAAACAAAACAGAAATATATATTTTTGATATATGTATTGTGACAAGTGAATGGTTGCTATGCTGCTCCATGTGCCTTTTTAAATGCCCCTTGGGGATAAAGAAAGTGATGAGACTAAATGATTAGAATGTGAATTGAACTGACAAATCGATAGATTACCCAACACAATGTGATTATTTTAAAGCACAAACTATTTTGAAAATGAAGCTGAAAAACTAGATGCGTCAAATTACAAAACGTTCTTAAAAGTTCTTAAAATAACTCATTCAACTTCCAATGGGACTGACACTGGCTAGGGCAGAGGACACAAATTCACTCTAATCTGTAATCTACTAGCTCTATCCGTATATTTGACTCCAGTTTACATTTCTGCTGCCTCCCGGAATTGTGTTCCCATGATTCTAGTTTGGAGTCATGTTGTCTTTTTGTACTCTTCCACATTTATCTGTTCAATCCCTCCCAGTTGTATTTTATTTGACTTTTGTTGTATTCTGTAGAATGTCACCAAAACAGTGGTTCAGATTTAAGGGGACAGTGTAATATGTCAGAAATCTGTGGCTTTGGTTGATTACATGAAACCAACTGATGTAATAGAATTTATTATCATATATTTTCTGCTATTTTTTGTTAATTATAAGAAACTTCTTAATTTTGAATTGGTATTCATTTTTTTTACTTAAGTTTAATAGGTTTTCAATGAAAAAAAAAAAGAAGTGTAGAAGAAAGGTAAAGAAAATGATGATGATACCATGATACCTTTCTCCATGAACTCCGTGATTATGTAGATGGGCTCCTCCTTGGTGACCACGGCATGAAGCCGGACAAGTTTGTCATGCTGAAGGGTCTTCATCAAATTAGCCTCTGCTAGGAAGGCCTCCACCGACATGCTGCCTGGTTTCATGGTCTTCACTGCTACTTTGGTGTGCTTATTGTATGTGGCTGATGGTGGAAGAAAGAAACCAAACAGCTGCACTACCCACCATGTTTACTCAGCAAAGCTGCATTTAAGCACTATTTGACATAAATATTGCTTGATCACATTACATCTGTAGTTATTTTCCAAGATGGTGGGCATGGAATGTAATTGGTGTCGTACACAAATAAACTGCATATTAACCACATGGTGGTGCTATAACAATTATAAATTTGGATGTTGAACAAGGAGCCTGAGCAAACAGATTTATCAACAGTCATAGTAGGTTAATAAGATATATACTTGTCTCCTTATAAGTAATAGATGTGCTTTGAGGACTGCAAAGATCCACCATTTTAGATATTCCTCCATTTTGAGTTTTTTAAACAATATGAACACAAACCATATATTCAAATGAAATACAATTCACTCATCATTTCTGCCACTCTAATCAGTTACCATGATTTAAATAAACCGAAAAGAAAAAGTTTAACTGCATCGATATTCTATAAAAATCTTGAATGTAAATGTAATCCGTAGTAACTACAGGAAAATGCTGCTTTATTACTGCCTTGTCGATATAAATTCCAAATGTCTGACTTTTAATCATAAAGGTGTCATAAGACAGTGAACATTGACTTTACCGAATATCAATATTGCTGCTTATTAACTTAATTTCTAACATCTGTTAGAAAAAAAAAAAGTTAAATATTAAAAGCTCATACTTCTGGTTGTGACGAAACAGTGACAGATTACCCACCATATTTTTAGGTTGCGCAGGTGCTTAAAAAAAGTTGAAAGGGAGTTCACAATGAAAGCACTGCTGTTAACGAGGCTGTGGTCATAATGATATCGTTTTAAGGTTTCAAGGCCCCAAGTGTTATAGTCACATGTGTGCAGAGGAACACCGTAAACTTGTGCTACGGTTGCAGGGTATGGGAAAGGGGCATGGTACAACAGGAACGACAACTATGTCCTAGACTGTCATATTGTTGTTCACTCATACAGTAAATGCACTGCAATGGCTGTTAGACAATGACTGTCTGTAGTACAGAGTATTGCGAGCACTCTCATTTCGCTCCTCACACGAACAATATATCACTCAGAAGGTTTAAACAAGTCTATAATATAAATGTCTCGATAGAAGTACTTCCGTACGTCGCGTTAAGCCTTTTTGTCTGTGTCAGAACAGATTATCCTTTTTCATGAGTATCGTGGTTGAAATGAGAAGCTACTGTGCAAAACTCTCCGACAGTCAAAAAATGTTTAAAGCTACAGTACTTATCTGGACAGTATAATTATATGTTTTCCGGACAAAAAAATACAACATTAGAAAATATACAAATTAAGAGTAAATGAGAGGGTAACCACCGAATACATGTCAGGGGACACCATGAGCTAGGACCGGGATTGTAGACTTCTTTCAATTAAAAAGACCTGAATTTCACTTTAAAAAATGAGTTCTTGCTGTGTGCCGATTGGTCAGTCTCCTACAATCACGTGTCAGTAATGTTAAAGAGAAACAGCTGGATGAGTCTTGTAATCAGTTAAACAAACCAATAAAAGCACAAGAAGAATTGATCAATCATTTCATGTATTTGTCAAGTTTCACCACGGCTCACTTAATTAACTAAATTAATTTTTAAAAAGTGCGGTGAGGTATTTATCAGCCTTACAATGTGTGCTAGTGGTCAAGTCAAAAATAGATGGGTGTGTTGGATGGTCACTGCAAATACAGTGGTCCCAAAAATTCCTCGACCAGATTCCTTTTCTTTATACTAGTGTCCCAGCACGCCCCGCAAGTCCCAGCATGCTCCACATGTCCCAGCATGCCCTGCATGCAACTGTAAATAGATGGACTACAACAGGCATCCAACGAGCACCAAACTCAAATACACAGACGGGAAACACAAGATTGTCAGACGCTGAACTGCAAGATGCACACGGTGGGAGATTTACACACACTAAATACACGCGATGATCGGACTGGGGACATGGGCAAACACACGCGCGACAATAGGGAAATGCAACCATTGACATTAGCATTAACAAGAATAATACAAGGGTTAAGGATTGTTAATAAAAGCGTGATTTCCCCGGCAAGCAAATCTTCATGTCTCTCTCTGCTCCCGCGACGCCTCGGTCCGCCTGTCGCCACACTATATTGTGTTTTTCTTTAAAGTTTTTACTATAAAATTCAGAAAATGAATTAACAAAAATTATAATTTGGTAGGCTTGTGAACTAATTAATCAAATTTCAATGCTTTCGTATGGAAAAAATTGCCTTGGTTCACGTACAAATTGGTTTGCAACCACTTTCTTGGAACGGATTGTGTTCATGAACCGCAGGCATCCCTGTACTTGGGTGACTTTATAGTACTGTCTATTGCAAACAACCCTTTATTGTTTTCATTTCAACATAGGTTTTTATAATTTCCTTGTTTTGTGGTGTGGGGTTTGTTTTATGGGTGCAATCAAGCTTTAAATTGATGAGGCAGTGTGTGTCTATGGGAGTCAGACCTCTGTGTGTACTGTATGTACGGGAGGGTGCCAGTTCAAACCTCATAGTCCGCATAGTGATTTCACCATCGGACCCTTTAGCAAGACCGTGTCCCCATTTTCACAACTGTACATGGCTTTGAAAAACAGTTTGAGAAATAAAATACTAAGCTTTTTACGGTGGTTACTCACCCATCCAGACCTCCCCAAACTGTCCCGCACCCAGCTTCTTGTCCATCTTCAAGGACTCTCGAGGAATCTCCCAGGCGTCCTTCTGCCATGGCTGCTGCGGTTTGGAGTTCACGCATGGAACCGACAGGGTGTGGCACAGCCCATCAGCCTGTTCTGTAAAGACAAGGACACACGCACATAATGCCATTAGCTGTATGTTACTGTTGGCAGTAACAGTACAAATCAAGCAATGCCCACACAGTGCCCTTAAAATTGCTGTAGTTGAATGTAGCAAAAGCAACTCTAATCCCAAGAGAAAAGTAGTAATTCTAATCTTGTCTGTAAATGTTTATAAGGACTTAAATACAATGACTTCGGTAAATGGTCTCTATAAACAAAATAACCATATTCCTATAGATGTTTGTTTTCATACTATATTTTGTATCTTTCAAACTATACTCACAAATGTCTTTGTATACTTAACTGGGCCGTAGGAGGACAATGAATCTATGGTTGCACCATTTACATATATTAGTTCGGAGTACTTACTTTTATAGTGGCTGACCAACTCTTGTAAGTTATTAAAGGTGATCCTAGGTGAGATATAAAAGCCTCCATTGTCCAGGGAGCGGATCTTGTAATGCTTAACTGTATCACCAGACTGACTAGAACTGTCTTTCACCGACAGCGAGTAGCTACCTATAGGGGTAGAGACCAATGATAAGGACAGTCAATTTCAAACACAGATAATTTTAAATATCATATTTCAATGTCACATTATAATGACATTCTGGTTATTGCCTGCATAATAAAGAGACGGTTTATGTTAGACTTTGTGCATCTATTCTAAATTATACATTTTACACAACACCAAATACAGTTTGGCTTTTGCATTTAACAACCTAAAATATCACTGGTATTTTGACCTGGTGTTTTTCTTTTTGTTTTTTTTTTTTTTTTGGACTATTATTGAATTAATTTTCATCATAAAACGTAAGAAAACGGTCACGCAATGTTTCTAACATCAAAAATGTTCTGTAAAAGTGGCAGAGCCAAGGTGAACAGATTACAATGACCTTATTGGGGCCAAAACCATAACAGATTTGTGGGTTTGCGCCTAGTTAAACAGCAGCCAAAGAACATTATTAAAATCTTAATGTTCAGAGTGTGTGGGTTTGGTAGCGTGCAACGATGAGACGGAGGGTTAGATCAGAAGTGTCATTATGGGCGTGTTAAATGTGTTACCTGACACTTCCTTTCAATACATTCTCTGGTATTTGATGTATAGATAAAAAACTAGGAAGTCACACTTTACTTGAGGTAATATACTATTATGCTCTTATTTGATCATGAACCAACAGTTACTTAATGTATTAATTAACCAAACAGTCTTAGAGCAGAGGAAGAATGTCATTCTGACACTTATAGTTATACAATATTAAATGGAAAAAACGTTTATGTGATGTCTCAAGTGCGCTACTCTAATGAAAGAGAACAAGTGTGAAAAGGAGGCAGAACATTTAACATGTGATGATGACGAGCAGAGATACCACACAGCAGACACACATGGCCCCAAGGTTTCAGGCCATGTCACACCAAGTATAGCCGTGCAGAGGACAGAGAGCTCTTTCATTCTCCTTTCCTGCCCGCGTGGTAACAGGCAGAATGCATCTATCAGTCGCTTATATGTAGTTAAGCCACAACTCAGGCTCACTCCATGATAGGAAAAGTAAAATCTGAACTTTAACATTCGCACAAATGTCTGTGAATGACAAATGTTTCTTTCACTCAGGACTATTTTACATTTACTTTACACACTGTGTTAAATATGTGTCTAACCAAATTTCAAAGCTACAATATAAAATATGATTAATATTATATTATATATTTGATGCTGAGGTTATTGTAATAATAATAATAATAATAATAATCTATACTTTATTGATCCCATGGGGAAATTGTCTTTACGCCTCCCTCAGCTTGCTCTATTTTGTTATTGCAGATAGATAACGTAGTGATCTACGCACAAAAATGTCATATACGTTTGGTCTTCCCTGTAATTAATTGTGAATTTTGTAGGAATCTGATGATACTACAACCAATTCTTTCTATAAACCACCCTGTGAATCGTAATATACAACTGGTCTGTATATTCGGTCTCGCTTAACAATTAAATTGTAAAGGTTAGGTCATATCCAATGACTTCTTTAGGAAATATGAGCACCACTGGACTAGGGATGGGACAGACTCACCTGTAGTGGTCTCACTGTCACGGATCATGAAGGATCCGGCTTGATTACCAGATGCCAGAAGCTGCCTTTCTGCATCTTTCCTGCTCACACCTTTGAAGAACCACCTGCACAGAGTGAAGGATAATTTGGCTTTATAGTTTATTTCATGACACCTGGACCACGTGTAATAAGAAGACTTGTATCTCGTTTTGAAAACGGCTCTTTAAACCTTCAATGAATGGAAATGTTCTTATTTGTAAAGCATCACAATGTGCATGTTCTGCATTCTTCCTCTTCATGCATCATGTTTTTCTTCGATAATTTCATGCCCAAGTCAAAAACTTAGAGCATGAAGCCTGTGCTGATTTTTCTTGAAATCTGCCGTGGATTATATTTTACACTGCAGGCTTAATTTTAAATAAAATAAATGGAATTAGCTGACTGTGGGCCCCCCCATCCTGGGTTGTTCCCCGCCTTGTGCCCATAGCTTCTGGGATAGGCTCCAGACCCCCCGCAATCCAGAAGGATAAGGGGGTTGGAAAATGGATGGATGGATGGAATTAGCTGATATTTGTTCTGTTTTGTGTGTTTTGATTTGGAAAATGTTCTCTATAAGTCTGTGGTCGTAAAGGAAAACAATATTCATTAGCAAGTCTCTGTTTTATTACGAAAGTATACATAAGAAATTGACAAATGAGAGGAGCCCACTCAGCCCATCAAGCTCGTTTGGGGAGAAATGACATAATAGCTCAAATTATGTATTATGCTGGATTCATTTGTTGTGATACCAGTTTTATAACTGTAAATCAGGCCGGGTGTCTATTTATATAACTGTCTGTAGCGTTAACAAACTGGGTTCACCTGCTTTACCCAGTTCACTATGCCACAGCCCTCACTATCTGGTACAGTATGTAGGTAGCGGACTCACTCCTCAGTCTCCAGAGTGTCTTTGGCCACATAGTTCCTGGGGATGAAGCCGTCCAGTCCAGTACTGATAGATACTGCCTTCCACCACTCTCCAGACCTACAGTGGAATAAAAATATCAAAGTGAGGGAGAAAAAAAGAGATTTTCGTTGCTGTGTCTCCAGCATTCTTGGTTATTCAATTGACAAAATTAAATTAAATGATAACAGCAATAGGATGCAAAGTAAAAGTTCCTGGTTCACTGTTCTACAGCTTAATCAATCTACAGCTTAATAAAATATACTTTCAAATATACTTACATATATGCACAGTATTAAAACCAGTGCAAAAACGACTTCCTGTTTAGAGTCTCCTGCTTTAAAACAAGACTATGGTTAAAGAAAAACCCTACCAGTGTTCAGTTTTGGGCATTTCAGGTCCAGAAAGTACAAACCCAGACCAAGATTTTGTTTCTACTAACCAGTTGAGTACTCCGTGACTGTGACACTTTGTGCTCGACTAGTTGGTAGTAATGAAATCTTGGTCTGGATTTGTAGTTTCTGGACCTGAAATGCCCAACATTGCCAGTGTTCACATTTACAAAGAGTGACATATTCATTGCAAGGGATTAGACTTTGATTGGTTACTTTTATTCTGCAAACAATTCTGGCAATATTGCATTTGAACCATAAGGGTGGCCTCATCAGGAACTGTTTATACAATTTAGTTATTTAAAGTGCACTGTGGTTAAAAGGGGAAGTTCGCATCTCAAAGAATGACTTTGTTTTTTACACAATACACTATATTTTGTGATAGTCCTCCGAAACGGTTCATTGTCATTTGCGCTTTGGATTCATGTTTGTGCATTACCTTGAATCTATTTTTAATGCTTACATGTCTTTAACACTTACAATACAGGTACGCTCCTAGGAAAGTGAAGGTATCTTTGAAATATGTCTGTGTATTTTTTCCTTTGTATGACTAACACAAAACCAAGGCTCCATTGTCTCCTTAATTCTTATTCTGTTTGCATGTATATGAAAATTGCAAAGAAGGTGTGGCAATACGTTGTGTCCATATTATTTTCTCACCTACTGCCATAGCAGTGCTACACCATGGATAAACAGCTCGCAAACCAACAAGATACGAGCCACAGCGTAATAGATTGCTGTCATATAGCTGCAGTCGGTTCAGAGAATGCAAACTTCTTGCATGCAGCAATTGCAGTCTGTTTACAGCTATACTGTGGCTGTTCTTAACAGCAGCCTCGAGGCATAGCATAGATATCATACAATGGGGGGCCGCTGGGAGTTTGCATATGTTAGTTGGGCCAGGCCAGCAGCATAGCCACACGCTTTGCATGTATGCAGTTCAGTCCATGAAGGTAAGAGCGTCTGTTTTTCTAGCACTCAAAGCTCAGTCAGTTTTGAGTGCATTTGGACAGCAGCGTTTACCTCAGAGTCGATTTTACTTTTGAAAATGAGCATATATGTTTTATGGCAAGTGGTACACATTCATCTCTGACCCTGAGCTTTAACAAACCAAGTACAAAGAACTACGGGTCCTCTTTTGCATGTAGCATAGTTCTATCAGCATCTGTAGGGTTTAATGCATCTTCTATCTGTCACCAAACTAAACCAAAGAGCAGAGCAGTCAGGCCAGAGCTTCAGTTCACATAGTTATTTCTCATCATTTAAGGTTGGTTTGTGTGGTTTTGCTTGAGTGACACTCACTCTTCAAGGACTTTCAGTTTCTCTCCTTTCTTGAAGCCAAGGTCTCCATCATGAATGGCTTCATAATCATACAGTGCAATCACAATGTTCTCTGTCCATGGAAGGAACAAAACACATCAGTGAGGAACCACAACACAAGCACATTCTGAGAAAAAAATGCATTTCAAAATGGAAAAAAGACAAATAAATTAATTCTCTCATTTCTCGTTTAAAAACACAAATTAGTAAAAAATACAAGTATATCAACAGAAACTGAATAGTTGGAAAGTGTCTCATTCTTTTAAATTTTTCAGTAAGTTAGACTCTTTCAAGCCTATTAACTAACTCCCTGCCATGACCGAGCTTTGGCTTAACTTGCTGAATAAAACTGACTGTGTTTAACTTTTTGTAATTGTTGTTTTTTATCTACATTACAAAAATTAAGTCAGATTTGCTGTATTTCACACCTTTTCTCAACGATTAACAATCAAATATTTTATTTTATAAAAGCTTAAACAATGTTCACCTAGTGACACACAATTTGCAGATCTGATTCACCCTTTTTACAAAACAGCAAAACATTTTTCACTGTGGGGAAATTGCAGAATGCAAAATGGCCAACTCAGCTAACACACAGCTTTCACCGTTAACACACGACGGCTCAAATTTGTTCACACATGTTCCTAAGCTTGTGACAAACCCAAAGGGTTAGCAGAACAGTAAGTGGCGTAGGTTCAGGGCCGGGCAGACCATCAGGTGCCATCTGAGGGCAGGTGAATTAGCGAACCGCCGACCCCCACACGCCTCCGGCATGAGCGGCAGAGCCCCAGACAATGACACATCATGTGATGGACCTTGCTGGGGCGATCGGCTGCTGGTGCTGAAGCGTGCCAGGGCACCACATGGCCGCCAGCCGTTATTGTGTAGCTAAGCCAAATCTCAATTTTAAGGTATGGATGCATTACAGAGGAGTATCCTCCTCCACCGCCTAGCAAAAGAGAATATTGCCTGTGATGTAGACAAAGTCCTTTGGCCTGACCCACAAAGAGGTAGAATTGATGATCTCACAGTTGCACAACACTTTTCAGTGTAGATACATACATATATATATATATATATATATATA
>JAODKF010000116.1:9249222-9259871 GCA_026779585.1 Mormyrus proboscirostris
CAAAGGCCAGCTTGATCAGATTAGATTTTCGCTTGTGCAGCATACTACGCCTGTGCTCAGAAAATACATTCTTTAACGTAGAGAAAGAATTCTCGCACACCGCAGTTGAAGCTCCAAATGTCAGCGCAAGTTTGAATGCAGTAAGAACCACAGGCATGGCATGAAAAACGCTAGTGTAATTAGATAAAAGCTGTGCTAGCGTTAATTTCTCGCCAGCCTGGCCTGTGCACCGGCTTTCGAAAAACTGACGCGCAACGGTGAACTGCGACTCATCCATTTCGGTTTGCGTTAAATCCATTAATGGTTTAATTTTCCTGATATCCAGAAAATTCCCACCACCAGGATCTAATGCACTCAATGCGTCCACGTATTTATGATTGCGTTCGCTAAAACGCACGGCGATCTCCCCCAAAATAGAGTCGATAATGGCATAAAACAGTCTTTTGCATTCTTGTTTAATGTTATGCTCTTTCTGACCAAGTGGTTCATCCACCACGTAGTGTTGTAGTGCCATGGGTGCGCGGCACTGTCGTTTTGGAGGAGAAGGAAGCTGACAATCACCAAAACTGTCAGTCCATAATTTAGCAAATTCTTCGTCAGACCTTAAATTTTTAATGCAAACACAAGCACTTTTAATGAGCTGAATTGCTGTAATGAGGTCGATGTGTTCAGCCTGCAGCATCTTGTTGGCTGGATCCATCAGTGTATATACTGATATACCATATAGTGTATTGCAGACGTCAAAAAAGTCTTCAACTGCGCTTTCTGATGAAATGGCGTGTACGACCACTAGGTGAAGCTGATGATTAAAACAATGAATATACGGGATCTGTCTGTTTAATTTATTTTGAATAAGTTTCTGTACACCTCCGTCCTTCCCAGACATCACACTGGCACCATCATAACACTGACTTAGTATTTTGCTTGTGTGGAGACCGACATTTGACAGTTCTTCAAGCACTAAATCAGTGAGTGACATGGCATCACACTTGTCAGTGGTCAACAATGACAATAGTCGCTCTTTTACATTGCATTTCTGGTCCACATAACGGATTACAACTGAGATATTCTCGTGGCCAGTAGGATCCTTTGTTCCATCTACTTTAATTGTAAACCATGACTCGCCGACATCTTTTACAATTTCCTCTGTTACGATCATACTCATTAGTTCAATCATTTGGTTTTGTATGTCATGTGAAGTGTACCTAGCGTTTTTCGGAACTGTACTATAAGCCCGGGCAAGCTCTTCGTTCTGTCTCAAAGTGTAATCAAACAAAGACAGAAAAAGTCCACTTCCCGCTTGATCTCGGTTATCCACCGAATCGATGGATCCCCTCAATGGTAATTCGTTTGAAACAAGGAATTCAATAACGTCTACAATGGCAGAGACATACAGGCGGTTTCGAGAGAGCTGATCAGAATTAACCAGAGTTGAAATCTCACTGCCTGTAGAACATCGCAACTGTCTCTCTTTCCAAAAAGCCACGCATGTTTGATGTTCTTTACTATTGGCATGTCTGTTAAACCCTTTTGCCGTGTCTGTAGCATGTTTCCAGTTGCTAAAACCCAATGTCGTGAACGCAGAGTCGCTCCCTCCATATTTTCGACATGGAAAACAAAACGCAGAATCTGCTTCAACAGAATATTCCAGCCAATCTCGCCCTTTGTACCAAGTGGATAAAAATGACCTAAGACAATCATTTTTGAACTGCTGTTTTTTTGGGAATTGCTTAAGAAATGGCTGCGCTGGCCTGTCGTTGCCAAGGTCTCCTGGCTGAATGCTAACGTTACCTTTAGCAGGCTGAGAAGGACTGTCAGTAAGCGATAGTGTTTGCTCAACCAAAGTCGTTTTCTCTGTCGGCATTCCTATGTTGTTCTGCCTGGCTGTTTTGTCAGTGCCGACTGATCCACTATCCTCTATTGTTCGTTTTTTCCCCAACCATTTTCTGATATCCATTTTGTCCAAGCTAGTTTGCTCCTGCTCACCCAATTGACCAATCAAGTGCCTGGATTTGAAAATCTAATCTAGAACGTACCAACACATATGTAAAAAGTAGACTTTATTTTTTTTAGCTAGCTATAGTGGAGTAACTTATATATTAGTCTTTTAAAATGAAAATAAATAAATAAATAAAAAAACTAAAAAGTTCAATTAGGGCTTATTTTAACAGAGGGGGCGGCATTATCCCGCTGAGGGGGCGATGCCCCCTTACGCCCCCCCGTAGCGCCGGGCCTGCTGTAGGGTTAACCGGCAGTGCTTGTGATATTCAAAGCTTGAACTGAAAAGAATTCAAAACATGAACGCGCTGATGGACTGCTCACTGAGCCTTTATTAACCCAGCAGAGTGAGACGGATGACTGGCATCAGGCACAGACGTATTCGTACAGGCAGGGTCGAAATCCGGGAGATCAGAAAGAATCGGCACAATGTCGGGATCTGGGTTCGTGGTCGGGGTCGCAGGAGAGAGATTCAGCTACCGAGGAATCCATCCGGACACAGAGACAGGGCACAAGAGGACCTCCCAGGGAGGAAGAGCGAGGGGGGGAAGGGCAGGAGGGAGGTTGAGACGGGCCAGCGGGAGAGTCAGGCAGGGAAAGCAGGATGGAACGGAGCTAGATGAGAGACAGGGAGAATTACGCTCAGTATGTTTCCATACATGTAGCAATGCCTCGCGTTGGACTGCCGTTATTGTCGTGCTAATATCTAACGTGATTCATGGGCATTGGTCAGAAGCAGCTGCTTCTCGTCGCCTGTTCGCAGGCGGGGCATGACAAACCATACTGTATCTTGTGTATAAATTCAGCAAAAAATCTGACATTTATACTTGTATAAATTCCAAAATTTCAGCCACGCAATTGCTTTTGAATTACTCCATTTATATTAACCTGCTTTAAAATGGTTTGTGACTTAGTAACTTTGTGCCACAATATGAAACCACACAAGCCAACCACATGTTATTTTTCTTTTACATCTATTAGTAATAGTAAATACCAAAGGGTCTCAAACTGGGAGGCGCATATGCTTGGGTTCCGCTGTATATATCAATAGGGTGGCATTGCCGCCTCACAGTCCTAAGTGTCGTGGTTCGAAATGTGCCAGGTGTTACGACCCATCAAGGGGTGGAGGCTGTAATAGAAAGGGAAGGAAAAAATGGGTCTAACGAAACACATCAGATCTCAATGGGGAAAATAATGTTAGGAATGAAAGGATGCCACATTGTTTGATGGAAATGAAAACTATCAACCAACAGAGGGTGGAATTCAAAGACACCCTGAAAATCAAAGTGAAAAGATGATGCGGCAGGCTAGTCCATTTTGCCGAAATTTCATTACAGCAACTCAAAATCGCACTCAGTAGTTTGTATGGCCCCCACCTGCTTGTATGCATGCCTGACAACAGCGGGGCATGTTCCTAATGAGACAACTGATGGTGTCCTGGGGGATCTCCAGCCAGATCTGAACCAGGGCATCACTGAGCTCCTGGACAGTCTGAGGTGCAAACTGGTGGCTTCAGAAAGACTGAAACATAATGTCCCAGATGGGTTCTATTGGATTTAGGTCAGGCGGGTGTGGGGGCCAGTCAATGGTATCAATTCCTTCATCCTCCAGGAACTGCCTGTATACTCTCACCACATAAGGTTGGGCATTGTCATGCAAAAGGAGGAACCCAGAACCCAATGCACCAGAATAGGGTCTGACAATGAGTTCAAGGATTTCATTCAGACACCTAATGGCAGTCAAGGTGCCGTTGTCTAGCCCGTAGAGGTCTGTGCATCCATGGATATGCCTCCCCAGACCATCACTGATCCACCACCAAACCAGTCATGCTAAACAATGTTACAGGCAGCATAACGTTCTCCACGGCTTCTCCAGACCCTTTCACGTCTGTCACATGTGCTCAGGGTGAACCTGCTCTCATCTGTGAAAAGCACAGGGAACCAGTTGCACACCTGTCAATTCTGGTATTCTATAGAAAAAGCCAATCAAGCTCCACAGGGCCCACCAGAGGACGTCAGGCCCTCAGGCTACCCTCATGAGGTCTGTTTCTGATTGTTTGGTCAGAGACAGTCACACTATTGGCCTGCTGGAGATCATTTTGTAGGGCTCTGGCAGTGCTCATCCTGTTCCTCCTTGCAGGAAGGAGCATATACCGGTCCTTCTGATGGGTTAAGGACCTTCTATGGGCCTGTCCAGCTCTCCGAGAGTAACTGTCTGTCTCCTGGAATCTCCTCTATGCCCTTGAGACTGCATTGGGAGACACAGCAAACCTTCTGGCAATGGCACGTATTGATGCGCCATCCTGCAGGACCTGGACTACCTATACAACCTCTGTAGGGTCCAGGAATCGCCTCATGCTGCCAGTAGTGACACTGACTGTAGCCAAATGCTAAACTAGTGAAAAAACCATCAGAAAAGATGAGGAGGGGAAAATGTCAGCGGCCTCCACCTGTTACACCATTCCTGTTTTGGGGCTCGTCTCATTGTTGCCCCTCTAGTGCACCTGTTGTTAATTTCATTAACAGCAAACCTGCTGAAACTGATTAACAACCCCCTCTGCTACTTAACTGACTAGATCAATATCCCAGATGTTGATACTATACTCTGATTAAAAAGTATTCCTTTAATTTTTTAGGCAGTGTATATAAAGGCTTCACTTTAAGTATTCTGATATAAATAACATTCAATAAATAAATGTATATATGGACATACTTTTTGAGAATAACATGATTTTTGTGTTATTGTGATGGTCATACACATGCATACACACACACATACACGTGAACCTGCATGGCTTTCATGACCTTTTCAAAACTTCCAAGTGGCTGATTAGTGCCTGGCATTTAATTAAAAGTCATGGGGCTCAAATGACCTCAACCAAGGTCAGCAACATCAAGTCTTATCGCATGTCTTTCTTTCCATTGACATGTCAAATGCGGTTCATATAATACTCTGTAACTTCTTACGTAAAGCTTTCATCTATAATTCAGTGTAATGATTGGGATAAAAAATAATGAAGCATTACAACATCTTCCTTTGATAGTTATAAGACATTATAGTGTTGATTATAATACTTCATAAGCTCAAATGAAGCTCTCATCTATAATGCAGCACACATGCCTTCATAATGCATTATAATGGTCAGTATAATAAGGATGCTTTGTACTTCATTATGAAGGTATCATTATAAATGAGAGCTTCATAAGGCAATCATAATGCATAATAATTCTATATTCCTATAAAAACGGTATATATATAGCCGTTTTTATAATGCTTTATGAATACATTATAATGTGTCATGAATGTGTTCATAGATTCTTATAGACATGGCATTCATACAAAGTGTTACCGAATATTGAATCAGAGAGTGCAGCTGAAGTTAGTGTATAGATTAATAAATCCTATTTTGTTTAATGAGTACTTTGTGACTACTGATCTGACGGCAAGGTGCTGTGATGTACGAGACTTGTTTATTTTTTTTTTGGAAAATTTATTCTTAGTATGTAAATTTATTCTTAGTCGATATATGTAAAACAGTTGGAGGACATTGTCTGGGCAAATACAAAATTGCCTTAAAATTAATTTAAGAAAGATTCTTTATGCAGATTTCAGATCAGATTATAAAGAGCCATTAACCAGAATACTGAGCTGTCATGGTCTGTGTGTTTGTAGCTACACTTCTTCTCTGTCAGGTTCCACACTCCACGGATCACGTTTTCAGGGTTGACTGTGTGTGGCGAGCATGCATTTTTTATGTGGATTGTCTCTGGGTACTCTACTTTTGTCTCAGGGTTCGATAGATGCACAGTGTGATAAACCAATAGTGTATGACAGTGTGTGAAAGTGTATGACAGTGTATGACTCATGGGTAGATCTTGATGTTCGCACTTTGGGAGACAAAAGGCCGGCGTCTTGCTTACCTTATGTGTTAACGCACATTCACACATCCTATCATTTTGTCTACCTGTAGGGCACCTGAAACTTATGCAAAGGTGCAAATTGCCAGCATAGAATATTACCCAATGCTGGTCTTGGCTATAAATTGCAATTTCGACTCAGGCAACTCAGGGGGCCCCTCCCCTGACCCCCCCTGCACTCCTCCCATGGTCTGACTGTGTGTGTTTGTGTGTACAGTAATGTACTGGTATACTTGTACTATTGAACATATGTTACCTGGAATAAACTCCTGCCATCTCCCCTCCACAGCCATGAATTGTATTTGATGTATAATTATCATTTTATGGCGATGCAAGGTTTCAAGTCCCATGGATTCCTTGGTTTTCTCCCAAAATTGTTTGTGCATCCCGTGCAGGCTGTATCCCAGCTATGTTTTTGCTTGGGGGGGTTCCTACACCCCTGAATAAGACATGAAAAACTAGAAAATAAAAATGAAATATGAGCAGAATACATATAAAGGAGACATATTGTTCTGCATTGTGATTCATTATCCAGATGGCCAGAGATTTGCAGCTAAGCATTACCCTTTTCTCTATAACTGACAGCAGATGTACCATTGGAAGAAAACCTTGGAATAAGGAAGGTCAGAGTGACAGGCGAGTTCACACACAAGCGCAGCTGCTCCAACTTCAGATCTAAATGAAAAACACGAAACCTGCAATTCTACTAGTACAATTTGTCCTTGTACTTCCGTCATGCCGCTTAATGGCAGAAACAGTGTTAATTTTGCTTTAAAGAGCCACATTTCATGCCCTGTACATTACCACTCAGAAGTGTATTCGATACCAATTTGCAGTAAAGCACTTACGCAAATTACATACTGGAATAAAGGTGTTTTTATGTATTTCAGTAAAAATGAAAGCAAATATAATCACAGTGGTGAATATATCTTGCAGTTCTGCAGCTGTTCTTTGTGACCGAGGCTTTGGGGTAAGGAAGATAATGAAAAACCGTGCTTGTAGTTTCCTGTCAGATGGTTTCAGGCCACACTTGTTCTACCTGATCAGAGGCTGCTGCCAACAGTGCCGTCACTTTCAGTTCTGTCCTCGGAAAGTGACCTGTTGTGAGGGGCACTTATGAGGTCACTTGCTTCAAGGGCTGCTCTGATTTAGGGTGACTCTTTGGTGCCCAGACTACAGCTGGTCCAAGTAGTGGAGCTAAAATGTAAATAAAACATCCCCAGTAGGACGTTTTTACCACCTACACCTAACTCTTTAAATATTAATAGGATATAAACCACTAAAAAAAGAAGATTCTAGAGAAATGATGCGGTGTTCAGCACTGATTTTCAATGCAGTTAATAATGCTAATAGGATGACATAGTGCTTAGGGGTGCCTCACAATGCCAGGTTTGTAGGTTTGATTTCTGCCTCTTGCTTTTGTACAAATGGAATCTGCATATTGTCCCATTGTTTATGTAAATCTCCTTCACAGTTTCCTCCCATAGTTCAGATACATCTGGTCAAGAAGTGTCTCTAAATACAGTTACTGTAACTTGTGGCATGACAAGACACGGTCGTCAGATAGCAATGGGGACTGTTGATGTACACGAATAATCAGAAACAAAAGGACCGCATGGGATCAAAACAAAGGCAGATAAGCCAGCTAAACATGAAGGAGCCAGAGGCTAATCCTGAGGAAACAAGTAACCAAGAACATTAACGGAGAACCACCGTAAGCAGAACTAATACACAGCACTAACAGTAACTAACAGAGAACCAGGGCAAGGGTATATACACAGGTGGTGAGGTTTAAACAAGGAACAGGAGTGAGTAAATAACCACTTAATAAACACATTAGGACTGGCAATAGGGTGGAAGAAAGGATGGTCAGTGACATCTGCTGGCCAAACAGGTACATGACGGTCATATCCTGACATGTAGTATGAGTCGGTGTCATGGGATGAACCCAACAGGCTCCAGGCTTCCTGTACTGGGAAAATGATTGTTGTGGTTTTTTCCTTCCCTCCTTTTCCAGGAGCTGCTCATGTGGATTCAAATTCAGTCTTTATTGCAACAATGAAGTTACAACCAAGGCCGGACACTTAGAAATGTGTCCAATATTGTTTTACACCAATTTTTATGCAAGTTATTATCACTCAACAATATCTTCTCACTTGAGCATCATCATTCCTTCAAGCATTCACAATCATTGTTTCCTCCCTTGATCCACACCCCTAGGTGATAAGTTTGTCCATCATTTCTTTTACTGTTTGGTCCCTCGGCCAAACATAATGGTGGTGTGACCATCTCCACCTGGTTTTGTAGAAACGCTCAGCCGTGAACTCAGGCGAATCCCTTCCTTCAGCAGCAAACCTTGACAGCTTCAGCCTGTTGCACATTGACTAAGTAGAGGATTGATAATATATTTGTCCTTTAACATAGTGATAAAGTATACACTAATAAAAGTGAATATTCATAGATTCAGAACTAACATAAAGTAGGGTGACCAGGTAATCCATATCAGGGAGGACACTCTGAGCTAGGACAGGATTTGTAAATTACCATTTCAATTAAAAGGACCTGGATTAGACTTGAGCACTGAGCTCTTGCTTTGTGCTGATTGGTCAGTCTCCTATAATCATGCATGTGTCACTAATGCTAATGTGAAACAGCTGGATGAGTCTTTCAGTCAAGGAAACAAACCAGTCAAGCACAAAAAGACCTGAACTATTTAGCCAAACACAGGAGCCTTTCAGTTTGTACGTAGTTTGTAAAACCCGAAGTAGCTCAAAGTGTCCTCCCTGACAGGGATTATCTGGTCCCCTAACATAAAGTAAACACTCTTATTAGGCTAATTCAAGGTTCAAATACATACTCAATTGATTACATTGTGTTGATTACATCATGGATATTTGGCATACTTTTAATAATATCATAATACTTATGTTCTATGTTGTATAATGCTAAATAATATTCCATATGATCAGTGAAAACTGATGTATAAATAACTACAGAACTGTATTCATATTTTGTTTGAAAATGAAAAATGCAAAATACTTTCAAATGAAATGCATGTGTTCCTAGGCCTTAACATGGGAAAGCCCCATTAAGAGTGGTTAATGCATAATATCACACAAGTGAAAGACACCCCTGGATACTGAAGACCACTGGTGTGACTGAGAAACACCTTAGTAATTAAAGTGATTCATTAGTGCAGCAAAAATTAGTTCATGCCACAGCTTACGCTAATTCTTTCACATCCAAAACACTGATTAATCTTCTAATAACACTTGCTAAATTTTTCTCAAGTAATATGTGTTTTGTGCTGATCCTTCCAACCATTGGTGCCTACTGGAGTGTGACACTGGGGGAACAGAATTTGCCTTGGCGGTGGGGTGGGGGCAACTGGTCACATTGTGAAAGGATGGGAGAAAGACATTAAAATAATTTTTGAATAATAAAGATTTCATCATTTAAAAATTTGACTCATTTAAAATTTAGTTTCACAACTAAATATAACAGGATTATAAATTTTGTTAGGTGTTTGTTGTCTTCACAAAACACTTAATTAATTTATTTTCTGGGAAGGGAGAGGGGTCTCCCCCACCCCCCCATGTCCAATGCCCCTGCTTCCAGAAAACTACATTCTTGCTTATCTATATGATAGCATTGTCGTAAAATTACAGTATGTAAATGTTTTATATGAGTGGCACAGTGCTTAGATGTGTGCAAATCAAGCCTACCCAAATGTAGTGACAGAGGCACCATATAGTGCTGGAGAGTGTATACTGTACCAGGATCAGCTCAGGGGCAATATCCCTGTTGGAAGCAGCACGGGCAGTGCAGCATAAGCACAAATGCATGCCATTAATGACTGATTGGAAGCACATGAATGAAATAATGTACAACGGAATGAAATACACTCTCAGTCAAAAGCTTTTGCACACACTGAGATTTCCTATATTTGCATGTTAGTCACTTAACATTTACCAAAAAATACACTCAAAAATTCTTTGCTAACAAATTTACAGTATGTCCATCATTTGAGTACCTATATTGCCAAAATAAAAAGCCATATCTTTCATTCACTAAAGTCACATCATCTAGCATTTAAAACAGTAGAAAAAAATTCAAGGCATTCTTTCTACAAGGGACATTAAATACTGCTCTGTTTCATGGGATGAAATGGTTAATGATTTAAAGTTAAAGGACAGCCTAGAATTTGACTATGGAATCATCACACAACCAGTGTCACATTTTTTATCATCACACAAACAGGATGTCAGATATGCACTGTTACATACTCTTTCTATGTTATAAAGGAAACTTGTTTTATTTGACATATATTTTCATTTGTAGTTCACTCAACTTTCCAGTGCTTAAAAAGAATAAAATTTTGGAAAAATAACTGAAATCAATCGCTTCCTATAATCATCAACAAGCTTGTTACACCTCTCAACTGGAATTTTTGACCACTCTTCTTTTGCAAACTGCTCAAGGTCTCACAAATTTGAAGGGTACCTTCTCCCAGCAGCAGTTTTGAGATCTCTCCATAAGTGTTCAATCAGATTTCGATCCAGACTCATCGCTGGTCACCTCCGAACTCTCCAGCGTCTTCAACCATTTCTGGGTGCTTTTAAAGGTATGTTTGGGGTCACTGTCCTGCTGGAACACCCATGACCTCTGACACAGACCCAGCTTTCTGACACTGGGCCCTACATTGCACCCCAAAATCTTTTGGTAGTCTTCAGA
>JAODKF010000116.1:9259971-9297349 GCA_026779585.1 Mormyrus proboscirostris
AAATAAAGGTAGCTGATTATGAGAAAGACCTTGGTGTGTATGTTGATGCTTCCATGTCCCACTCTCACCAGTGTGGGAAAGCAATAAAAAAGGCCAATAGGATGTTGGGTTATATCTCTAGGTGTGTGGGATTTAAGTCAAGGGAGGTGATTCTAAGATTATATAATTCCTTGGTAAGACCCCACCTAGAAAATTGTGTGCGGGTTTGGTCACCATACCTTAAGAAGAACATTGCTGCTTTGGAAAGGGTTCAACGGAGGGCTACAAGAATGATTCCAGGTCTTAGAGGAATGTCTTATGAGGAGCAGTTAGTAGAGCTAAATCTGTTCAGCCTTGAGCAAAGGAGACTGAGGGGGGACATGATCCAGGTATATAAGGTTCTAACAGGTTTGGATGTTGTTCAACCAAAAAGTTATTTCAATATTAGTTTAAATACCAGAACTCTTGGCCATAGATGATAATTAGCAGGAGAACATTTAAAAATGGATTTGAGAAAGCACTTCTTTACACGGCATGTAGTTAGAGTATGGAATAGTATTCCTGTTAGTAAAGTACAAGTTAAAACCCTGGGTTTCTTTAAATCAGAACTAGATAAGATTTTAATAACTCTGAGCTATTAGTCTAGTTCTCCCCAAACAAGCTTGATGGGCGGAATGGCCTCCTCTCGTTTGTACATTTATGCTCTTATAGCACTTTGTTGCATTTGTCACAAGTAGTTCCCATTGTAGTCACTTGCAATGAAATGGACTGCCAAATATCTTATTTCCCCTTACTTAGTTTGACCCTAGCAGTTATATGGTTTTATAGTCACCTTTCCTTAAGCAGGCACTTACATTCACAGGCGTTAAATAATTTTGTGATGTAATTTGCCATCATTAGCTGGTCGCTCATGAGAGTGACGAGGCACTTTCCAAATGCCGATGTCCTTCTGCAAGCCAGCTTAAGCTAAGCCAAATTAGCCAAATTAGGTGTAGTAAGCATGTTTTTCTTTAATTAGGAGAGAAATGTAACATTCCATTCAGTCGAGAACGTAAACAATAATTTGCTTAAATTACACAAAAACATATTTGAGCAATGCTTAACTTTTTCCCCACTCCTTCAAACTTATGTGGCACTCAATAAAACTCCTTTCTTGTCTCTTGTGCAGTCAAAGCGGTACCAACCTGAGAGAGGTTCTTAATTTATCTGCAGGGTTTGGAGGGTATTTCGTGATTGTGTGATTGTCCGGGAACAATCGTCAGTCAGTTATCAGGTTACCACAGTCAAAATAATGGAGAGATTGACTAAATGATTCAGGATTTCTGCTGCTCTCTAAAGTCCCAATTTGGAGACTAGACAGACGTCCTCCCTTAGGTAAAGTATGAGAAAAAACCTGCTGGTAAGTTTGGCAATGGGACTTATGCACTTTCAGTGTTGCCTTGGGTGGCCTTGCTTTTGCTTGACTAGCAACAGCTCAAGCAGACTAGTTAGATCTAGTGGAAAATTCACTGCTGGTTCTGTTAATATAATTACTGTATGTAGAGAAAATGAAAGCCAACCATCTATGAAAAGCAGCACTTATTAATTATCTGGGGTTTTGGGTCAGTATTTCAGTTTCATCGGCTACATCACAACAATGTGGCGAATAAAACAAGTCACCTACTGTCTGTGACTGCTATCACACTTCCTTATTAACTCTAGAAACATTCTTGACCATCATCTGAAGTATGGAGTTCCACAGGGCTATTCCCCAAAAGGTTATGGAACACGCTCGAAATTTCCAGTTACAATGTCAATTTCCTGGTTTGGCATCCAGTGCTGCCTCTGGTAGGAGTACTCTCATGTCATCTCCAGCAAAAGGAACCAGGGCAAAATGCCTGTAGTCCTTAAGCACTTTTACACTTTTTCTGGAACCAGAACCATTTTCCGGAACCAGGGACCTTTTTCGTGATCGCACTCCAGGAACTCGACCTGATTGTAGTTCCTCAGAGGCAGTTCCATAACCCTTTTTTAGAACCAACTTCAAACTATGGCCGTGTCTAAATTCAGGGGCTGCATCCTTTTAAGGCTGTATTCGAAGACCAAATTATGTCATAGTGGCACGACTAGGCCATTTCATTTCGAAGGATCATTCAAATGAAGCCTGGAAATGCATTATTCTTTTGCAGAGATCCCAAGATTTACTGTGCGAACCTTCGAAGGACGCAGCCTACAAAAGCTTCATAGCCTGATGGTTTTTGGTTAATATAGTTTTCATTTTTATTTCAATTCAGGATTTTATTTTATTTTATTTTATGTCCGTTTTCATTTCAGTTTTAGTTTACGATAATTACACTGCTCCCTACAAGCCCAACACGCACGAACACACACCGGCACCGTCAATTAACGCAGAATAATGCTGCCTTCCTAAAATCATGAATTGTCTGGGGGTCCCCAAAGACAGGGTTGGGAAACACTGTACTAGTGAATTAGCAATAGATGCTCATTGCTGTGTATTGCTGCTATTTAGCCTTAATACATAAAGCCCTACATCCTGTTTTGGTTTTTCAACTTTGCCTCTAGCTATTATTTTTTGATTAGTTCATTTAATCTTTGCTGTAAGGTTTTAGTTATGTCCTGGTTCCGATTTACACATAACCAGGTGGCACCTTCAACGTAGATTTTAAGATTAATTTTATTCACATTTAACATACTTATTCGTTGAAAGTTGAAACCTAAAAATCTGTGAGGTATCCATTTTACACTTAAGCTTAAATTTAAGAGCTATTTTACACTTGAAACCACCACATCGTCAGTGTGGGTCAGTTATTCTGTTACGGCAGGGTATAGTGAATGTGAGAAATTGATCACAAAAAGGCCTATGATGTGATCTACTAGAGGTGGCTCCAACTAAAAGGGGTTTATTAACAAAAAGGAACACAAAGGGGGAAACCACAAAATAAAGGAACCCCAAGGGGTCTAAAAAAGAACAGAAAAAAATAAGAAACTAACTAAAAAAGAAGCCACAAAGAAACACAACTAGGGAACAGCACACAACAGGGAGCAGGACTAGGGAACAGCACACAACAGGGAGCAGGACTAGGGAACAGCACACAACAGGGAGCAGGACTAGGGAACAGCACACAACAGGTGCAGGTGAAGTCAATTAACAGATACAGCAGGTTCAAACATCAAAGGAAAATAAAACAAGGAAAACTGACATAATACAACCAGGGAGCAAACCAAGAGAACACAGAATAACAGTTAAACAAAAAAAACAACTAGCTAGGACTGACCTTTGGCCAGCCTTGATCCCCCAACAAAAGGGGAGTTGGGAACCATGGGCAACCACTAAGCCCATTAAGCCACACACCAGTCCCAGGAGCTGGCAAACAAACAAGGGACTAAAGGCTACAAGACAGAAAGGGAACAGGATGGCCAGGGATGTCTGCTGGCCAAACCAGGACAAGACACATGGGACAAGACCAGACAGGCACCAATCCTGGCACAGACAGTCTGTAAGCTATCCTACAATATACTTTCTATTACATTCCAAGAGGACTATGACAATGGTACTTCAACATACATTAGAATCCTACATAAAACTGTCAAGATGGATTTGGGAAAGGTCAGGAGGTCAACAAGCCTTCTACTGACTGCAACAAGGCATTTCATTATATTGACTATGTCAAAATATGAAAAACTGATGTACCAGGGCATCTCATTATCCTTATGAAGAATCTCTACACTGGACAAGAAGTCAAAATTAGCAAGGAATATGAAGATAAAGACTGCTTCCAAACTAGTAAAGGAATTAGATAAGGTTGCATACAATTACCATGTGGGACAACAGACAGTGGAAGAACTGGAAATTTTAATGTGGCTGGTGAAGACCCAAAGGTTATAAACAGCCTATGACTTCTTGGAACTATCATGGACAAAAAATGATCCGACAGTCAAGAAATGCATCATAGACTGGCACCTAGTAAAGATGCCATGAAGAATCAAGAAAAAAAGCATGAACTTCTCTCTAAAAACCAATATCAGAATAGTTCCTCTGATAGCTGGACAATGAAGAAGCAGGACAAAAACTTTTCAGAATTTCATTCCACAAGAATGCAAACAAGTAAACTTAAATTAAACCGGAATTTTCAGCACAAATTACCATTGAACTCACAATGGGCTTGTTATGAGAAAAGCCAGTGCAATCAAGAAGCCATGATGATTGGAAAACTTGGGAAATAAAAAGAGGAAGAGGATAACCGTTAATAAGATAAAAGGACTCAATCATCTCAGCAATTAACATGCCAGTAGAAAACCTGCAGAGCCAGACAGAAGGTTTTGGAAGATTGCCAATGCCATATAGATAGTCGGCAGGAGACAATAATGACAAGGCACTTACACATAACAGTTACTACACATTGTGTAACAGCTAACACATGGCAGCTGTCACACACAGCTTTGGTGTTCACATTGTGTTCCCTCGTCAGTTCAGAGTAATATAATGTATGAAGAAATGTACAGAAACAACATATTTATATCAATGTGTCAGGAATGTCTGCTTGAAAACAAAAAACAAAAAGTTTATCTATGAAAGTTAAGTTCTGTAATAGTCTATTATCAAGTCACACCACTGGCTAGTTTTATGGATGGGACATGCGTTCTCATGAAAAATTTCACAGATCTTGAGCGTGGTGAGAGTCATTGCTGCCCATGCAGTTGCCAGTGGTTGGTCAGTACTTATTTTAGATGAAACGGGAGCCACACGATGCCTGAATTTCAGACCCCACCCCCCCGGTTCAGGCAACAAAAACCTCATGCACTCTTCACATGAGTACTGGTGGTAGCTGCACCAAGCTAGCAGTAAAAACCAAGGCATCCAGGAAGGAATTAAGGAATTTCCAAAATCTAAATCCTTCCCTGATTCTCATTCTGCCCACTAAATTTTTTGTAAGTATTGGTTTGTCTGGATTGAATTATTCGGGACTTGAAGGCTCATTTTCTTGAAATTCTGTGGACTGCATTCAATAGCCACACTGAGAAGCACATAAGTTGGCTCCGTTTTATCCATCTTTATTTATTTTAAAAGTCTCCGTGACCATGCAGTGAAGCTCAGAAAAGCAGAAAGCCAAAGCATTCCAAAAAATTGATTTTTTTTAATTATTATTATTATTAGGATAAACACAAGGAAGGTGTGCGATCCTTGTAGAACACTTTCCAACGCATGAACAGCATAAGAATGCATTCAGGACCACATTATTGCTAAGGGCAGCTGAAAACAACCAGACATGTTGGTGACTGGTGGAGTAAAATGTCTGCCTGAGAAAAAAATCTTACCTTCCTTCAATGAGAATGGCCACCTCAAACTAGAAGTTAACAAATAATACAACAAATTACAAAACCTCACCACAAAAGTATGGGAATAATAACTTGGATATATAAAGAATGAAGAAATAATAAATGTAACAGTACTGACTTTAATATAATTATGTAAGTAATTTAGATTATTGCAGGCAGTTTACAAAATACCACATAAAATGTTTAGCAATGTAGTTATGATCTCCCAGTACTGAGAAGCAGTGCTTCACAGTGCTGGGCTAAACCACTCATTCATACAGTCATAAAAGGTAACTCTAGATACATCATGGATTGTGGCAAATCAGGTCAAAGTTTATCACAAGTCAAATGTTGGCCTCCAATGAAGAGTTTGGGGTAACACCTGCAATCCTTGCCATTCTGTCAATTAACCACTGTAACATGCTTAGGACAGACTTGTACACTCTATCAAAATGAACTGCACCAAGGCAGCCAGCCTAATGCTGGAGAGCGTTGTGGGAGACTTTATATGTCTCAAGATTGATGGTGTTTCACATTGAATACAACTCAAAGAGACAAAGGAGTAGATGGAGCCAGAATGAAGGGTGGAGCTGGAGAAAAGACAGGTAGCAGGCTAACTAAAGATTATTCCAGGAATGTCCCTGAAGTTGTACACTAATCCAGGTGAACAAAAGAGTAAAACAATGTAAGCTGATTTTCATAAGAAGCTAACAAGCTAGCATGATGAAATAGTAAATAAACAACGGACAGATGAAATAGTGTAGCAAAGATATTGAGAAAACCTTGGAGGGAAGCCATCTGATCAAGTGAAGTGCTCTCACAAGTTCTCAATGTAGATCCCACATCACTCAGCCAGGCGTCCTCTCATCCCTGACAGGCAGGGGCTAATCACAGAGAGACAATAATGAGGCAACGGGGGCAACCAGGCAACAGGCAAGCAGCCCTTCCTTTGACGTGTTTAGCAGGCTGAGATGATGGAGTCATGCCATTCTCAGAAGAACCATCGGTCATGAATTAATGCTAACTTTGTTAATCGCTTTCTACTTCAGCCATAACACAAAGTTAACAGCCACTCCATCTAACAAAACCCCACTCAAACATCAATGTATGCAGCACAGTTATATCACTATAGCGCCAGCTGCATGCCTCTTCAATCAGCATCAAAGAAGCCCGGCAAGCATGTATGGCCAGCATGAAAATGTCCAAAGCGAGCAGCAGGTACTCGTCTCAGTTGGAGGTGGTTTTAAGTACTGCTTGAATCACGGAGCCCAAAAACTGCTATTAGTAAATCTACAGACAGCTGACCATGGGATAATCAACCATGCACCAAAGCCAGTCGACCACCAGCTAGTCATCAGAGTGGCAAAGCACTGCCAAGCAGCCAAGAAAATGGACTCAAGACCAAAGCATCCTATAACGAAATCAAGAGGCTACTAGCATACCCATAACAAAAACTCCTAACCTTATCTGCTATGGTGAAATATCCAAATAGGTCCATTATTCGTACGTTTAAAATTAAAAGTGAAATTGTCAAAAAAAATATAACAAAGACAACTAGCTTTGATTTGCAGTTTTAGTTCTAACTCATAGTTCAGTGATTTATGTTCACATAGATAGATAGATAGATAGATAGATTTATTCAACAGAAATATAACTTATTTGGAGGGGGGGAGTAATCACATCCTTACATTTAGCACCAGGTATTACCTCATTCAAGGTGAGTGGTGTAGCAGATACTGAACTAGTGGCACAGAGGCTACAATGTGATCTTGATTTAATTAGTGACTGGATTGATACTTGGCAAATGAAATCATACCACTGAAATGAAGGTAGCTGATTATGAGAGAGACCTCGGTGTGTATGTTGATACTTACATGTCCCACTCTCACCAGTGCGGGGAAGCAATAAAAAACGCCAATAGGATGTTGGGGTATATCTGTAGGTGTGTGGAGTTTAAGTCAATGGAGGTGATGCTAAGATTATACAATTCCTTGGTAAGACCCCACCTAGAATATTGTGTGCAGGTTTGGTCACCATACCTTAAAAAGGACATTGCTGCCTTGGAAAGGGTGCAACGTAGAATGATTCCTGGTCTGAGAGGAATGTCTTATGAGGAGAGGTTAGCTGAGCTGAATCTGTTTAGCCTCGAGCAAAGGAGACTAAGGGGGGACATGATCCAGATATATAAGATTCTAACAGGTCTGGATGCTGTTCAGCCAAATGGCTATTTAAATATTAGTTTAAATACTAGAACTAGTGGCCATAGGTGGAAATTAAGCAGAAAATTTTTAAATGGATTAGAGAAAGCACTTCTTTACACAGCGTGTAGTTAGAGTATGGAATAGTCTTCCTGTTCGTGTAGTGCAAGCTAAAACCTTGGGTTCTTTTAAATCAGAGCTAGATAAGATTTTAACAACTATGTTCTTGGTTTTGAGCAACTCCAAGATATATCTGCTTGTATGTTAAGGGTCATTATCATGTTAAAAGGCAATCATATGGTTCAGCTTCAACTTACTGACATCACATTCTCCTCAGGCACTTTCTGGTATGATTTTTAATACACTGTAGACACTATGATGACAGGTTGGACAAGCCCTGAGGCAGCAAAGCTGCACGATGCAAAACACTCCTACCAAAGTTCTTGGCAAAGACTCTTTCTTATGGTAGACTCATGCACATTCACATGGACTGTGGAAAGAGCTGCCTGAAGATCCCTTAATGACAACCTGGGGTTCTTTGTGACTTCCTGATGAGGAATTCAACCTGGCCTGGACAGATTGCCAATGGTGTGAAACCTTCTTGATTTGTAGATGATTTTGTGAAAAGTAAAGTGGATGATTTCAATCAGCTTCCCAGACCTCAAACGCCCCAACAACCATCGTTTTGAGGGTCTTGGGCAGCTATTTTGATCTTGGCACAATGGTACCATGTACATCAATAGCTATGATTAAACAGGACCGATTGTTTGTGTGAAGTGTGACTCTTAGAAATGATTTGGTGCATCTGATTCTGATTTTTACGTAAATGTAGTGACAAACGTAGGGGTGTACATTTTCCTAACAAGGAGTTATAATTTCTGATTTTAATTACATAAATGTTTACTGGATATAAATTAGAAGTGTGACTTTTTCTGATTTATAATATTTTTCTAATAATGTTGTTGAAACGAAGATCTAATATTGGTTTGTCCAGAAATGTTGAAAAAGACAAGGGGTGTACTTGTTCATGGCATTGTATGTTGTGAATTCACTATCCATGAGGTTCCATTAAAATCTCAGTAGAGACATCCTTGTATTATCAATTGGAGTAAAGTACTTACAGAAAGACATTTTGCACTGTTTCATCTATTTACTCAAGTAATCCCTCTGCACACCTTTGCATAGAAACTGGCAAGATGTATGTAATAACTTTTAGAAAGAAAAAAAAATCACTTAAATCATGATAGTAATGTATCTGTCTCTTTATTCGGGGAACAACTTTATTTCCCCATGCAGTAAAATGTGGATATAATGCATCTACATACTACATGTATTTGTCACCCTTCCTGAATAAAATGTTTGTTAAAGAAATAATAGAAGAAAATAGCTAATACTGAGGTCAGACAATGGAGCCACGTTGGGTTTAATATCCTGGCACACCAACAGTAACAAATGTTTCACGACTGCAAATAATTAAATAAGTGGACGGAGATTTAAGAAATACAAGAATGTGGTCTTTTTCTGAACATGAGGCACCCCCCCTCCCCCCCCTTGATCTTCGCAGCTGACGTCAGGTTTGGATAAGCAACATCCTTACTTATCTTTAATTATGCTTTACTGAGCTCGTGGATCTTTAACCAGCACAATAAACTGAACCGACAGTCGTGTTATTACTAATAATAATATTAATGATAGGTTAGAAAAGTATTTTTCAACTATTCTCTTCGTTAGCAAATACTCATGGGTTGCATGTTCTTGGTATTCCAGTGCTTCACACCGGGAACCAAAGTAGGTTGGTGGCTTTCCGGTCTATATGCAAGAGTTCACTTAATGTTTTAAGTGTGTGTAGGGGGTACTAAATATAGGTAAAAGCTTCTCGTTTAGGAATAATTATAAAAAAAAAAAAAAAACATATTTTATGTCTGAGAATGTGAAATGGTCGCAACTGATTGGTACAATCCAATCACCATGCGCAATCGCATGGAAACTGCGCATGATGTTGCAGCGTGGCTGTTAATGTCGCCTGCTCTCTTGCGCAAAAAAGGGGCGGGTAAATTCGTTTAGTGGGGAGGGGCGTAGTATTTGGGGCATAAACCAAACAACAGATTATGATGAATCAGTCTGTGGATGGGGGTGCTTATAATATAATTTTAAGATAATATTAATAATTATCATGCATTATTGTTCATTATTATTATTCTTGAAATATGCACGAAATGTCCCTAATTTTCCCCATATCGTACATTATATGAAACAGGCGTCATAGTATGCGATCCTAAGTGTTGACGATATCTCAGTATATATCAAAACCCCCCTCCGACTAACCAAGGAGTCACACATTATACATGCGTCTGGAAATAAAAAAACAAGTATTTAAACGAATGCCCGACAGACATAAATAGCCGAGGGGGTCAATGCAAGGAAATCGACGTATGAGATGCCCGAAGCTTTCGCCCATCTCATTGCTTTACTAGGTACCTCGGCAATTGCCGATGACTCATTGATCAAGACGGTGAGGCGAGAGGCGAAATTGGGCTGTGAAGCGCACGCTGCTGCCGCTGGTGCTGGACAGCCTCTTCAACAGGTAGCCAGTAGATTTACCGATAAACCTACATCACTGATCTGAAGAACCAATAAAATGAATGAAATAAGCTTGGCCGTGCAATCAAAGCAAACACATCGGATTCCTTACCAATCTGTCTGTTGGTCATCGATAACCAGGAGTACCTTTCCTTTGGCCGGGCCGGTCGCTCTGTCTGCAGCCTCGTTAAACGTTGCGGCTGCGGCTGCAGTGGTCTGTTTGACTGCGTTGGAAATGGAGGAAAAGAAGCCGCCGCCGGCGGACTGGCTGGTAGACTGGCGCCTTTCGGGCGGCCCCGGAGACACGACCGGGCTAGGTTGCGGTGGGTCGGGGCGTTGCAGGTCGCTCATGTACCCATTGGGCAGGTTGGACATAAAATTGCTATCCGACAGTCGACGACGTAGGTAATTCATTTCTGCGGTCCAAGGTGCAAAATATCGGAGACGAAGCTGTTTTCTTCAATCTGTCGCAGTGAGACAGAAAATTGTCCACTGGTTAAGGACAGTCCAATGAGACGCGAGTCGGAACCGTGGTGACAAGAGGAAACGTGATTCCGAGATGCATAAGGATGAAGACCTTTAAGCTATGCCAGCCAAAGATATCCTTTAACGTCACCTAACATTCCTGTTATACAATTATTTTTTTATCCACAAGCACGCAGAATTAATCACAATACGCACAGTATAACATCGAATTTTTCAGAAAATACAAGGATAAATCGTAAATACTCCAACCTGACATGGAGGTGAAAATACCTTGGACTCGAAGGATGAGATGTCTCACCTCTGGGGCTTTTGCATCAAACGTATTCCTTTTCCAAATGCTCGATCACACCGGCCAACATCCCTTTATATATAAATATATATATATATATATAATGTCCCCTACCACTGAAGCATTAAGATCACCTATAATATAAACGTGCAATTTCCTTAATTAGGAACGTACTAGAAGACCGCGCTTGCATTTACTCATATGCATTGACCCACCGTTTGCGGAACAAGCTGTATGATTTACTTGCATCAGTATTTTAATATTTCAGCCTTTCCTTAATTCAAATGGAAATTAAAGCGAATGAATCTATAAAAGCGTCTGCAGAGCCTTGCAGGGTACCGCTGCCTTCAGGGCAAGGGAGTGGAGGTAGGGACTAGCCGTATAGATATTGCAGCAACCTCTGTCCAATCCTCCCTTTACTTTTAACAGTATCCCCCCTCCCCGTCCCTAGTCACTACCCTGACTTAAGATCGGTTTGACAAATGGTACGTTCTGCTGAGGAGGGGGACAGCTATGGCTTTGCTGACTCGTGAGGGAGGTTCTATAAAAAAATTAAGCATAAGGGGCGTTGTCATGGTGGAGGATGTGCTTGCGTGTGTGGTGGAGGGAATGATGCTGATGGTTGCTGTGAGCTGGGGGACTCGTATTGTGAAATATCGCTCTCCTTCGTGTGATGCATGGAGCGGCTTCGGCGTCTACAGAAATTCGTTGCCTTATTGATTTCTTTTTGTTGCAGCTAACAGTTGTAACAATTTGGTGACAAGAATGACAGGAATGACTTTAATGCACTGAAGAGTACGAAGAGTCACATCTTTTAATTGTTAAGAGAGCAAGCGGCATTTACCTTAATTACTCGTGCTACCCCGCCATCTGAAATGTTAAGCGTATTGGTGTGGATTAATTTTCTACATTATCTGTAAATGTAATTAATTGATTTTATATTTATAGTATGGATTGCGTATTCGTATCGATTCTCAGCTCCCTGGAAAATTGCCATGGAAACACTGGTTAGAACGAAAGTTCCCGGTGATCAATAAATTTAATTTAATCTAACGCCCCCTTATCGTGAAAAAAGGTTTTAGGACTTAATTCATGAACAATCTGAGTAAGTCAGATGTTCTGAAATGCCGACAATGCGGGTTTAACATTGCAAATGGAGCTATTTTCTAAGGTTACTTTTACGGTTCCATCTCCATAATTAGCCTACCAGTGTCTTTGAAAAGGACAAGGAGCTGCATTTTCACAGCAAGCCCTGGGTTTTGTCTGGCACTGGACTATATTTAAGCAGAAAACTGAGCAGAATGACATAATCACGTTGCTACAGTACTGGTTTGTGCAGGTGATTATTTACTAAGCTAAGGTAAAATGTTCCATTTCTGATTTACTGTCAGCTCAGGCTATCAGTTTGTTATTGTCTTTCTGGGAAAAAGAGTACAAGAGAGAGCGTTGGTGTATGTAGGGGTGTGTGAACGAAGAGGAGACAGCATGCCTTCGATTGCGTAAACATTTCTATGTGTAAGAAAGAGAAAATATATGTGTTTACAATGCATGCTGCATGCTCCTTGCACTGTTTCTATGCTAATGCATTATGAGTTGATTGGCACCGTGTGTGTCCGTAATGCTGTGAATGTGTTTCTGTACCTCAGCAATTATTTAACAGCAATAATCAGTTTGACTCTGAGTCAAGATAATGTGGTGACTGCACTAGTATCTAAAGGAGCCTGCTTCCTCGAAGGAGAATGACAATACATACCAAGGCCTTAGCTCACCAATACAATAATATCAGTGCAGCTCAAGGTGATGGTATCCTGCAGTGCCTTGTGGGATGGTCAGACCAATGGCTGCCCTCAGGCTACTGGCAGTCACCACAGCCAATCACAGTGAAGATCAGGGTAGCTGCTTCTCTATTTGGATCAAATGTAAATAAAAATATAAATAAACAATGTAAACCACACTAGAAAAAATGTGATTCCTGCTGGGTAGAATTTGGTAGAGAGAAGTAATAGCATTTTATGATCATGAAGGTATCAAAGACCCCATATTTTTATTCACTACCTGATCATTTACCTACACTGTACCAAATAAGTGCTGGCATGAATCATCTATGCACTGTCAGTGTCACTGGCAGCAACTTTATTTGCCTTCCAGTGTCATCACTCAGCCCCTCCGCCATTTTGTGTCTAAATAAAACCTGTCTTGAAGTACACCATATCCTCATGTTCTCGCAGCTCTTCCCCCAGCTGCCTCATCAATCTTTAATGGTTTTCAGGAGATCAAAAATGTCTGGCAAATAATCCAGAAGAAAGGCAAAGTTAAACTTATTGGCAGATGTGTCTCAGCTATTCACACCTAGTCTCTGGGTGTTATTCTCAGCTGTCAGGTTGTGTTTGCCCGCTAGGACTGTTGCTACCCTTCCTGCTGTCATCAGATGCTGGACCCCTCACCCCTCCCACCAGCAGTCACCTGATGCCTCATTCCAGGGACTCGTTTCGTTATCCTGTCACCAGGCGGTGACACAAGCGTCCTATAGCTATGAATATCTTCTGCCCTCTATGGCTTCAGCACCGTCTAAATCAAATTCTGTCTCATTTGAGGTTTTGATTCATTCATCTACCACAATTTCCTGGAGTAGCATAATGGATTTAATTTAACATAATTATTGCCATATTTAAATTAATTAACATAAAATTGGTTCTAAATATTAAATTAATGTTCATCTTCAGCAGTTCACTTTTGTGGAATTTTACACATAAACAATATGGTAAAAAATGCATTTTCTTACTGTCTGAAGCTGTTTGTCCTACTTTTCAAGAACATTTAAAATAAGCTCCCTAGGTCAACAGCTGGGCGTGCCAGGTAACTGTCCTCTGTGTGAGCCTACAGAATGCGTGGTGGGTAGAATCACAGTGGGAACCAATCCAGCAATCTTTAAGTAGTGTAAACCAGTAGGTGACTGATACCATACTGGGATGACACTACATAGTGCTGCCTGTTAGGTGGATCTGATGATTATGTGTGAAAACATCCCTGAATTCTGATTTCCGGTCCTTGAAAAACAAGTCAAATGGTTCAGAGTTTAAGAACGGTCTCCCTTTTACAGCCCCATGGGACATATTTTATAATGGAGGAAATGTTCGGTTCCAGTGCTCCTCAAAGAAAGCGTCTTGTGCTTTTTGAAGGATTCTTTTCATGGAATATTTATATTAGTTCCTTTTCTGATTCAGTAATTGTCAACCTACATTTTGTCTCAATGTTCTGAGAAGGCAGCAAACTGGCTGTGCTTTTTTGCAGAGGCGGACATTATCTTTTGTCATGCCCGTGATTCTTCTCCTTTAAGGAGCCATTTTATTTTACCCTATATTAGGGTTCCAGAACACTCAGAATCCCTCTTCCACGTACTTAAATCTCTTTCTGTACATTATACCTTATTTAAATGAGCATCATTAATGAAAAGACCTGTCTTCAGTATCTGTATAATATTTTTCACCCATTGACTTAACAAAACAGTACTTTCAGTTCTAATGTCCCTGCTCCATTTTTTGCTCTGTACTACTCAAATAGGAAAACAAATCACCAAATATGACGTGTCGCTGTAATGCTGTTAATACCGTGTGCGTATGCAATCTGGTAAGATGTCACCAGGTGGCAGCGTTTTGCTGCTTTACGATTTGCTGCACTGTATAATTTGTTGTTAAGCAGTAACTCAGCATTTGTTTATGCCCCTTTTTCACTGGAAGTCATTTCATATGGACATACATGTGATTTGCTGGTTCCCCACTGCAAATTTTTGTCTTTTGTATGTTGTTAATATGGATGAACGCAGTGCAAACATTTCAGAATACAATTGGGAAATCTACACTCTGCTCTTTAAAATGGCGCAGGTCAATGTAAAGCTTTCTGATCCAGGGACATAAGCAATTGTTTAGAAATTTACATCTAATCACAGGGCCTCCTGTTTTACCTTTAAGTGAGACATTTTATCCTATCGCAGTTTGAAAAGTGTGATTTCCTAAATATAGCTGCTTTAATGCTGACAATGATCCAGCTTCAGGTACTCAAACCTTTTAAAAAGCATTCCATGAAAAGAGGCAAAAAATGTAGCCTCTGGTTGTTTTTCTAAAGGGCTTCCTACCTTCTCAGGTGAATGTCCCAGGTATTCGACTGCCCCCCCACCAACACACACACCTGGGCAATGTCCCAGCATGCTCAGAGATGCACTTAAAAGGCAGCCATTAAATGCTTCCCTTTGTGTGTCTGAGCGCCACTCCCCCCCCCCACCCCCCTGCACCCACCATTGCATGTGCGGGCAGATAGGCTCAGGTGGGCTCAAAACCTTAAAGAATGTGGCCAGGTGAGCTGGGAAACCGGGGGGCAGGGGTGGGGTCTGTGGTCTGTGGCAGGTGTTGACTGCTGCTTTTTGTGCTTTACTTTCATCAAACAGTGAGCAGATGTGAGAAATGTTGCTCAAGGCCAGTGGTACCAGCAGCTAATGATTGGTCTGAATCCGCAAAGCATCTGCCAATGACCAGTAGTGCTATCAAGTAATAGCTGGTGTGTATTCGTAATACATCTCACAAAGGCCAGCAGTGCTAGAAGCTAACACCAAGCTTGTATTCACATTGTATCTGAGAAATCCTAGTGTCTAGCTGGAATTCACATAGCCTTTTTATCCAATGCAACAGCACTTACCTGACCAGATACTTTGTATTCACAAATACAAAGGCTAGTCAGGTTGGTTTTGATTCATGAAGGAATAATTAAAAGAGCCAACTATTTCGAATTCTGGCAATTAAAATGCTGGCTCACACCCACATTCTGAGATGATATTTGTGAGCTTTGTATATTCAATACCCAGGCAGTATAATGGCGCTGACAAGGCAGATCACTCCACTAGGTTTGTGGGGTATAGTCATCAAGCGAACCAATTCATGCAACTGAATAATTGCTTGGATAATTGCTGCAGCTTCGATACCTTTCCCAAAAGTACCCAAACAATTCCTGCCCTACCACTTCCCTAAATGTTAAGTAACCTCCCATACTGACACCTAATGACATTGACGGAGCAGAAGGAAGACTGGGTTATAGTGGCACTAATTACTGATCAGTGCAAAGACGTGGCCTAAAGACTCATAGGCACTGCTGTGGAGAGCTAGCTATGCTTCAAGTGAATGTCCCCCACAAGACCAGGAGGTGACTGTGACGTTCAAGGTTACTGCAGATGCCCCCAGCTCACTAACTTCCAACTCTCAGCTCAGTGTTTTATCAGTAACTAGGGTTGCCTATCCCGGTTCTTGCAAAAACAAGTGCAAAAACATCTAATCATAGTTATATGCATATGAAAACATAACAAGAAGGATTTCATGTTTAATGCTCCATGTTTTATTGTATTTTCCTCATATGTCTTGTATTTATATTTTTGTGGCATGCTAAGTTGCAGGAAGCATGCAAGTTCAGAAGAGGTTCATTTACTGTTTTTGTCATTTACTGCTTCATCTACTTAGAATAATTCTAAGATTTTGTTTCTAGTCATACCTACTGTGTTTTTGTATACATCCATCCATTTTCTGTACACGTTTAACTATTCGGGGCTGCTGGGATCTGGAGCCTATCTCAGGTATCAAGGCAGGATGAGGTGCCAACCCATTACAGGGTGGGTGTATACACACACACACACACACCCACACACACACACATTTATGGGCAATTTGGGAACTCCAGTTCGCCTTAGTGTGTTTTTGGACTGTGGGGGGAAACTGGAGTACCCGGAGGAAGCACTACAATGACAAGAGGAGTCAGGGTGGAGATTTTAACCCTGGTTCTGGAGGGAAACAGTGCTGACCATGTGCCTACCCCGAATATACATATTCAGTAAATATAAATATACAAATATTAGCTTAAACATACAAAGACATGCAACCTGACTGCATGGAGATCCTATTTCCAGAATAATGCCATCACTGAATAAGACCGTGTTCTTCCCGTATTTACACGGGGATTACACTCAGGGTGCGTAACAAAGAGGAGGCTGAATTAATTGGGATTGGCCTAAAATCAGCCAATGGGAGGCTTGCTTTGGAGTGTCATGTGAGCTCAGAGATACATAGGTGCTCACTTCTGCTGAAGTCTTGTAAGCCTGCATTCATTGCCTGCCCTGGCCTGATCAGATCAATTTTTTTGGCTGTTGAGGAAACAGACCCTTTACATACCTGAACCTGTGTAGGTGTTTAGGTGGATATTTGGTGAAAGATGGCTGTAGCTAACTTCCACTATATAACTCGGATGAACAGTGGATTTAAAGTCTACATCTTGGAAGGTAATTAATTGTTGCTTGATTACTGCTATTGTATTGTCATCTAACGTGTACTTCTAATATCTACACGCTTCTAGTGCTGAATCTGCTGCTCATTATATGCCGATCCTAGACCGTGCTCTAGTTAATGTGATCTTTAAAACAGGAAACTGGCCCATTCCACTAGCAGTTGGTTTAAATTAGGGAAAATAATTCTAGCACTTGTTGTAAAAGGAGAAAATACACCCCACATCTCTGTAAATGCACGTACAGGCAGTCAGCATTGCTTTGTAGGTTTTTCTAGTCTGTTTGCTGTTTTGCTTTGCCCGTGAGGATAGACCTGCCCGTGGTCACTGATATCTCTTCCAAATGGAGGTCTGCTTTCAGGCTTGATTTCCTGCCTGAGTTGATGTGTTTACTTGCTGATTTCTTTGTATTGGGGTGATTGTTTTATATGCGGATATTAGCATGATTAGTAAGATACTAATCAGTCCAACTTTATTCAGCATGGTGCTTCCCTTCCTTTGCCCCACTGCCTGGTTTACCCATCCATCTACTTTTATGAAGCACTATTATACAATAAGAAAACAGTCCTAATAATTTTACATAATACTTACACAATATAGGCTTCATCATAATAATATGACTTTTTGATTTGTTCTTAGAAATAATTTGTTTTTAATCTACCACCAACTTTTATTCATAAACAGAACTGAGAAAATACTTATTTTGATATTTTTATTCCAGTTTAATTTTTTTTCCAATGTCTAGTCCAGTATACCTGAAAATGTATATGTCTTCACGTTAGTCAATAAATGTGAGTAAAATAAATATTTGCAGAATTGCAAATATTTCAAATAAATATTTGCAGAATTGTTACTGCCACTTCTTACTGTATCTTAATTATAAATAATTGCTTTAACACACTTTATGTAAGTTTGACTTCTTATCAAACTTAAGTTTATTTGGTCTGATTAACTGTTACCATGTCAGGGGACATTGGAGCAGAATATAAGATTTTACAGTCTGTTTTAAAAGATAAAGGTTTTTGTTTTTAGTTTTTTTTTTTACATATGAGAGGCTGTTCTGTGGTTTCATACAAAAAATAACCTTGCCTCAGGCACTGGAAAGTCAGGCAAGGTGTGGTTTTCACCCAACACCCCATCAAATCCAGACCTCCAATGCTTTGCTTTTTCCCTGGGGGGCTGTTTTGAGTGGGGGTGTCATTTCTCCACATTACTGCCAATAATGGACACTTGCAATCGCAATGAGTTAGGAATTCTTCATCATTGTCCTTGCAGACTGCTGGAATTTGGCTACTTGATATCGTGGCATTGTTCTGTTCGATGGGCTCGATGAGCTCAAGCCAGAGAATTCAGCTAAATAGAAGTTGTGTGAAGTATTCATCCATTGCTAGAAAGACTTACCGTTGAGGAACTCATTAAAGGTCTTCTCAGCCATGTTTACGAGAGCTTAAATAAACTTTGACCCTGTAACAGGGGCACAAAGAAAAGGAAGTTTTTTTTTAACACTTTGGAGCTGAAAGACGACACACAGATCGCCATTCTCCATGTGTATGTATGCCAGAAGAAACTCTACTGTGATAACAAACATACAGCATAATTATCACATTTAGCTTTTTCAACAATAATCCCACTGCACCTGTAAATCTTTTACTACCCAGTCCCTGCTCCAAATTCCCAGATTCTTTTTTTTCTTCTCGTTTTTTTTTTATAATTGTTTGGTTGCTGGTTGCTTTTAGTCTTAAGTCCTGGCCCTTAAGTACCATGGCTTCTACATTTACTGTACATATGCAGCCCTTAAAGAACAGGTTTGCTAACAGGTTGCATAGAACTGTAAAACCACAGCTGTAATTAGCCGAAAGCCAATTAACTCATAGGATATTTCCTGGGTAAAGCCTGCGATTCTTCTCAGGAAAATATTTTTTTTCTTATTCAGAGAAAAATAATTGTCACTTTGTGGATGGAAAAGTCTTTCTGGATCAAAATAAACTGAAATCAAACTGAATTCAATGGTAAATACGGAAACAGGGACAATCAGGAAGCCATTTAACTCCACTGGTGAAATTTCTGAAGATTTTCTCTTGACTGTTTCTAAAGGAATTAAGGGATCCCAGTCAGATTTAGCAGAGGAGTGTCAATCATGGGAGAAAATCACTATAATGTCTGCCACTAGAAACAACACAATGAGTGTGAATTTTGTTGTATTACAGTGGGTGTCAGGAGGTCTTTGTTCACAATCAACAAGTGTGAGTGCATATGCTGTATTCAAAGACAAGTGAGAAAGGCCAAGGAAATGACAAAATAATTAAATAAATACATGGCAATATACTGGAATTTCCTTAAGATGTTTTGTTGTTTTGTTTTGGGCAAAACCAGCATGGAGAACCTGTTTGGCATAAACCAGCTAAAGGCTTGGGCTTCGTAATCATTCATCTGTGTTTGAGCTTTTGCAAGCTTTTATTTGTACATTTTATGCTTGGAGTTCACTTCCCAAAACATGCTTCTAGAACTTAATCAGTTTCACCGTGTTCCTGATGAAAGTGCAAGAGCAGATGTGGTATAGTTGTGTCAGTGACAGTGAATGGATAATTTGGAAACTGGTGCAGACTTTTTTTTTTCCTTTTAATACACGCAGTTATGCAAGCACAATATCCATGGATTAATAGCATCTTTGTTATTGGTATTTCCCAAGAAGGCCATGGCTCTGGGCGTATTTTTGTGCCTCATGCATCAAGTTCAGCAAGTTATTCTTCTCAGAAGTGATACACCAGCATGTGTGTCACTGGGAACGACACTTTCCCACAGTTTACATTCAATGGGAGGGTGATGACACATTTACGCAGACTTAAAAAACAAGACCGTTACGTGTTTATTTGCCACTCCTCACTGCTTGCAAATTTTCGGTTATGAAATGATGCATCTCCATGAAGTCATGGGCTTGTTGCTCTTCTTCATTCTTTTCCATGTCTTTTGCCCTCAGGCCAGCCCAGCTTGAGAACGGAGGACCGCCATCGGCAGGTAACCAATGAGAGGGTTCGGCTCCCTCTGGTTCTCCCCACAAAACGCAAGCGCAGCGTGGACCACGGTCTGCCGGGGCAACTGAGGCCTGGGAAGACCAGCCGACTCCCCTTCGTGTTAACATCGTGAGTCACTGTCTTTAATGGCCTTCTCACATTTCTTTACACTGGGGCAATTAACCAGCTTAGTGGATATCCTTGCACATAAAAAAATACCTTTGCAAAATCTTGACATACACAATTCAGAGCATAAATACATTGCGGCAGCAAGTAGCCATTTGTGATGTCATTGCATATACTCCACTTTTACAGCTGTTTTCTAATTTGAATTTGGGACTAAAGATGCCACTGCCCACATTTCGAGCCTCCCGTGAATCTTAAAATCGACATTGTACTAAAATCAGCATCAGCGTGTTTCGCTGCTTTTAACCTGTGCCTCCTATTTGTAATTTTGTCCTCCAGGGAAGAGAGGTTACCATTCAAGAATGTAACCTGTAGCCTTCAGAGGAAGTCCAGCCTGAGTCCCCCACGGAGTCTGCCTCCATCACCCCAAAACTCCATTGTGACGACCACCACCTGGAGTCCCAGCCAAAGCCCATCCCACAGGCTGTCTAGCCCCACGCACAGCCCCACAGACCAATGGCAAAGCCCCAGTTTTGACAACCCACCTATGGACGAGCCTCTGGCTCTGATCAAGAAGCCCAGGAGAGCTGAAGGTCCAGAGGTTGATGCCAGAAGCAAGGGCAAGCTAGGTGGCCAAGTTCAGGTGAGATCCAGGGTGGCAATAGGCCGAGAAGAGTGTTATTTTGGGGGAGGCCCTTGTTCGTAGCATAAACTGGACCTGCTATTAGCGCAACAGGCTCTGCAAGTGGCTCTGAGATTCAGGGAAGCAGTGATTCACCCATCCTAACCCTAACCCCCCACCTCCCCAACCAGCCACAGTTGCTGGGAATATGAAGAGAAGTTTGAACAGTCAGTTATGCTCCAGGGAGGACTGTGCCTCCTTTACTCAGGACGACAGGGCCTGTCAGGATCTGCCTTTGGGCGGGCAGCCCGGTGCGGGGTGGGGGGGGGGGCAGGGCGGTCCAAGGCTTTTCACCTGACATAATCCTCTGAACAGGCAGCAGGATTGGCGAGTCCATGCTTGTCTCAGTATGCAACCCAGCCAGACTAGGGCTGAAGCACCGGTAGCAGGGCAGACAGCCAGCAACGAGCCCAGGCACATGGTCCTTCCCTGGGCAAGAGACACATAGACAAGTCCCCGCTTTCTTACTCAGCTCCTACTACCCCTTCCTACCGTTTTGCTAATTGAGTCAGTGCAGAGTTGACACTTTCCTCATTGTTTCACTAATTGTGGTCACAGAACAGATTTAAAATATTTACATTTGACCCTATGGTACCCTATGACATAAAAATGTCATATATCAACCATTGAGGAACCCCTTTGTTATCTACTTATATCTACTAATAGGAACCTTGTTGACAGGTACCAGAGCTGTTCCCTTCTTGACATCATACCACTCGTAACGTAGTTTTTCTATAACTATCTGGCAGCTTCCAAAGTGAACGGCAGAAATTGTGGTATAACATTTGAAGTGTACGGGAATCCTTTGCACAAAGGATACAGTGAAGCCCAAGTGAACATAATAAAAACACTGCGATATTCAAAACCAGACACTCTATTAACGTTCCTCGGTGCCTCATTCTGCAAGCTGTGGAGATCTTTCATGATGGAGAGATTTAGGCTTTAAGGATTTAACGGATTTGTGCAGCTTTATCCCACTTACAGACATGTAACTGTGTAGATTCATTGGATAGACATGTGACACCAGACGGGCCAATAACTAACCGCCAATGTCCTCATGTCCTTTGCAGATGCGTCCTTCCGTCATCACCTGCGTGTCTCGGTCAAGCTCCGCCCACAAGCTTCCTGAATCACAGCATCGCTCCTCTCCTGCAGGTACATTCCTCCCCCCCCAACCCCCGACTGGTTCTGGAGCTATCCTCAAACCTCCAGCACGGCCAAAGCCCAATTGATGCCTCCCCCTGAAGTCACTTTAAGGAGGGGTCCATATGTCACGGAATTCAGGACTAGACACTTGGGTGTGCACAAGAACATGACAAATATAAACCATAAAAGCATATGAATAGTATCATACTGCTGATCCAGGTTGTACCCTTCAGTACACGTGCCGTGAAAAGTTGCACTACAACTGTGATTGGATAAACAGTGTTTCAAAATAGATGGAATAATGGCTTATACTCAGAAGGGGACTTTAGTCGATACTCATTAGATTAAGAAACAGTTTAGAATTATACTGAATACCTATAGAAAATTGTTAAAAAGTATCAGTTGATTATTTGACAATCAGTGAGGGAAAATAGAGGGAATTTTGCCATTTTAAATGCTACCACATGTTTCTTACCTTCCTCATGCTCTTCTTCAGTGACCTCACCCATGGCTTATGACCACGTCGTTGAGGAACACTTCCGGCGAAGTCTGGGGGTCAACTACAACAAGGCCAGCCCCCACCGTATTTCTGTCAGTGTTTCCGTGGATGACCATTTCGCCAAGGCTCTTGGGGAAAAATGGCTTCAGATCAAAGCTTCCTCCTCGTCCAGCTCCTCTTCTTCCTCCCCGCTCAGCAGCCCCAGCTTCTCATCCAGTGGTGCCTCCAGTCCTTGCAGTCCCTGCAAGGGCCCAGAGGGGGGGTCTGAGGCCGGGTCTGAAGGCATACCCCCACTGTCCTCTACAATCAAATAAATACTCAGACTCTTGCCAAAAACATTTGCCTCCCCAGAAACTGCCAGTCAATACTGAACGGCTAAACTTGAGAGAGCATTTCTCCAGGGTTGTAAAGTTAAAGTTAAATTGTCACCAAGATTATTTCAAGTAAGTAATGGTTGCATGAATCTTGGTAGGAGGGAGAAGTGCTTTAAAAAAGCTATTGGCTTTTTCGAAGGAGGTTTGCTCTTGGAAATCAACCAAATAGCCATGGCCTTTGTGGTTTAAATGGTTCTGACGGCCATGTAGGTAGAATAATCTGGACCTCGGGCAAGAGACAGAGCTGACCGCTGAGTCCGTGTCTTTGTTGCCCACAGCATAGTGGCCAACCGTCTGCTCTGGAGGTACTGATGCATGCCACGCTTGTAACTGTGACAGATTGTTTGCAGTTATTTTCACCATCCGCGCTTATCACGAAATCTTGCTGCACACCTGACGGAAAACAGAAGCAACTGAACGTTCAGTTTGACCTCCAGTTAGTGAAAAACAATGTGGTAAATTTAGAGTAATCGACGTGAAAGAGTTCTCTGGAGATAACGATATATTGCGGTGTTCATTTTCACATGTATTAACTGGAAGATTACTCATGTTTCCACTGTAGAGATAAGACAATGCAGAACTGAGTGGCATAAAAATCACTTGGCTTGTATCAACCACACAGTGTGATAGATGTCCCTCCAGTATATGTAATGTTTTTTTCATGAATATTCTGCATTTATTATTCATATCTAGACCTATTGTCATACACATCGCCATGGAAAAGCAAAACCATTTTCCATCCCAAACTGTGATGTCAGTATTGTTATTGGTTTGGTGTAAATAATAAAAACACATATGTCATACATTCTGGTACTAATAATTGTCATATGACCAAGACTTGCATGTATATAGATTTCCAGTGTACAGTCCCTGTATTTTCAGTGTTAATGTTAAGGAAACTAGTTAAAGAAAGACTGTTTGATATTGTAGTTCAAGGGCATAGGTTTGGTTTCAGCGTTGGTGGAGTCCAAATCAGACCCAAACCCACCACCCCCCTAAACAGACACAGTATTCCAGAAGCATTGGTCTGGACAGGTCTCTACCAGCCATACCCAATTTTTCACCCTTGATGTGGTTGCTGTTGTCAGTGAAGACCACACCCAGTGATTACATTTATATCATTTATTAGCCTCTAAACGATTCAAATTCCATTTAACTGTCTACCAGGCATGTTAAAAGGAGATACCATATTTGGCACCACACTATGCCTCTCTATGAAATTCAGTATCTTTTTTTGCATCACACATCTTGACAGTTGGAAATGTATGACTATTCCCGACTCACGTGTGACATAGTGGTCAGATCCTGCATCCCATAACTGTGACCCATCCTGTCGACACAGTTTGAAAGTCCATACCACCACACCTGGAGGTCCTGGAAATGTCTTCTTATAACTGACGTAAGAAAATCCACCATGTGCACAGAACACCACGCTTCCACAAACCTAAAGGCAATAAAATGCCAAAAGTTCCCAAAAGTAGGTCCATATGACAATGTTAAAATGTAATAATCTGACTAATGTATATAAACTGAATGTTTTAATGTAATTTTGCTTGTATACTTTGCAGCATTTTTAATTAAAAAGGTTTTTGTGTTAATTCCTGTCCACTGATTCACTGCAGTCTCTGCACATACACATTGCAATTTGCAAATAAATTTCAATTGCAACATCAGGATTACTTTTTTAGGTGCAGTTCAACCATGCACCAAATGAAAAGTATCAGCTTCTGTGTCTTATTCATGATGACCAGTGAGCAATTCCTCGGGGTTGGGGCTCGTCGTCTTTGCGCTTTGAATGAGGATCGATGGCCATTTGTGATTTGTGGGCTTTATGGTTTGGTAAGGATTGTGGATTGGGGCAGAGGAAGGCTCTGAAAATACAGGGGGAGCCGTCAACGGGGGGCATCCCTTGATATATTTTGCAGTGGCCACCAGCCTACTTTGGATGTGAGGTCTCATCTTGGGTTTTTTTTTTGTTTGTTTTGTTTTATCACCATCTTATTCACCATTATCTCAGGGAATACAGTTACAAAAACTGTCACACTAAGGATGGATGGACCAGTTCAGGATTTCCTGCCATGCAGTCAATAAATGTGCCCTAACCCAGCACTCTGTGCCAGAAATATTGATCTGTCAGTTTTCTTCAATTCGTATCAGTCTGTGTTAATAATATGCTTTGATTACGTTGGTCTTAGTACTTAGGATTCCAGTTCTAGCTCTAGCTAACTCCTCACTCCCAGTTAGACCTATAGTGTGAGGTGTAGACCTGGGTGGGGATCGGTGTCATTGGCTTTGGATGAAGTGAACTGTCAGTGCTGTCACTCTAGCTTCACACCCCCTTGTGGAATTGGAGTGCTGATATTCAGGGACTCCCCATGCCTGCGTTCCCACCTGCCTCTCCCTCCTACTTATGCTGTCGTAGCCTTATCTGCCGGAGCTTACATTTTGTACTTAGCTAACTGTCTGCACTGTCTCTAGTCTCCTTTACTTGGCTAATTGCACATTTTATTTCCCCTACTCCTCCTGTGCTGTGCTGCCTGGTGACCCCAAAATATCGAGATATTCTGTCTATCCTGTTGTCTGCGGTGCCTTTGCTACCTGTGGCGTCTTTCCAGTCTGGCCGCCCTTCTGCCTGTGACGTCTCTCCTGTATGCCCTGCTGACTACTGTTCATCCTGCCATCTGAGGCAGCACCAGCAACTGCCTTCCTCCCTGCTTTGAGGCTCCAATCTTCAAACTGGGATAGCGCGAACTGGCACTTTGCCATCTTGCTTATTTGACTTCCTCTGCCACCTCCCTCTCTGAGTCTGGTTCCTCTCGAGGTGTCTTCCTTCTGGGCAGTTTTTCCTTGCTGCTGTTGTCTCTAGAAAAGATGCATTAAACAGACTCATACACACATACGTGTAAGTAGAGATCTGACAAAGTTAAAGTGCAAGGTTTTGAGGATCCAGAAGACTTGATAGCTCTGGAAATTATTCCGATCACCGATGATTACACACTGCTCATGATCATTCACACAAAAGGCTGATGATGATGAAGTGGGTGTGATGAGTTTAATTCTGATTCATCATGCTTTCACAGAATGATTTATGGATCTTTAATTCTTTGGATTGGTGGTGGGTACACTACTGTGAGAGTCTGCTCAGTTTGATTGTGGAATGCACGTTTTGTCTCAGAGCAGCACTAGTTCAGCAGAGAAAGCTATTCTACTTAGTTATAAATGAGACTGGCTTTGGAGTGTGAGATCATACTGTGCATGAGGGGCAGGACAGGGCTGGCTTTCCCTAGATAATGCTTCTTAACAACATGTGCTGGAAGGGTAGGTATTAAACTCAGGGCGAGGTGGTTTAATGTTTCCTAAGAGAGTGATGACAAAAGGACGAAGGTAGACCACATCAGAGCTGGCCCTCACCTAGCTCAGTATACTCATAGTTAAAAGTACTGACAGCCCCTTCTGGCAGCTGTGAGCCGTGAGCGGTGTTATTCACGGTGGAGCAAAGAAGTAGTAACAGTCTGGACTACATGCCCAAGTGTGAGCGAAAGACTCGATTGTGGGGGGTGGGGGGCAACACAGATAAGTGGACTTGGACGTGGGTTACGGATCCCTGCATATACAAGCCAATCCCGATTACGGAACCTTGATTTAGAGGGGACGTGACTCGCGTTCCACCCAACAACCATCATTACGAGCAGGGGCTGGGTCTCCCACAATGTGCCACCCACAAAGGGTGTCTTACAGACATCTTTGTCAGCCTGACTGTGACACACCACACCAAACATACAGGCGGTAAACAGGAGAGTTAGTCATGCTGAATTGGAAGTGCAGGGACAGAAATGGCCGAGGGCTTTCAGGCACTCCTGTCTAACTGCCCTAACACCTTTTCAGGTTTCCATTAGCATTAAGCTTTCCAAATGAATAGTCATTTAAAATGGGATACTTTTATGTTCCTCTTATTACTCATCTCGCCATACTTAACTGGTATTCAAAATAGCTGACTTTTTAATTTCCTTTGGAATAAACATTGAAGAACTGCAAAGTTGGTCTGGCTACTTTGTTTCTGCAGAGAGGTCTGGGTAAACAGAGGGCGAGAATGCAGGGAGCAAGCTCTGACATGGCACGCTGTCCGAAGGGTTTGCACATTCCTACCGTCTGAGTGGATTCCTTTGGAAGATCCCACAGATCCTGTTTCTCTAGCCTACTGAGGAAAGTGTGTCTGTGAGCACATCTTTCAGTTACCTGCTGGCAAGTTGTATCTTGTGGGCAAACCCATCTGCACCATGACACTTGGCAGGAATGTAAAGTCATCCAGACAGTTATGCTTCACACAACCAAGGGAAAATATCAGTTATGCAGATTGTGGGAAAAGTTTTTTCTCTTGCAGGAAACAGTTTCCTTTAAGAAATCAAAAGGCCTATTGATATAAATGAAAATACATATCACTGTAAAAATCACACAATTTAAATATAATTCACATGTTTATTGAAATATGACATAAAAATCCATCTATTATTTAAAAATGTATGGTGATAGATGGAATATACCATTGCCTTGATGGAAGGACAAAAGACGTTTCATCCATTGTTGTTGACTTTAAGAAAACATATTCATGATAATTATAAAAAAAAACATAGAAATAACAATAATATATATTTTTAAAAAATACTGTGAGGCTCACCAGAAACACTTCCAGGCTGCAATGGATCAGTGAAGTTCCTAAAAATTTGAAAGATACACTTGGGATAAACACATAAACCTTAATATTATGAGAGCATTTGAAAAGAATTTAAGGGGCATGTTTTTGCATATTGGAAAACCGGGCTTTTGTTAAACGAACATTCTGTACTAGGCAGGTCAAAGCCTTTCAGATGAATTTGTTATTTTTCGTTTTCGGCAACCGCCATTCACCACCTACTGGTTAAAATGGGTCAACAACTGAACGTGTGCTTGTGATCTGCCTCACAAGTAAGGCTCTGCTAAATGAATAAATGGAAATGTATTTCTGCCCTCTAGTGGTGGTTTGAGTTTTTGATCATATGAAACCGAATGCGGCAAAAATGACAAAGGCTAAATAAGAATTTTAGCCCACGGTACTCTCAACTGAATCCCGAAGGCAATGGTTTAAGGGAACCTGATAATATACAAATAAGCCGTTCAAATGTTAAACTGACATTTTAATGGTTGTCAATATAACACCTGAAATTAAATATACATACTTCATTGAAATTACAGAGTACAAAGTATTAGAAATATAAAACAGGCTTGTAGCTGGTTCCGTAACTGCTAACTCGTTTAACCAAACGAGCAATTTCAGGCGCCAAGTAACTAGCGTGTATTATTTAGGTGGAGCGCAAACAAGAATTTTCTTGGCGGCGATCCGGTCTCACACACCTTAGCAAGGCGGGAGCTCCGTGAATTTCTGTGAAACTCGTTCGTGTTTAATTTTAGCAGGATTTTAAGTGACTGCTTTTATCATTTACTAACTGCTTCTAACATGAATGTTAAACTGTTAGGTAAAACAAAACACCTTATTAACTGGAGCTGCATAGAGTCTAAAATTGTAGTTTTGTGACCAACACGCTAAAATAAACATTTAATGATCAGTACGTCTCTCCAGCAGCTATCAAAAGGAAGCAATGTGGCGTCTCGGAAAGCGTTAATACGTTATATTACATTATCAGTGTCACAGGGTTGCCAACTGTCGCATCTGGCAAGTGATTCACTCATCGCGCTTTCATGGACACGGAAGAAATTTTACAGCTTATTCTATTATACACTTAAAATTAGCTACATCAACAGCTCTGGGGTAGTTTGCAAACCCTACAGACCCTTACATTAGGGTAATTAAACTGTTACATACATGTAAATGCGTGTGCATGTGCGTACGGACTTGTCTAAAATTGTAAATCCCACTCCAGCCAGGTGAACAACGTTGACAACCGAGATGTCAACCTTTCACATAGCCGGGAGCATCTCATTGTCTTGTGTCTGTATTCTGGGTGCAGCATTAATCTTGGACACCCTTTTGGTCAAGTATTCACAAATGCCTAGCTCTGCAAGTGGCCAGATCACCCAAGTGGAATATATTCAGAATTTTGCTAGTTGTCTTTGAGCTTCGTGATCTTGGTCCTTAGTGTCCATGTTAGTTTGAAATTTCAGTCTAAAATGATTTTTTCTTAATTTGGGATGGATGAGCTATTAATTGAATTAACTTTAATGTTCCAGTTACATTAAATTAAACTGAAAAATCATCTAAAAGACAAGGCTAAATACAAAAATAATTACATAATGGATGCTATTCACTTTTGTTTGAACAGCAAAAACATTGACTTGCAAGTTCCAAGATGTAATGCTTGCCAAGCTGACAGTTATGATGAGTAAAAATTGCTCAGTAGTCAGTCACGTTTTGCTACTCAGACTGGTGAAAAGACCAGTGCTCCCAGTTCTGCAGGTTTAGCCCTTAAACCATGTCATTCTGTGCAGTTCTCACATTATTTAACTGCTTCACCAACAGGTTTATCCAACATGTAGGTGACCTGCTTGCACGTTTGCAGAGTAAGATGATGACTGAATAACTGCCACTTAACACCATATATCATCTTCTGGCCTCTCTGATGGCCCTTTTTTGATCCTCATAAGCCGCCCTGGCCTCTTGGATAGCCCAGTGGAGAGCACCTCCAGCAGGCAGAGTACTGTACGTCTCTTCTGTCATGTGCTCCACTCGCAGGCTCCGCCCAGGGCTATGCAGCGGCACCCGATGGAGGTGTGAGAAGAGAAGGGGCAGATCTTCCATCAGGGTGTAGTGGGCAGCCAGGCCCAGCAGCCCTGGAACATCGGCCTCCCGTGAGTATGTGAAGGTGGCCGTCAAGAACTTTGACAAGTCCCAGCCTTGGGCCGTAGCGCGGCCAAGCTCCTCGCCGACCAGGCATATGGCTGCCAGCGCTGCAGCGCCCTCTTCTGGATCTGCCTCTAATGCCATCTGACCCCGATCAATTATCTGCTGCTGCAGCCCCTGGGAGCAGATCACCAGCACGAAATCGCTCTCCTGGATGCGTTGGCTATACCAGCTCATGCAACCCTCTTCCATCAGACTCAGAACCTCCCACAGGTCCAAGCTCACCTGTGAAAACCACATGAAACACTGTTGACCAATCCTTATAATCCCTGACCAGCCATGCTGAGCAACTTAGCTGGGCAAAAAAAAACACACACACACACTATCCACTCAGGATGTATTCAGAATCGCTCCAAATGGCCGAGACTTCATGCCGCATCCCCCATTTTATTATGTGTTTCCACCTGCAGTTCTAAATCACTCCATAGTGCATTACAAAACATCCACAATGGAGATCCCTGCAAAGGTACATTTATTTCAGTTTTAAGCAATACGTTAACTAAACCATAAAAATAAAATTATAATATTTAAAATCCATATTCACTTTATCCCAATTTATGTTTTCACTGTATTTTCATATTCGCAAATGTCAGTTGTATGATTGCTAGGATACAAATATATAGCATCTTGGAATGTTGTGTCCAAAACCATTTAATTCTGGTTTTAATGAATTTCATAGGTTTTTCTACATTAGTAATAGTGAGTGAATGAGTGAACAAGTAAACCATTTCTAATGCGGCCTCACACTACAGAACACTGTTATCCAGTGCATCATTAACCATTTATACCTGGCAAACACCTACTGTAGTACTTTTTGCTGTTATATTGCATGGATTTTTTTTTTGTGGTTGATTTTACCTGTACAGCCATATGCTGCTGAAGAAAGGCAGCCAATTCCATGACTACCCTGACATGGGCGGGACCATCGGTGCTGGAGTAACAAATCAGAAGCTTAGGAGGTTGGGGTTTGCCAATCAACACCAGGCTGTGCTCTTCACTTGCAAGCTTGCTGCCAAATGGCTTGATTTTCTCTGAAACAGAAATCAGATAATAATAGGATACTAGGCAAATACGTTGTTTTTGTACACAAAAACTGTGAAGTACACATTCTAATACAGTATACATACAGCACTGTCACATAGTTGTTATGTACATATGATTAAAGCCACACATGGGCCTGGTTCTGATTTCACATGTGTATCTGCCAGCAAAATGCTGATTATTAACGATGTACATAAATTAAGAAGAAGCTGGTTTGTTTGTTTGTTTGTTTATTTGAGAGGTCTATCTTTCCGCATGTTTCACTGGTCCTCCGTCAAACTAAACATTTAAGTGCGCAGAAAGAAAGAAGTGTTGCCTGCATTTTATGCTCCATATCTCACACAGGTGCGGGCAGCACATCCATCTTGGGCAAGACACCTTTGGCCTTAAGTAATTATACACATGAGTAATTATATACACAAGTCAGTGAACCAAATTTTTATTTACATGGGTCAGGGAATCATTTTCCCAATATTTGCAAATAGTACGGATTAGCCATACAGACATTTTGAGCGAATTTGTTTTAGGAAATGTGTTAAAGTAATAAATTCAATTGATGTATTGACTTTGGAAGGTTTAGGCTGATTGCTTCCTAAAAGCAGTCAAGGCCCAGACCCGTGTCCTGCTAGTGGAGTGACTTGCAGAGGCTGAACCTCTCTGTCTGCCTTGGCAGCGCATTGCTGTCCCCTAGCAGAGTTACCCATCTCCCTCTGTCTCCTCTTCATCTTCCTCTTGCTGACCACAGTAACAGCTGCCGTCACAAAAACCACCACGATGGCGGCGAACAGGAGCACAGCTGGGATGATGGTCTCGGCCAAAAATGGTCCATCATCTAGACGGCAGAGATTTTAATCACCACATTTCCACTGTATATGCAAATCACACACCATATCAATAAAATCTCAGATTCATGGACATGAACCCTGGTATTCAATTTCAAACAGTACATGTATTGTGTAGCCATAACACCTGTATTTTCTATTTACTTTTGTCTGCCTTGTTTTCCTTTCACAGTTTGAGTTCAAATGATGATGAACAATTTCCAGTAGTGTGATATGATCAGGCTCTATTCAGGGTGCCGCTCACCTTGTTTTACTGGTGAGACCCGAAAGGAGAATGTTTTCCTGATGGCATCCACCACATCTGCAGCAATCTTGAATCCCGGAATACACAATGAGACAGTGTTAGCCTGCACAGCCATTCTCAGGCACTCCTTTTAAATTTATGGTCAATATCACATGTAAAGGAAGAAGAAAACGTTCTTAGTAAATACGCAAACTGCAGGTTCGGGTACAGTTATTTTGAACAAATGCTGCCATCTAGTGGTAGTTTGGAAACACTTGCAGCTCTTAACTTTTTTCAGTGGTTGAATTTTGTGTGAATGCCATAAGAAATGCTTAAAATGCTCAAATAAATCTAGTGTCGATGTGGGTTGAGAAATACTGTAATACTTCATGTAGCATTTATCTCACCAAAACACTTTTAACTTGCTAGAACTTCCGTAATGTGATGATAGCCCTGTTGCCTTCAAAGGTTATAGTTAGGTTGTTCAAGAGACTAAAGTTCTTAAATCATCAGTCCCACAAAGATTCCACTACAGTTCATAGTCTTATTGAATTTGCTTTAAAGTGCTCAGTCAAACCGAAGTAACCTGACGTACTGAATTTTGACAAACCGAGTTCATGGCTTTGTATTAAAACTTGGTTCTAAAGAGTCACACTAAAACACCTAAACCACGTCCCACTTAAAGGTTCAGTCTCAGAAAATCCCCACCAAAGTATCCACCTTCCAGAAATCAAAGCAGTGAGCTACACCCAGGTCCCAGAATGACTAGTGCCTCGTGTTCTCATTTCGATAAGGTTCCTGAAGTCTCACTAATGTCTATCATGCATGGAAAGCAGTAGAACTCTGACAGTCTGGTTTGACATACAAGCTGTTCCAGGAGCGATCCTGCCCATCCCTTTGTCAGGTTCTGGGCAATTTTATCATAACTTGCTAGATGCAGTCTAGTATGTTTGTCTGCGTAACCTGAGCTTTAGACAGGATTCTCTTTAAAAAAGAGAATTTTAATGACTTTCATGCACACAAAATGTAGTAGAAGGTTATGCTGTTTTTATCTGTGAGACTGATATATCAAAATGAGGGCGCTCTAAATGATTACCATGCAATTACTATTATACTCCTGCAATAACCATATACAAATAAATGTCATTAAAACCATCCAATTAGCACCCAGATTAACTCCAAATCAAAATAAGGGTGACGTGTGGTGTCCTATCAAATCTCTGCATTTTACATAACTAGTAACACTAACTTTATTTTTATTAGAATGACTTCTAATACTATTTAGAGTATACAGGGCACTAAATTTCAACTCAGTGAAACAAACATATATTCATTATCACTGCATATCCCAGTCGAACACACAGCACTAATAATCGTGATTAGGCATAATCTGACACCCATGTGTCTGGCATGTCAATATCACAGTATTCATGTGTGAACTGTATATAAGAAACAAACTCACTTCACACGAGTAGTTGGTTCCAGCCTGGAGGCCAAGCAGATGGTAGCTGTGGTTTGTTTCGTTGCTTGAGGGATTCTGTGGGGAGACGATCACATTCTTAGTATATAGTATAGAAGTGGTTCATAAGAAATTTTGCTTACTTATAATAATACATAATAACATAAATTAGAGTTTTATGTGACTGCAGGTGCAGGCTTTGCAATTAGTTTGTGAAGTTTTTTCCTTATTCCATGGTCAACTGTAAGGGGTATTTTTGCAAAGCGAAAATGTTTAGGAACAGCAAAAACTCACGGAGCAGGGCTGCTGAGTGCTGAGGAACATTGCCTGTAAAAGTCTCCAACGTTCTGTAGACTCAATAACTTCCTCTGGAATTAACCCCCGAACAAAACCTGTGCACTGGGAATTTCATGAGATGTGCTTCCATGGGTAAGCAGCTGCATGCAAGTGTCACGCAATGCAATGCCAAGCGGAGTGGTGTACAGTTCACTGCCACTGTACTCTGGAGTGGTGGAAATATGTTCTGTGGAGTGATAAATCACACTTCTTTGTCTGGCAGTCTGATGGACAAGTCTGGGTTTGGCAGATGCCAGGAGAATGTTACCTGCCTGACTGCATTGTGCCAAATGTAATGTATGGTGAAGGAGGGATGATGGTATGGGGTTGTTTTTTTTAAGGGTGGGATTAGGGTGCTTAGTTCCAGTGAAGGGAACTCTTCAGCATCAACATACTTTGGACAATTCTATGCTTCCAACTTTGTGGCAACAGTTTGGGCCCCTTTCTGGGAACTGGCCTGCACAGAGCCCTGACCTCAATGTCACCAAATACATTTGGGATGAATGAGAATGCAGATTATGAGCCAGGCATTCATGTCCAACATCAGTGTCTGACCTCAGAAATGCTTCTTCTGGATGAATGGGCAAAAATTCCTACAGACACACTCCGAAATCCTATGGAAAGCCTTCCCAGAAGAGTGGCAGCTGCCAAGTCAATATTCATGCCTATGGAGTTAGATTGGGATGTCATACAAGTTCTTGTAGGTGTAATGGGCAGGTACCCCAATACTTTTGTCCATACAGTGTATTTGTGTTGGATCACATTACAGGGTATTTGCTCTTCTCTAATGTTACTTTTCAAAACTGGAAGTCACACTAAGGCAAGTAGACCAAGTCCCACTAAAATGTTCAGTCTTCAAAGTAACCACCCTCCCGAGATCAAATAACCCAATCACACTAAGGTCCCAAAATATCTAGTGCCACATGTCTCAATGAACTCATTTTCATACTCAGGGGGACAGCTAGTTACCCTTCCTATAGCCAGAGATCATTAATGGTGTGTTTTTCATCAGTAATCAGAGCTCTTGAAGTGCTTTCCCACCACAGGAACATTTGTTCAGGAACTAGGACCTTTTTCAGGTACCACCGGAGATACTCGACCTGTTGTTCCTCAGAGGTAGTTCCTGAACCTCTTTTAGTTCGTATTCCGGAACTATTGGGTCAGGCTTATAGTGATAAACTTTGCAAATTGGTTGACTATGAAGCCCTGCTCATGACAAACACCCACCACACGACAAACTACTTCAGGGATGAGAACCTGAGTGCAGCCATGCAGTGGAACAGTGTGAGTTTTTCCTGGAGGCTGCAGTGCCAATCCTGCCACCAACCCCCAAATTTCCCTGTAAGTTGGAGGAGCTGCTTGCAGGGCAGGATGTAGATTTATATCACACCCAGCATGAAGCAATTGCAGGTTAAGGGCCTTGCTCAAGGGCCCAACAAAGTAGGATCGCTCCTGGCATTCACAGGATTCAAACTAGCAACCTTCAGATTGTTAGTACAAATCCCTAGCCACTAATCCATCCACAAATTAATGAAACTTGGCCACAATTAAACTAAACTAAGGAAAAAAAAGTCTATAACATGACCACATTTTATTATATTGCGGGAACGAGTTTAGTAAAATGTGGCCATCATTTACGCAACGTGGGAACTAATTAGTAAAATGTGGCCACAATATATATAATTTTTATTTTTATGTCATGTATCCTAATGTACTACATAATAAATACATAATATATATTGCCTTGCAGTCCCTGAATTGAGTGAAAGACATACTGAGCTACATCTGTCCTTGCACTGGATTGATCAAACAAGCTGACCATCCATGCGCTTGAATTAATCAGATGCACTGATCTATGCCAGTTTTTGAGTTGAACTGCTCAAACATAGTGACAAGTACCTTGCAGCCCCGGAGTTCAATGAATCATTCACACTGAACTATGTCTGTCCCTGAGCTGACCTGCTCAAACACGCTGACAGCCTGTAGCTATCGTGCAGTCCCTAAGCCATGATAAACTGGTTTAATACTGCGTCTGTAGGTAACACTTGCAGTTTGACCCGATTAAGCACATTTTCTGAAACAGTTAAAAGTTTCAAAACTTCAAATGCAGTCAGCATATGTTTATATGACCTAAATCCTAAATTTCACCTACAACAGACCGTAATTTACTCAAAATTCAAACTCACATAACTCTATCAATGAATGCATGAATGAATATGTTGTTTCCCTTCATGATTCGAACCCAATACACACCTTTGGCATAAATGTTTCAGAACTGGCAGTTTCAACTGAATGCTAAAGTTTACATATGATTGATTGCTATGTAACGTGAGAAAATTAAGACGCAAAATTTCAGTTTCTTTGACACCACAACAGTGCCAGATGAGTGCAATTTATACAATACAGATTTTAACAGTCAGTCATTGTTTACTGGAGTATTTTGCCTGCTAAAATTTACATTTACATTTATGTTGATATATACATATGTGAAAGTAACAAAATGTATCAGAAAAACAATGTAATCCATTTTGGTGAGGTTTACTCAATGTGCTCCTGGGCTAATCACAGACAATTCAACTTATACAGCAGTGAAAAATGCTTAAAATATAAATGCAATGTTGATGTGCAGGTTTAAACATAATGCTCGCACATGTTTGTTTGTGAACTGTGCTTCAGCAATAGAGAAAAACTGTAACAATATTAATGAAGAGCAAGGAAAGCTTATTCCCTCCAACCAAAACAAGCAGTACTTAGTACAAAAAAACTGTCAATATTCATTCAATCTGAAAGTACTGGCACTGTCAGAATGTGACATATGAATGAACAGAGAGACTTTGCATAGGGTTAGAGAATCTAAGAGCAGATGCAACATATGCTGACTGCAATTGTTCTGTTCATGTGGTAAATGATCTTAATGGTTTCTATGTGGTAAATGTTCTTGAAATCAATACATTGAGGATATGAACAAAGGATATTTGTGTAAGACCTGCCAAATGTCTTAGATTATTGAAATACCTTTTTCATGAAGTCTTTTATTTATTGTAAACACCCTAGTTTGTAGCACGGAGACCTGCCCTCCTCTACTATTGCTGAAAAACAGTGGAGATCATTGATTGCCTACTCGGGTAATGTAATTAACTAAGGACAATGCTTGTGGATGGAGTGTGAAAATTATGCTAAATGATCAAATTTTATGAACATGCTGTGACTCAGATTTGTGTTCATTGCTTCATATTTTATATTTAATTTTATAATGAGGACTGTACTGAGAAACACCATATGACATTCAAAGCATTCCAAGCCCTTGGACCTATTCAGTCCTCGAGACTGTCCAAAGACTCTCTCTTTGCGAATAGAACATTTTGATTCTGAAATGAATCCTGATTTTTTTTTTTCCCCTTAGTATTTCCCAATAGCCCTTGGTAAAGTTGTACTCACAGTTTTGATCTCTGTGTAGTTGCGCATGCCTCCACCGTAGCACCATGAAAAATAATGGCTGATTCCCAGATGTGCAGGAGCAAGGTTGAAGGTTACAACAATGTCAAGTCCCTCTTGATACAATTCAACATTCTCTGGGTACCAGT
>JAODKF010000116.1:9297363-9319604 GCA_026779585.1 Mormyrus proboscirostris
CCCCCCCCCCCCCCCCCCAACAATCTCCTAACACCCTGCAGAAAGTATAGTGCTTTCTGTTCTTTTTGCACATCATTTATTTGCACAGAATGCATTCCTTTTGTCTTTAAATGTTTATTTATTTTGAATGTCACAATATTCTGGCTTTAAGAATGTTTTATGTAACTTTGCACATTTTAGATCTGCTCGTTACTTTGGTCGCACCAAAGACGTAGGTTTTCCTTCAATGTTGGTAGGGAATGTGCCATAAGCCGCCCACCCCCCTAAACAGACACGGTCCTCCCACAATATTGGTAGGGACATGGCCGTACCCTCCCTCCCCAAATCTACACCTTTAGTTTGCACCATATCTGTTCGGTAGTATATACTGTATATCATCCATCATTCATCTGCGCACTATATTCTTACAGCTGTATGCACAAGAATTTCTCCCTAAGATCAATAAAGTCAGTCTTAATTTTAATCATAACAGGAAGCAAAAGCTTTTCTTCTTGTGTTCAGCTATATAATCTGAATGTACTTTCTGCTCTTGCCTCCCGATGCCCAGCACCTCCTCCTTTTTGTCCCACCAATCACAACCTGTTGCGGGTTTGTAATAGGTGGAGCCTGTTGGAACACGGGAAGGGCTGCTTGGTAGAATAAAGACTAGTTCATATTTCACTTGTCCTTCTGCTGTTATGATGTTCACACGGTTGAGCACGCAGTCTCTTGTGTATCTACTAAATTTGTCTGTGCATGCAGACGGTCGTGATCAGCACCTAAGAGCGGCAGTGATATTCTACCAGACCAGCAGATTCCAACTACTGGAAGCACCTAGTAATGTACTGTAAATTTACATGCATGCTGACACGCGAAAAGTGCTTTATACTATAGATCAGGGCTGCAAGTGCACCCTGCATGTGGACACTCTGGATGACAAAATTTAAGTCATGTGCACCGTGCGCAGACCATAATGGCACGTAGACAAGGGACGTATGGTCTAGACTTAAGGCCAAATAGCTTTCGTGGGACATATAGTCTACCTTGGTGCTGCTCCTCCCTAATGAGAAAGATTCCAAAAAAGTGCCTGAAAACCATGTACAACACAAACCTGATTGTCAGGAGCTGAAGAGCAAAATATAATTAAATTAGGAGAAGTTTTACCTGGAGTTTGGCAGGTTTTGCAAGACAGGCCAATATAATATTGTAACACACTCAAAATAAGTTTAACTCCTAAGCAGGCTGTGGAGTATTTAGGATTAAAGACAAAGCTTTAAGTCTTTGTAGATAAATAAATACTGATAACTGTAAATTTATCAGCTTATCAGATCTTCTTCAAAGCGCTCAAGTCGTATATTCAATAAAATAACAGTGATTATGGGCTTCTCAAGATGCAATCCCTTATTATACATGCATATGGATTTCATACATATGAGGGATTTCAGTGACAGCTTGACAATGGCCCCTCCCTTTCTCACAGTCACCTCTCTGGCACTGCTCCAAGCCATTCTTCTCTGGGCATGCTGCGGAAGACAGAATAACAGATATTAGCTGTCTATGTAATCTTTTATGTAGGACAGTGCTAATGTATTGTTGATCAGTGTGAGGTTGATGATGAGGCAAATATGTAGAAAGTTTGGGTAGAAATGTAGCGGTCAACATTGGTGAAATGCTGTACTGTCACTTGTGACATCATGCCAGCGTGATAGCAATGCTGTGTGCGTGTGACTGTAAGATAATATTTAAAGTTATTATATAGTGCACACCAGCTCACCAGCAATACACGGTAATCTTAGATATCAGAAGGTGGAGGACAGCTGAGAGTCCTTGCTAGCCTGCAGGGTTTGTAAGACTGATGCTAAGACATGCTGGACAATTTAAGAAATCTGAGGTCCAGTAAGAACAAAAGCTTACTGCGTGTAGAGAAGTGCACGCTCTGGTAGAATTTGTCCCAAAGCTCTGGAACAGGAAGAGCCATGACAGTAACTACAAACTGGGAAGCCAGGGGTAACTGGGAGATGGGATCAGACTGGTACACCTGAACAAATAAAAGAGTATGAGGCAGTTAGCAGTTAGAGCTATGAAGCAACTGTTTGAGAGTTTTCATTTAGACGTTGCAAAGGAGATTTGCGGAACCTAGAGCAACATGGGGGCAACATTAAATTATTTTGTTGTTTTGATATGCTGGATAACATATCTAATATTTAATAGGCCTAGATTAGGGGTACTCAATTGTTTTTGCACAGAGATCCAAATTCCATCCGTGACGTAAACCCTGGGTCCATGGGGGAGTCCTCCTCAGTCAATGTTGCCAACTTGGAGGGGTTCCATCGATTATGTATTCCAGATCTAATTGCATTTTGGTTGGGATGCAGACTGGTGTCCACTATTTCAGTACCCCTGGTCTAGATGAATGATATCACAGTCAACGCTGCTATTGTTACCAGAATTCAAGCCAAAATCAAACAAAGAGATAATGGTCAGAATCGAGTTGAAGTTGAAGGCAAGTACAACGCTTATTAGAAGCTGCTACAGAGTTTAAGGAACCAAGATTGCTGGGTCAAACACAAATCGTACTCAGTTAGGAAATGAGGAGACTAAAGCAGGTGGAGCCTACAGCTTCTCGGCGGCTAATATGAAGAACCCGTCAATGGCTGACTGACCCTCTCAGTGTGGCTGGCACAAAGGGAGAGGTTTCGCTGGAACAGAAATAGCTGGCACTCCACGTGAGCCCCTCCCAGAGCTTGCAGCGACACCTGGAAGCCCCGAAGAAAGGCAATACCTGAAACGCAACCACACAAAAAATAATGGTGACTAAGGACTTGTACTATAGGATGTTGGTTTGAATCCCAGCATTCTATGCTGGTGTACCCTTGAACTAGTACTTAAAGTTATTTGCTATTACACTGTATATTTGGAGAATTATAAATGTCTTTTGATAAAAAAACGTGTGCTAAGCAACTGAAACATACAATACAGAATATAAAGCTAGTGGAAATGCTTTTGAGTGTAAATAGAGTAAAATCATCACATTCACACAGTCGAGTTACTTGGACTCACTAAGAAAAAGGGCAGATGAGCATTGGTCATGGTAGCACAGCTACTGGAAATTTACATGCCATTGCCAGCAGCTGTAAATGGTCTTACACAGTTTTTGTGAAAATGCACAAAAGAGGAAAAAAAAATAAATAAAAGGCAAACTAAAAATACATAATGTGTATAACACAAGGAGGTGAAACATTCACAGTATATTTTATTTTCATGGCTTGTCAGTAATTAATTTGTCGCCCGTGGTCTTAAGTGAACAGGATGTGCAGAAAGTTAATCCATCAGTTATAATTCAAGTTAGCATGAAGCAACCTGGACTGAAACATAAGACTCTGGAAAGTTATAATTACCAGGGAAGGCTGGTAACAATTTATTTGATCCCTTTATTGTCATAATACTATAATAAAGAGGTAAGTAAACCATATTAGAACATGTCATAACAGTTACGGTGAGCATTACTTTACCAGATAAAACCTGAACTGTTGCAGTGAAATATTACTGGAGAAAATCTCGTACTTCTTAGCTGATCATGATTGCTGTCACAGGTGTTATTAACCAACACAGGTGGCCTGTTTGCTGAAGGCTACGACAACAGGATCCACAACCTCTACAACCCACCACTTTACTAATGAATTACTGTATTCTTGTCAAGTGCCATTTACAAAGTATGGCCAACATCATTAATATTCATCTTCAATATTAGTGTCTGCTACCTCATTTAATTCATGAATGCCTGAAAACCAATACTGCTATGTTAGAATCATAGGAACATTAACATAATCTCTTTCAATGATTGGATGCCCCCGCCCCATTAGCTTCTATGGTGGTAAGTTAAAGACCGTTCAATTCAATTTTAATAAACAAGGGCAGTTGAGGCTATCTGTTGGCAGAGACCCCTGGCCATTAGCCCAGGTAAGCACGTGCATTAACGCACCCCTGGCAAGGTTCCATGATATTTAAATAAGCAGAAAGAACCCCAGTGAACACCGCTAATTACACTTGGCCAACTGAAGATAATGAGAAAACGGGCCTCTGGCTACCAGGCTGTCACAATAACCCAGAGCTGAATTTTTTCCATTTTTATCACAGTTACCGTATATACTGGGTTTCCAGGAGATGATGACTGTGTCATACATGGGATTCTGATTGGTCACAAACTCCACGGTGACATTGATGGGCGCATGGACGTAATGCTGGCATGGGTCAGAGCCCCGTGATGTGGCGAGGTAGGAGAGACAGGGGAGGGGCACACAGCCTGCAGCACACGGAGAGAGGCGGACAGAACTCACCATTTACACGCATGTATTACATTCACATACACCAGTCTGGAGCTCTGATTTAATCATTGTTTTACTAATACAGACATAAATATAATATCAGAAATGATAAATGAGACAAAGGGTTACCATTCCCTCAGAATTACTTTTGGTTTTAGCTTGCTGTGGTATGCGCTTCACTATTCTGTGTTATTTACTGAAGAATCCAATTATTATATTAGTTTATTGTAGAGGCTGATAGAAATCAAGCAGTCAATACTCCCAACTTACTGCCAAAAATGTGAGCTGTGGTGATTCCCAAGGTCATTTTAACGTCTCTTCTGGTGATCCTGCAGTATTCACATGCAGCGTCTCCCTACGGCACAGAAGACAATGCTGTAAGGTCCCAGCACAAATTTTTAATATTTAAAATATTTTATAACATTAATTCACAAGCAGCATGCAAGTATACCTTAACATCCTAGCGTATCTGAACAGCTTTAATATACATTAACAACAAACCTTATATTATTATGCGAATGTAATGTTTGTTATTAATGTATATTACAGCTGTCATGTCTTGTTCATTGAAAGTATTATAAGTGCAATGCTTTAAGACATGCTACGGTCATAGTACTTAGGAACGTTCTATGAATGCATTATAAAGGTGCACTTAGTGTTCTATGAATGGATAATGAAAGCATTAAGAAGGTGCAGTTAAGTTAAGGCAACATCATATATATAATATGTAAAACTGTTTAAAGTAACTAAATAATGTATGTTTACGGTACTGACAACAGCTAGAGTCATTTTCCCCTGAGTAAATAGAAACTGCCTGTGTTCTTTCTGAAGAAGGATGCGAAAAACCAACACTTTCATCCTTACTCACTCCAGTTCAGGCATTATCTCCTATGTTCTTGTGAGTTTACTCTGTGTTCTCTTGTCCTCGGTCAACGTAATTTTTTCTAATTTGGCTATTACTGTACGTGATCACCAGATAATCTGTGCAGTGCCGAAAGCGGTATAAAGATGTCAGACGATGGGTAAACAGAAGCTCGCCGCTGAACGAGAGCGGCTTCTGGAAACGGAATCCATGTGTTGTTCGGTTTTTAAAATTCCCGTACAAAAACAAATCGGAGAAACAAAAAACAGCGGTGTTTTTTGGTTTTCCCGTTGATGTTTTTTTTTCTATTTTAAAACCAAACGTGAAAACTGTAAAATGACGTTTTTTTTTGTTTTGGTTTTGTGATATTTACGGTAAATTCAGGGGATGTCAGACATATAACATATAAATATAAAATATGAACATTATTTTAATATTATAACATTTACAGTGCCAGTCATAGAGTCTAGAAACCCCTACCCATAGTAAGGTTTATTTTCACTATTATCTACATTTTTAATTATAGAGATATCAAAACTATAAAATAACATCCCTGCTGAAAAAACGGCATAGTTGGTTACCACGCAGCACGGTCAGCATAATATGTGTTGATTAAACAAGCATATGTTGTGTTTTGGTGCTGGTGGACCAGCTTCATGTGTAGGTAGACCATCACAGCTGGTCAAGCAGGTACACCAGGACCACACCATCATAGACCATATATATATATATATATATATATATATACACACATGCAATCATGCTGTGTACAAAGGAGGGTGATGTCGCATCACATGACCTGGCCACCTGACCTAAACTCAGTAGAAATGATTTTGATCAGAAAGTGAAGGCAAAGGGCTCAGCATATATACGCGGAAGCCGTGTGCAGCTGGAAAAGCTTCCCAGGAGGCCACCTCATGAAACTGGCATAGAGGAGACAGCAGGCTCAGCCGGTCCCTGGAGCAGTTGGGATTAAAGGTCTTGCTCAATGGCACAATGGTGAGATCACTCTTCCGATCACGGGATTTGAACCAGCAACATTCTGATTCCCAAGCCACAGAGCTGCCCCACCCCACCCAACAAATGATTTTTAAATGCTTTTTTGGTCAGTGCATCCAAACCTCCTTTCAATTGCAGTATATGCTTAATTCTGACAATGAACACCAAAGACTGTGTAACGAATACCATCTGTTCCCTACTTAATTTATATTGTAGTGGCTGGAGGACTGAAGGTTTATTATAGGGCAGTGTCCTGCCCACCTTTTCAGTCAGTCTCTCAGCGGAATGAGGGTACCTGCGGGGTAGGTTAGGGAGAGGTGGCAGGCTCCACTGTATATACCGGGGAGGAATCGGGTCGGTGGGAATTAACCATCGGTGCTTGGTGTACTTCGTTAATTGAGTTTGGCGTGGGTTCCGCCCATACAAGATCCATTGAGGTATTTTTTGTGGTACTCCCTGTCGCATGTTCATTACAGTACATTTTCTTTTATTGTTTTCCTGAAACAGCATATGTTACTGATGCCTTAAAATAATAAACCCGCGGACAATACGCCCGGCCGTACCTCGTTTAAAAAACACCAGGCTTACGAGTGGAAAACAGACACAATATCATTGGTTAATTTGACGATGTTTGCACATGAAGTCCAAGTCACTTTATTGGTACCCAAAGGTAAATTTTGTTTGCAGTACTGAGTCCACACACAAACCCAAGTAGGAGAAATAGAAAACACACATCGCTCATTATACCACAATAAACAGACCACATTGCATGAAAATGATCAATGTGCTGCTACGAAACCATGAAAACCACTTTGTGTTGTGCTTTGCGCCAGTGTTCTGTCATAAAATCCTACCTATCGAGACATGCTATCGCGCCTTTCTACACATGTGAAGTTCCACCGTCTTGGGATCAAGGTTAGGTTTTAGGGGTTAGGGTTAAGATAAGGGTTTTAGGGCTATCGATTAGCACTACGGTAGCATTTTTCGACAAGGCAGCATAAATCAACAGATTTATCCGGTGGAAAAGAGAGCCCACTATGTTTAAGGTGGGTTGTGTCTAAAGCTGTCTCTATGGTGCTCGATATCGATCCTGCCCCTGCCCTGCGGCTCCCTACACAAAAACACAGGTATAGGTTTGACAAAGCTGGAGTGTGAAAGTGGATTACAAAAGGTAGCATATGAAGACCTGATGTCTCAAACGCTTTCTAGAAGAAAGCCCTCTTCTCCCATCTGCCACCCCAGTCCCACTGATGTACAAGTAGAATATAAAGGCTGCAGGGAAGAAGTGGTTATTTTAAATGGAACCATTTACAGAATTATCAGGAAATTAAAAATTGTGTCACCGCCTAATCATGAAGATGCCCATAAACATGAGATTGATTTATTGTCAAATCTGAAATCAAAGAACTAGTACCCACTACAGGAACCTGTATAAGTGTATATCACTCAAAGGTTTTTGCATACCACAGGTTTTTACCACTTTTCCATTAATGTTATAAACTGCAGATTTTTATTCTTGTTAAGCTTTGGAAAGTTGAGTGAACGACTATAAATGAACATATGTCAAATAAAACAAGTTTCCTTTTTAGCATGGAGAGAGTGTGTAACAGTGCATGTCTGACATCCTGTTAATTGGTTGTGTGGTGATGGCGGAGTCACAGTCTAGGTTGTCCTTTAACTTTAAATGCATTTGTTAACCATGTCACCCCATGAAACAGCAATATTTAATTTCCCTTCTAGAAAGAATGCCTCAAATTTTCTCTGTTGTTAGAGGTTACTTTGATGAATCAAACATATGACATTTTCTTGCTAATTAAAGTACTCAAATGGTGACCATGTAAATTTCTTTGTTAGCCAAGAATATTGAGTGTATTTTTTAGTAAATGTTAAGTGAATAACATGCAAACGTAGAAAATCTCAGGGTGTGATAAAACTTTTGACTGGTGGTATACATTGGAATACGACTGCCTTACTCATTTTCTAAATCCTGTCTCTGTCCATAGTGCGATGATATGAGTAATAGCTTTAAGCCTTGGTGCAATACTCTCAGCAAGGTGTATGTAAGATTCAGTGAGATCCTTCATGTTTTCGGGGAGCAGAGATACCGAATGACAGAAAACTGAATGACACCCTAACCCATTAAAAGATGCCAATCTGCTGCAAATAAAAAAATCAACTAATTATGAAGTTTGCAGGAATTTGCGAAGTGACACGAAAACAAACATTTTAAAGTAACATTTAAAAGTAATCAATACACATAGTGTTTGAGAGGTAAGATTTCTTTGATCTGAGAAATAAAGTAGTGAATCTCTGCTGTATTTGGTGAGCAAACAACCACCTGATCTTGTCATAACATTCATATTAGGATCCCTGAGGGGGTAACAGTGATTACACGGCCTCTGTGGTGAGATAGAAAGATCGTGCTTCTTCTTCGGTAACCATGGATCTGAGCTCTAGAGAGCCGGGTGGGGCATGAGGGTGTGACTATCTTTTGGCAGGGGAGTCAGGTGACAGGGTGTGTTATGCCAATTCAATCCACCTGTTCGTTGTTTTATAATGTCATTACTGTATAATGCCAATATAAGCTTATCCACTTGTCCACCCGCACCCTGTTCTTTCATTCGCCCCACATCCTGCCTGTGTTCTTCTGTTTTTTTTTTTTCTTTCTCACTGAACCAGTGTTTTCTCTTGGGTCACTTCTATATTGCGAGCCTTAATTCTGTTAATGCCCCATTTCTCTAAACAAATAAAACCTTTGTTCAAATCTCAAAGTCACATACAAATATATTTGAAGCATACTTGACACAGAATGTGTCAAATAACTAGGATTACATTTAATCAATTCTGGACAATGACGATGGCAGCCTTTGCCCATTTTTACCCTTTGAATAAAAAGAGCATTTTCTGAGGAAGAGGATGACAAAACTTCAGGACAACGATGATCAGTCTGAATGTTAATAACACAGTCAAGACCACCACTAAAAGCTTAATAACTAAGCCGTCAGAAAGGAGATCTCACCAGATGATTGTAATTAATGTCAATATGGAGATTGCTTGCTGTGTGTGGATGTTCAATGAAGACTCCAGAGATGTGGTCTGTTCCTCACTGATATGTCTCTTTGGACAAAAGTATCTGCTAAGAAAATAAAATGTAAAAACCGATTTTACTGGCATGTTTGCCAGTATTGAAAGTGATGTGCACGTGTCCCATCTTGGACATCACTGCCTTTGCCAAACCTTTTGCTGTTCATTTTTTCACATTTTAGTGTGTATATGCCAGCCAATGAAGAGACAGATTGAATATCTTATCTTGAGGGTTTGTATGACTGTCCTCTATCGAAAAGTCACCTTTTTAACACACCATCAACTGTGTAGTGAGTGACACAAAGGTTATAGGAAGAACTCCTTTTGGTTGTTTTCACATTTGTTCTGCAATATGTTTTGTGCTGAGTTTGAAGCAGTCAGCACCCTTTTAGTAATTTGCTCTGGGAAAATAATAGTGATGCTTTTTGTTTTTTTTTTTTTAAAAAAAAAAACATCATGACAATTATTTAAACCTACTTCACAAAAAACTGCAACAACAGCTTCCGCCATTGAAACTTACATTTGTGCTGTATGTTTGACTAAAACTACAGGCAATTCTTACATAATTACACATTAAATGCCACATTACCATGTAAAACGGCCATTTCAGTTGTCATGTGGCAAACTTTGACATCACTAAGATGTTGTGTGTTTATATTCTGAAATATACGCCCTCAAAATCAAATACATATACAGGGCAGGCTTGCACAAGGACGAGATAAACCTGTCGGCGAGTGAGTTGTGTGCCAGAGGAGACGTGCATAAACACAAGCAGCCCACGCGATGGAAGAGGCTCCAGCAACGCTAATGCTATTGCTATCTCAGCAGTCTTGGATCTTTCCTGGCAAAAGAATTGTTTTTCATATAAGTTAAAGTTTTATTTTCCTGACCTTTTCAAGATAACAATAATAATAATAATAATAATAATAATAATAATAATAATAATAAATGGACATTGAGGTCTGTTGTCTTCTGGATCTTTCCTGTCCAAAAGTACTGTTCGTTATAAGACAGACTTCTGTAACTGGAATTTACAGTCTATTTCATAATTTTGTTATGTTTGTCCATGGTCTTTAATTCAGGATTGCACTCAGCCTGGAGCCTCTCTTGTTGTTATCCAAAGTCAGGGCTGAACTGCGATTAAAAATTGGCCCTGAACTTTGGTGCCGCCGCCCCTCCGCCCCAGGACCCTATGTACAAATTTAACTGAGCGGGAGATGGGGGGCACCAGGAAGATGCCCATGGCCAGTTCAGCTCTGCCTCGAGTCACTGCATTGAGCCACCCGTGACTCAGAGCAGAAAGCTATGCTTTAGGCTGTGTTGTTGTTCTTGGATTGCAAATGAAAGAGCTCCACCCTACTCCTTCGGAGTCTTGTTTCTGTGTTTTTGGTTTTGCTTCTGTAATCAGTGTATCTGGTTTTGTCTCCAAGTTCCGTTCTCTTGGTCCTGTACCCCGGCACCACGAAACATTTGCACTTGAGTCATCTGCCTTCATATTTCGTAGGTTCCAGGCAGTTGTTCCTGGTTCTAGAAGGTACTGTTTTCTTGGACTGTTCTCCCCAAACAGGGACCTCTGGGGTAAAAACCTGACAGTTTGGACGGGACAGATCAGTTCAGGATGTTTTGTGCCTGTGATTTGTCAATCTGTGTGTATGGAGCTATTTTCTCCCTGTGTTGTGCAGCTTTCCTCCTGCGGTCATGCAGTTAGATTATTTGGAAATTCAAAAATTGCCCTAATGCTGACTAGGTCAAGAGGTCGGACAATCAGTGCCATATTTCATATGTGTCAAGAATTTCTGTACAAAAACTTAGAAGAAGAGCTGGAAAGAGCAGCAAAGCAAATAGCTTTGAAATCCTAGAAACGTACATCCAAGAAATACCCCAATCCACACCCTCACCTATGGTTATTCAGCTGCTTAAAAACTAGATTTCCCTTTAAATGGTCCTGGCTTGGATCCTTCATGTCTGAGTTTTTGCAAAACGAACTCCCAATGATGGCATGCGGCTCAGTAACTGTATCCTGCGATCAATTCTTTTTCTATGATCTAGTTGCTGTTTTGCTGATATTAAGAATCAAGAGGAATTAACAAAAGGACAGGTATCCTGTACACTTAGAGAAATGCACTTCAAACAGCATGCTCACCTCCTTAGAGTCTGTAAATGCAAAATACAAAGAGCACTTGCTGGTTCTTTCAAGCCCAAAGCTCACACGCTTCTCTCTTTTCCCCTCACGTTATTGCCCGGATGATATCAGTTATGTGCTCAGCAAGTTTGACAGATTCTTTGTTTCGTAATGAGCATGTAATTATTTGCATGGGTGGGGATTGTGTGAGCTGGCAACAGTCAAGCAAAGATAAGGCAGCAGCTTTTATCTAAGGCTTCCATGACCCCAGAGACAAGATCATCGCAAAGGTACGGCTCTCTCACTCATAAGCATCAGTGTATGGGCTCGTACCACAGGCACGGTCACTAACAATGAAAGCCTAGCATTTTACACCAGGCACCACTGAGCTGTCAGCATTTTAAGCCATTAGGAGCTGTCACTAAAAATAAGCCTTAAACCTACTATTTATGGGAAATGGGCATTACAGACTGAGTGATGGGTGAAGGATGGTTACAGTAAAGAGACCAAGTAGCAGAATGAGCGCTTCGGAAAGAGCGGGACGTGTGTGTGCACACGCGTGTGCTTATGTGTGCGAGCGGAATGTTGGGCAGCTGAGGAGGCTTTTACCTTAAGGATGCAGTCCAAGGAGCAGTTCTGAGGCGAGAAGACCCTGCGATCACCATGAAGCCCGGCGGTCCCGTGGAGCGATGAGACCTGGCAGAGGGCCAGCAGGGCTATCCACATGCTGTGCCTGTACGAGGACAGCTCCCCACCGCTGACCTCGGCCCCCCCACCGCTGACCTCGGCCTCCCGGCAGCCACAGCTGAGCTCCAAACGCGCTGCGAACGGAGCCTGATAGCAACACTCTGAAAAGACAGGTGTCTCTTCAAGTATGATACCGGAAAGAGGGAGGGAGGCGGGGGGGGGCGGGGCGCCCTTGGGCAAACAGTGCACTCTCACACCCTCAGAGCCGCCACACAAACTCATACCGCGCATCAGGCCCCCCCCGCATAAGTTTACCATTACCAAAAACGAAAAAAAAAAAAAAAAAAAAAAAAATTTGCACACATTGAGAATCGTGGCACATCTCAGACACATTCTGCTTGTAGGACGGCTGCTACGGTCCATTTGCCCCATTCAGGTCTCACTGATTTCACTGCACCCTGGTGACGCAGCATAGTGCTCGAGGCTGCGGAGCACTGTGGATGAAATGCCGCTGCATCACAGGCCATGTACACAATCTGGCCCATTCATTGCCACCCTTAGTGTTATCTACATATTTTTGGTGGTATCAATGCAGCAAAGGAAAGTAGAATCTGGGTTGATTTCATTTGAATCTCCATTCCTGGAGGTGCAGAGCAACGGTGCTGTCCACTGAGCCACAAGACCACCCAGAGAGGAACACATAATCTTTCAAAGCTGTGCTTTATATATATATATATATATTTCCACATTAATGAACACAATATCTGGAAATCATTTAATAAATAAACATGATAAACTGATTATTTTATTATATGCTTTGAGTGGAGATTAGAATTATTCTAGCAGAGAATCACAGGGATCCACAATGACTGAAATCGTTCCTGAGTGTTAGATAAAACTAAATGCTAAATTTTTGAATACTGGAGTCAGAGAACCTTCTGGTTTTCTGGCTCTGACTTGATTGAACTTTAATTTAGGGTCCAAAGAAATGAGCACAGCAACAAGCAGATGGTACTGAAGATGGATTGCAGCTTAACACTTAGAACACCCGGACAGCCCATGTTTCAAATTACAATAAAGTAAATATTAAATGAGTTAATCCAGGGGTAGCCACAATGGCCAGTCTTATCCACAAAGGGCCACTGTGTATGCAGGCTTTTGCTGCAGCTCCCTAATTATATTAGTGATTAGAGGACTGATTGGCTGAAGAGTCCTCACACCTGGGTTTGAACAGCTGACCTACAGGTTATCCCAAAAACTTGCATACACACTGGCTGTTTGAGGATAAGATTGCCCACCCCTGAATTAATCTGTCACTGGAGGCCTTTTTTGCACTAAAAATGTTGTTGCTTCAATAATCGCAACCTCCAGGACAGATTCCTTCTTCAATGACTGTTCCTCCTTCAAGGTTACAGCACGCAAACCAAGCCAAGGTGGAAGACGCGGCTTAAGAAGCACTTACAAAACTCCAGGTAGAGTTTCACTAAACTTAGGCAAAGGACCCTTCAGACAGGGATATGACTTACCTTAGTTTTTACCACTGATTAAATAAATAGCTTACAGCTTTTTTATCCCCCTGCTTTTGCTTAACACAAATTATTCCCGTAAAAATTAAGTATGTAACATGCAGCAGCAAGCCACCTGACAGAATCCCTCTGGTTACAACCACAGCCTTAAACATGAGGTTTCCCGCTACCCAGATCTATATCTTTCTCAGAGGAAGATATTTGTCTTTAAGTGTATGATAATGTTTGCTATACCCTTAATATACCTCAGGTACAGCAGACAGAACGGTGTCGTTTTGGATCAGCGAGCTCAGCTAAAGATAACAGGTTCCTATTTAACAGGCACCGACGTGCCTGTCGTATGCCCAGTGGCTTGGCAAAGCTAGGAGGGAAAGGGCTGGGGGACAGGCTGAGGCAAAGACCTACCTGCTGGCTGCACCCCTATGAAAACACAATAACACTCAGCAGCGTACCGAATGGAGTAGAGCAAGTTTATAAATGGCAATTAAATGTAAACAGCCAGGTTTTTATGATAGTCCAGTACTGAAGCATGCTTTATATATCTGACCTGGCAGCAATAATACTGATGGGCATTTTGTCCTGTGATGCAATTAAGCAAAGTTTTCCGAAAGTATTGGGGTGCAGCCATACACTACCGCTCAAAAATTTCCTTACTTTTGAGCAAAAGCAAGTTTTTTGCCTATTAAAATAACATCAGATTAATCGGAAACACTGTGCAGACATTGTTAATGTTGTAAATGACTGTCATAGCTGGAAACGGCTGTTTTTTTAATGGAGTATCTACATAGGTGTACAGAGGCCCATTATCAGCAACAATTAGTCCTGTGTTCCAGTGGAATGTTGCGTTTGCTATTGCAAGTTTCATTTCCAAAGGTTAATTGGTCATTAGAAAACCCTTTTAAGATAAGATAAAATAAGATAAGATAAGATAGGACTTTATTGATCCCACAGTGGGAGTGCAAGTAATAATAAATATCAACTATTTTACTACTACAGCTACAATTTACTATCCAGGTAGTGGGTACTGGCATGTACATATACACACCCGTACAATGCACATACATCCACACATACATACATCCATACATTATATACAGATACACATACATATACATCTACATATACTGTACATACATAACCATATACATACACATATACATGCACATGCCCACACCTCTATAAGGTGCGTTATGTATGAAGTGGTAAGTAATGGTGACTGTAGAGGTAAGTATAGTATTTTGCAATTATGCATAAAACAGATGAAAATTGTGCTGATTAAAGAAGCAATAAAACTGGCCTCTTTTGGACTAGCTGAGTATCTAGAGCATCAGCAATTGTGGATTTGATTACAAGCTCAAAGTGGTCAGAAATGAAGAACTTTCTTTGCAAACTCGTCAGCCTATTCTCGTTCTGCAAAATGAAGGTGTGAGGGACTGAGCACCAAAAACAGGAGGAGTCACAGGAATAATTAAGAAAACAGGGGTTTTTCTTTTTATTTTGACCCAAACTCAATTTGACAAATATTAAACACTGAGCTCATAAAAGAGGTCAAAGTAACAAAACTAAACTCAGGCAAAAAGTGTGAACAAACTAACTGGCTACACAAACATACATAACTGACCCCCCAACAAATGACACACAAGGGTATATATACTGGCTGATCAGACCAAAGGGAACAATAGAGGTAACTAAACACAATACAACATTAACTATAAGGCACAACACTGCAGTCCAGTTTGTGGATAAACTAAACATTAAGGAAGAAATCAATATAACTAAACTTTAATTATAAATATCTAGTAAAATAAATTTCCCCCTCTCCAGCAGGAACTGGTGGTGCAGTCCTATTATCTTCAGCTATTGAACTGCTCTGAGCCCTGTCCACCATCTTTTGTCGGGCCATTTCACTTAAGTGTGGCCTGGTGTTTGGCCACCACACACCCCCCCACTTCTTGGTCTTCACTATGGCAGCGAGAGAGGTAATCAGCAGTGACATTCTCTTTACCAGGGATGTAAAGGATCTTGAAACGGTACGGCTGCAAAGCAAGATACCATCTGGTGATTCTCCCATTGGTGTCCTTCATCCTCTCCAGCCACTGCAGGGCTTTGTGGTCGGTTTGGAGGATAAACTCTCTTCCAAGGAAATAATACTTGAAAGAGTCAAGGGCCCACTTAATAGCTATGGCTTCCTTCTCCACAGTCGCATAGCACCTCTCCTGTGGCAACAGCTTACGGCTGATGTAGGCAATAGGATGTCGGTCCTCTGGTGGTCCCTGTAGAAGCACTGCCCCAAGACCCCTCTCCGAAGCATCAGTTTGCAAAATAAAACACTTTGTAAATTCAGACATGTGTAAAACTGGGTTCTTACTCAGGGACTGGAGAATATCCTTTTTTTTTTTTCTCTGGCGAATATCCTTGAAAGCTGCTAAGGCCTCTGCTGTCCACCGAACTTTGTTGGGACATCTTGAGCCAGTCATGTCTGTTAGGGATGCTGCTCTTGCTGAGACGTTGGGAATAAATCTGTTATAGAATGCAGCCATCCCAAGGAAAGATCGCAGCTGTTTCCTGGTCTGTGGAAGTGGACATGATGCAATTGCATTAACTTTGTCAACTTGTGGTTCAATTGTCCCCCCTCCAATAGTAAACCCAACGTACCGTATCTCAGTCTTAGCAATAGCACACATCGCTGGATTGATGGTAAGACCTGTAGAATGCAGCCGATCCAAGACCTCCCTTAGGTGCTCCAAATGTTCCTCCCAAGTTCCACTGAAAATCACAACATCATGAAGATATGCACAGGTGGATGCTGAGAGCCCACAGAGTACCTGATCCATTAGTCTTTGAAATGTTGCTGGGGTCCCATGCAGACCGAATGGTAGGACCGTGAACTGAAACACCCCCCCGGGGGTATGAAATGCTGTCAACTCTTGGGACTGCTTGGTGTGGGGCACCTGCAAGTAGCCCTCAGAGAGATCAATAGTTGTTAAATATCTTGCTCCACCCAGGTGCTCAATAAGATCATCAATACATGGCAGTGGGTAGGACTCAAATTTAGAGACTGAGTTGAGGTACCTGAAGTCAATACAAAATCGTATGGTGCCATCCTTTTTTGGAACCAATACAACAGGGTTGCACCACTCACTTTTTGAAGGTTGGATAATTCCTAGAGACAGCATGAGGTCCACCTCCTCCTTCAGCTCCACCAAGAAGCGTTCTGGTATCCTGTAGCTCATACACCTCACAACTGCATCAGGTTTCAGGACAATGTTGTGCTCCACCAGGCAGGTACGACCTGGGCACTCTCAAAATACACTTGAATTAATCAGAGGGGTTACCTGAGACCGTTGCTCCCTGGTGAGATGCCTTAAGTCCAGGGCAGAGGATGTTACTAAAGGCAAATAGCCCTTAGCTTCTTCCTCCTCATCCACACTGTGAATAAGCAACACCACCACATCATTCTCAGTGCGCGGAACCCACTCCTTGAGAAGGTTGACATGCAACACTCTACTTCCTCGCTGGAGACCTGGTGTTGAAACTCTGTAGGTAGTAGGTAGTGAGAAAGTTTACTCTGCACTTCAAAAGGCCCTTGCCACTTTGCCAGCAACTTACTGTCAGAAGTTGACAACATAACCAAAACTTTCTGACCAGGGACAAAACTTCTGTGGCGAGCTTTTTTATCAAACCAAACCTTTTGGTGTTGCTGAGCTGCCACCAAATGACTCACTCATCTGCTCCAGCCTATCCCTCATATGGACAACATATGCAATAATATTAACAGCTTTCTCTTTACCTTAATCACCTTCCCGTGAGTCTCTCAGCAGGGACAAAGGGCCCCTCACCTCCCGGCCATAAAGGAGCTCAAATGGAGAGAAACCGGTGGAGGCCTGAGGAACTTCCCTGTAGGCAAATAAAAGGTCTGGCAGCCACTGGTCCCAGTCAGACCCTGCATGATTGACAAACTTACGGAGCATTTGTTTGGGAGTTTGGTTAAACCTCTCCGTTAGCCCATCTGTCTACGGGTGATATGGGGTTGTCCGCACACTCCTGATGCCCAACAGCCTATAAATCTGTTTCAACAGTATGGACATAAAATTAGTGCCTTGATCAGTCAAAATCTCCTGTGGAAATCCAACCCTTGAAAAAAGTTGAATTAGTGAAGAAGCCACAGTTTTTGCTTTAGCAGTTTTTAGTGGAAAGACTTCAGGATATCTTGTAGCATAGTCTGTAATAACCGACATAAAGCGGTTTCCAGCTTTACTCTTTTCCACAGGCCCAACTATGTCCATACCAAGTCGTTGGAACGGAGGGTGGAGTGGAGCTTTAGTGGGGACTTTAATTGAAGTCTTCTGACACTGAGGGCAACTTCTGCAAAATAAAGCAACATCTGAGCATAAGCCAGGCCAGAAAAAGTGCCATTTAATGCGAGCAGTGGTCTTGTGTTTCCCCAGGTGGCCAGCCCAGGGAATAGAGTGCCCCAAAGTGAGCACTGTTTCACAAGCCACTTTAGGGACCACTAACTGCTTAACCTGGCCATGTTGGTGATATAAAATGCCATCTTGCAGAATGTACCGTTATTTATTTGTGGCAGATTCCATAACAGATTCTTCCTCCTTAGCCCTCTGCAGCATGGCAGACAAAGTTGGATCATCTTACTGCATTTGTCTGATGTTTGTGGGTATTGAAAAACCCAAAGGCATATCCGGAGCAGCCTCCACCGATGTTTTCACAGTGTGTTGAAATTTTTCACACCTTCTTTGGCGGCGTGGCTTCCGAGACTTCCCGGGTCCAGTCTCCAGCTCAGACTCAAAGAAGGGTAAAGTACTGAGGGTCGCAAAATGCTCATCCTGACTTTTAGCTTGAGCTTTCGTTACAGCAACATTACAGCTTTGCACTTCCCTTAACAAATCATAGATGACTGGCAGATCCTCCCCAAGGACAACAGGATAAGGTAGGTTGTCAGCTACCCCAACCTTTAACAGATAGGGAGCCCCCTGCACCTCAATAAACACATCAGCAGTGGGGTATGATCTTTCATCACCATGTACACAACAAACCGATATAGTTTCCGAAGGACATGTATAGTCATTTGATACATTTTACTGTGCACCAGTGTCTGTGTGCTGCCAGTATCTATTAAAGCATTAATCTCTTGTCCATTAATCTTTACTGTGGTGTTTTTATTCGGCTGTTTTTCCTCAGGTTTCATATCCACAATCTGAGTTAGCTTGCTTTGATTCTGAGGACACATGGGCTTAGTGTGACCTTCCTGTCCGCAAAGGTAACATACTGGTGGCCTTTTACCCAGCTTAGAGGTGTTTGGAGGCAGGTTTTCCCTTGTAGGGAGGATACCCACACCGGTTGCTGACCTCTGATGGAACTGAGAGGGTTGTGACCGACGTGAATCTCTGGCAGCCTTGCACTATTGCTCCATGGCTGACTCCTACTCCGTGCAGCTACAAATACATCAGCCAGGGTAGCAGCTTCTACAGCAGACTTTGGATTATGCTCCTTGGTCCAGACCTGAAGCTCAGGACACAACATTCTTAAAAATTGTTCCAAGATAACCAGTTCACCAATTTCCATTACAGTTTTATCTTTAGGTTGAATCCATTTATCATAAAGTTCTTTGCGTAAACTTTGCATACACCTCCTTGGGACTTTCATCAACAACCTCAAGGCAATGAAATCTCAGCCTATAAGTCTCTGGATTTATATCATATTTTTGCAAAATAGCAGCCTTTACCTTCTCATATTCCAGTGACTCATCCACATCCATGTTATCATAGGCACTTCGAGCCTTACCAGTCAGAAGAGGAATAAGATGAAAAATCCAGTTTGATTTTGGCCAACGATAAGCAGCTGCAATTCTCTCAAAAGTGGTCAGAAAGTGTTTAATATCATTTTCAACAGTTAATTTTTCCAATTTAGGATGATGAATGTGCACAGACTGACCTGTTGAGCTGGAGGCTAAGCCAGGACCCGGAGATTCAGATATCACTGGAATCTGATAATCAGCTGGAATCCCAACCGGTTCTAAATCACTTGATGTGGGCTCAGGAACTGGGGTTGTTCTGGCCTGAACTTCCATCTGTAACTGTCGAAACTGTGTTGTAAATTCTTAAAGCGTTGCTCCTGCCATACAGAATCCTCTTTCTGCTTTTTATCTCGCTCTTTCTGTTGCCCCACCAAGGTCTGAAGAATTCCAGCAATATCAAGCGATGTTGGCTCCCTGATATCTTCACCCTCAGTGTTTCCAGTTATGTCCGAAGCTCCTTCCTCCATCTCCTTCTCTGGCTGCTGCAATGCCTCTCTGGTCTCTATTCTGTTTCCCTTCCTTGTGTGCACACCATTCTGCATGGCTCAAAATCTTTTGGGAGGACTTAAAAAATAAATAAATAAATAAATAAATAAATAATTGCACACAAAAAGCTGAAAAATGTAAGAAGTAAAAAAAAAAAAAAAAAAAAAAAAAACCTGTCTACTCAACTGAAAGGTCCAACTACTGTACCACCACATGTGACGGACCGAGCACCAAAAACAGGAGTCGTCACAGGAATAATTATGAAAATAGGGGGTTTTCTTTTTATTTTGACCCAAACTTAATTTAACAAATATTAAACATTGAGCTCACAAAAGGTCAAAGAGTCAAAGTAACAAAACTAAACTCAGGCAAAAAATGCGAACAAACTAACTGGCTGTCACGTCGAGTCACAGCGAGCGGGTTAAGCGGGCGGGCAGCAGCCCAAAAAGCAGGCAGGCAGCGAAGGAGGACAGGCAACTAGGGTCTTTAATGGAGACGGGTAGAACACATGAGACATTACAATGACAAGTCTGGGGAATACAGACAGAGACACAGACTAAATACACATGACAAGCCGAACCCAACGAGCAACAGGTGGGAACAATCGGGCATAAACACGGGGTAACGAGGTGGGCGTGGCACACAGGAGGATCGTACGTAGCTGGGCGTGACACTGGCTACACAAACATACATAACTGACCCCCCAACAAATGACACACAAGGGTATATATACTGGCTGATCAGACCAAAGGGAACAATAGAGGTAACTAAACACAATACAACATTAACTATAAGGCACAACACTGCAGTCCAGTTTGTGGATAAACTAAACATTAAGGAAGAAATCAATATAACTAAACTTTAATTATAAATATCTAGTAAAATAAACCCTAATTTGACTAAAGAACACAAATTTCCCCCTCTCCAGCAAGAACTGGTGGTGCAGTCCGATTATCTTCAGGCATTGAACTGCTCTGAGCCCTGGCCACCATCTTTTTTCGGGCCATTTCACTGAAGTGTGGCCTGGTGTTTGGCCACCACAGAAGGCATGGAGCATGCGAGAAAATGCTAGGAAACTGAAGATCTCGTACGATGCTGTGTACTACTCCCTTCAGAGAGCAGAACAAAGGGGTCTAACCACAACAGGAAGAGGGGAGGGAGGCCCCAGCACACAACTGAGCGAGAGGATAAATATATTAGAGTGTAGTTTGAGAAACAGATGCATCATCGGTCTAATAACATCCGTCAAGCATGGTGGAGGCAATGTGACGGTCTGGGGCTGCTTTGCTGATGGTAAACGTGGGAAATTTTTACAGAGTAAAAGGGATCTTGAAGGAAGGAAGGAAGGCTATCACTCCATTTTGCAACGCCATGCCATGCACTTAATTAGAGCCAATTTCATCCTACAACAGGACAACGACCCAAACACAGCTCCAAACTATACAAGACCTATTTAGGAGAGAAGCGGTCAGCTGGTGTTCTGTGTACAATGGAGTGGCCAGCACAGTCACCGGGTCTCAGCTCTACTGAGCTGCTATGGGAGCAGCTTGACCCAATGGTACATAAGTGTCCATCAAGCCAATCCAACTTGTGGGAGACGCTCCAGGAAGCACGGGCTGAAATCTCATCAGATTACCTCAACAAATTGACATCTAGAATGCCCAAGGTCTACAAGGCTGTAATTGCTGCAAATGGAGGACTCTGACAAAAGTTTGAAGAACACGATTTTTAAAATTAAAATAATTCATTTATTTCTAACTGTCAAAGACTGTCCTATTTATTTAGCTATATTTCGTAAATTTTATGTATGTTTTCATGGAAAACAAGGTAAGTTCTAAGTGACCCCAAACTTTTGAAGGGTAGTGTAGGTTGGAATTTCTTAGCAGAAACAGGTCTCCAGTTTCATCAAACTCCAGAAGTCCGACACAGACACTCAGAATCTTTTGTTTAGCATAAGCAACAAAACAGTGCAGGCAAACCAAGAGTTTTGTGCATGTGAAACCTTCGGTTTAATTTCCATTTTCATATTTACAATTGTTTAGAAGAAAAAGCATTAAGACAGCAGTTAAAAGTACAAAAGGAAAAAACAAGGATAAGACACCTCCGGGTAGGGACGCAGAGATTCTTCACCGGATCTGGAACAGACAGCAGGAAAACCACATTAGCCCATTCCCTACGTTTGTGTGTCTTTACTCACAAGACCAGTGGCCTGTACTACGAAGCGGGGTTACTGGCTTATGGGGGTAACTTGTCGGATTTAAGGTAGTCTGGTCAAAATATAAGTGAACGAATATGAAGTTCATTTAAACTGTGGTACCTTAAATCCGACAAGTTACCCCGATAAGCCAGTAACCCC
>JAODKF010000116.1:9326011-9344471 GCA_026779585.1 Mormyrus proboscirostris
CCAGCAATTAACTGATCTAACGTCGGATAGTAAATTCTCCAGATGGGCAAACGCCCATTACTTTAAGTTTGTGACTTTTTGACCCATTGCACCAAAGTCCAACCACATTTTAGGCGCACAAATTTGACCTAAAACAACCAACATTTGATTCTACCCTAAATGTATCATTTTACAAATGCAGACATTCAGTCTTGAAAAATAAGGAAATTATTTCAATTAGATGTAAATTATATGCTAGAGCACTCTACATTTCAATTAAAAACAATAAAACTCAGCTCGATATGCCATGTTCCATGACCCAAAAAGCACTGCAACAACCCAGTGACAACAAGCTCTCTATTGCATAAAATAAAAAAAAAAATGCTACCTTTTTAAAGTAACATACATGCTCAAAAGTCGAATGAGTGTTTCACCCCTCCTCACATCACTGGTACGTTATAAGCATCGCAAACAGCAGTTTTGTTACCGTTTCAGATATTAGTAAGGGGCAAAATTACTTTTGGGATACGGTTTGTTCCATTCAGTTCACTTAAAAGACTCATTCATTAACTTCAGTGACAAATGCTCTTCACATAAAATAGATCTGAAACACCTGTGTTCCAATGTCATTTAATTTAGGCTAAACTCAGCTAAGGAGTAAGATAGTACTACCAGTAAGTCATGAAAGAAAAATAACACAACTTCTCCTCAGGTTACGACGGGGTTATGTTCCGACAAAGGTACTGTGAGGCGAAAATATCGTGAGGTGAAAACGCGCTTTAATGCAGAACAACTAACCTAAAAAACATCATAGCCTACCATACAGCCTACCTTAAACGTGCTTAAGACACTTGCATTAGCCTACAGTTGGGCTAAATTGTTAGCACAAAGCCTATTTTATAATGAAGTGTTTAATATCGCATGCAATTTATTGAATAATGTAATGAGAGTGAAAAAGATTTACCCATCGTAAAATTGAAATATCGTACCACGGACCACTGTAACCCGGGGAGCATCTATATTTGTTAATGAATTATAGTCTCAACACTGTATCTTCACTACTGTTAAAAACACATAGCTAAGGACTCACAGAGTCCAAACACGAACAAACCTTGGTAAAATTAATTTTAAATTGTAAAAGTGTAGCACGTCTAAAATCCAACTGCAGCATAAGGGAAGTGACTGCACATGTAGGCCATAAACTACACCAGTAGATGGTGTATTTCAGTCACGACATCGGTACGGGCCTCACGTTCAGTAGCTGCTCTCTCATTCACTCCTTCGGGTCTCTCGTAATTCTTCTGGGGTGCGTTTCCCAAAAGCTGCGGCTACCGACTTACGCGGTTGGATTCAATCAGTAGCATGGTATAAATCCATTATAAATGTATAAATACACTGAATAATTTAAACCATGCATGTGCACACATACCAATCACAGATAAAAACATTGACTGAATTATAAATGCCAACATCAGCACTAATGCGACTGCCTCTGAGCTAAACGATCTGGCTCGATGAAAAGAGCCTGAATTCCCATCACTAAACGAGAGTGTCTTGGTCATTTATTCACCATAGGCATCTAGGTTCAGTGCCAGCCAGTCATATGCTCGCTTACAGCACGCCCATAAATGCCCCAGAAACCATAGTCGAAGAGGGAAGCAGCATTTGTCATATTTCTGAGCACAAGATTAAGAACAAAAAGAATGAATCTTTGCAGGGTATGTAAAGTTACGCGTGATCAAGTCACGTCCAATCGCATTTACATCCAAGGTCCATATACACTGGTCTAGGAACGCCTGAAAGTGATTGTTGTAGGAAGTTATTAATATAAATTGTTGTGACCTTATATTTATATTATTTTCTGTGGAGTGCTATGTGCATATTACAGTACAGAGCTTAATGCTTTGCCTCTCCTCTGTAAGCACTGCTGTTCAAAGGTCACAGTCCCAAATCCGGATGCAAGTCTGTACACAAAATGTGTGTCAGCAATAACATGACATTTTCTTTGTTTCAGCGCTAACAGCTTTTGTTTAATGACCGGAAAGGAAACAGAATAAAAGCAGAGAATATTTAAAATAGAAGTAGAAATAAGAAAACATAATTTTAAGTGAAGGAAAAAAAAAAATCTTATTTCTGATCACACACACACAGGTGAGCACACTCCCAACAGCGGACAGAGAGTGCGCGTGGGAAAATACGTCACGTCAACCCCCCAGTCAGCAGTGTAGCCTGCGAGAGGGACTTAACCATGAGCAGGGTAATAAATACGATTCACAATGGGATTTTCTGCTTTAAACTATCACTATTTTAAGCTATCAGCTATCTCTTTTAAAGCCTAACGGTATTTGCGGATGTTTGTCTTGACTTGCAATCGGACTTTGTCAGCTGATGTCAGACTTGCTATAACCGCTAAAATCACCACTGCTGTTATTAAAAGAAGCACATGAACACCATGAATCCTGTCAGTGTCCGTCTTACCTCGCCCCCCCCCCTAATTATACCAATTAGGTAGAATGTTAAATTTGAAAATGATGCGTGTACATCTTTAAGAGAAGGTACGTTATGCTTGGCTGACCTCTCGGTCTCTGTCAGGCAGGAAGCTGGTGTCCACATCTGGGTTCTTTCCCAATTTCTTCTTCTTCATGGAGAGAACTGAAATACAGAAGATGAGCACCAGCACTGCAGATCACATATAAAAAACAAAGCTGCCATTCAATCAAACCCTGACTTGTAAAAAGTTTCAACAAACACATGTGAGCCATTCCTGCCTTGAACTGCTATTAGCTGATCTGCCTTAACAGTGAAAGGTCAGGAGGTTTTGGTGAACACCGCACATGGTCTAAATTTCCCTCCTAGTTGGAGTTTTACCATGCAGGCAGCCAATGAGCTTTCCTAAACGTCATTTTTTTGGAAATCTCAAATGGATAATTGCAGACACATCTCACCCAAGCCAAAGACTCCGTCAGTGGCTGCGTTCAGACCTGAAAGGTGGAGAACCTTTTCCCTTCAGCTTATACAGACTTTAAACGTTAGTCACTCATCTTTCTGCCACTTATACTGCATTTTCACTCTACATCAATATTGTGGAAGGATTTAGGATCTAACACTGCACTCATATAATTTTATTGTCTTTTCTAATACTTTTCTTTTTCTCTCAGTTTTATTATTTAGCTTATTTTTTCCTTTATTGTTCATATATGTTTATGGACAGTGAATAAGCTGTTTAACTGCAATAACATTGCAATGTCACTCACATTCAGCCTCTTCGTCATCATCGTTCTCATCCTCTTCATCTTCATCTTCGGGGTTAAAAGACAAGCTGGCAATCTTCCGCTTCTGCTCTTCCTTCCTCTTCTTCTCCTTCTGCTTCTCTAGCTTCCTTGGAAACAAGAAAGAAGTTTCAAGGCTAGACCTGCACTTCCCACTATTTAATCTTGACGCCAGGACCATTATGGGTGCTATTGTCTCATGTCTCATCTCCACTGGTTTAACAATGCGGCACAGAGTTCACTCACAGTTGAAGCTCTTTGGACTGCTCTTTCTTGGCCAGTTGCTTCTCCCTCTCCTTAACCAGTGCTTCCTGCTTGGCCTTCATGTCATTGAGAGTCACCAGGCCTAAGAAGATTGTGGAGCCATAAAGAAACATCAACTACACAAATTACCCAATCTGAACACATGGAGGTTCCACCACCTTAGCTACTGTGTGGGGAATGTACTGCCGCAGAATGGCTGCTGTCGCGTCATCCAGGCAAGGGCTACACAGTGGTTTGGGTGTCTTGGAAAAAAAACACTATATAAATGTAGCATTCATTCATTCCAAAGCTCACAATTAAAAGTGTCCAGCCTGCATTACATTTTTATGACTTCTTACTATTCTATGTGTGGATGGTCCAACCCGAAAACCTCCACAAGCCGCTCATGGAGTCTCACCCACTCACCTACAGTGCTTGACTTCAGCTCAGCCTCCACAGCATCATAGTGGGCAGAGAACTTCTTGTCAATATTGGACTTCACCATATTGTCCTATAAGACACACAGGCACTTCAGAATAATCTACATTATATTAAAAAAATAAACAGGTCTAGGAGGACAAAATTAATATACAATGAATTTAAAATGTCTCTGAAAACATTCTGTCAATGGGTTACTGACAATTTACTAATTTACAGTAATGTGCAATAATTAAGCGGATTACACATTCAGCGATATTGACCTGATAAGAGAAATGTAATTGAGAGATTCCAGTTATATGTAATGATCCTCCCCCGTTAGCGTGCACGCGCATTCTCAGTACCGCTATGTTTTAATCGTATGTAATTGCATAAACAAATACATAAAGAGGTAACATCAGAATAAGACATATATTGCCAAATATGTGTTGCAGTTTGTCGGATTAATTAAAATTTTGATTAGGGCCGAATGCCATAACACGGAGGTTTACATAAAGATGATAAAATAGTGTGAGTCACAACCAATAATTCGAGTTGTACTTAGGTAATTGCCTTTAGAAGTCTTAAGTTTATTGTAAACCGTTCGTTTTAAACCTTGTGAATTAAATGCGGTTAAAACATTGCTGTAATGAGAATGCGCGTGCACGCGAAAAGAAAAATGATTTGGTGGTGTTGTAGTGTGTGTGCAGGGGGGGGGGGATTTCGGCACAACGCCGGATGATTAAAAAGGGACATGTAATGGATCGGAGTAAAAAATGAGTGTTGCAAGTTTTATGTTAAAATAACCATATGTATACAGATGTGAAACATGCTCCTTTTTCTAGGCCGCATTTACACTGGGCATTTAAACCGACTGATATCCCCAGACGCCAAGCTTTAAACGACATAGACTATCAATCTACAAAATTACGATATATAACAATATACGGCGAGAAATTCATCTAGGCACCACCAATTCGATCGTCTTAAAAACCCTGTGAAATAACTGCATCACATTATCCTTAACAATAAGTCAATCTTTCGGAGAAACTTGGCGTTGTCTTCAAAGCTAAATCGGGCAATACCTCTGCTATTTTCTGCTTTAGCTGTTCCAGTTGTTCCCGCTCCTTTTCACGCTTTTTCATGAGCTGCATAGCCCTCCCAGCTTCGCTGGCGGCTCCCTTATACTGTGCCATATTTACTCTTAAATACACGAGACTTAAGGTATATAATATTACGTATTGTTTTGAGTGCGTAAGGTTGTAACAACTTCCAGGAGTCTGTCGCCCTAAATACGTCACATCACGCAACGTCTTCTTAGTCGCAGAGTGATTACGTAACTGGGATCGCTTTTTTCGGTTCTTGTGGGTATTCCGGTTTGGGAAGACTTTTGGTCTTTTGTATCGCTGTCTTTACAAGTGACACAATAACTTTTCATATTTTAATTTTTGGTAAGATTATTTACTTAACTTTTCTCCTCTCTCCTTAATTAGTATTCTGTCTGCACTTGTTAATTACATGTATGTTCTGGCCCTGATGTGCAGTACTTGTAAAAATTTGTAACCTGTGTCTTGGATGATATTGTCATGTTCTGGATGAAAACAATAAAAACTTGAATTATAAAAAAAGCTCATTGGAGTTTTACTATGCAGGCAGCCAGTTGGGAGCAACAGACCGCTTCACGATCCAAGACGTCTCTTCGCATCTGGAACACCTTACGTATGGCACACGTTCACATCTTCCAGACACTTACGCATATCCAGGACACAAGGCAGGGAAACGGATGTTTGACAGGATGTTTGCCCATCACAGGGCACACATTTTTTTAGAACTTACAGATGCCACATCTTTGAAATACATGTTTTTGTACTGCGGGAAGAAACCGATGCCGAGGGGGAGCGAGACAAACCCTGTAAGTACAAACCGGGGCTGAGGTTTGGAAAACCAGCCTCGAAGGTGTAAGGCAATAGTCACATCCATTCTTTGACAATTTTTCCCCTGAAATGTGTGACATAAATAAAGGCATGCTTTGGGCAGCACATGGCACCACAACAGAAAAACACAAAGAATTTAAGTTCTATTTCCCTGCATGGGAAACCTAAAATAATATGTGAAGAACAAGAGGGAAAAAAGAGAAAAAACACAGAAATAATGATGAAATTGTTATTCTGGCAGAAAAAAGACAAATATATTTATGCGATTACTGATATACAAATATCGGCGTGCGGCTCCAAAGATGTAAAATCCAACTGAATTTAAATATTATATCAATTGTAACAACAGCTACAACAATAATAATTATATGAAGCATCTTAATCTGAACTTCTATGTGTAAACAATAGAATAGCCACTTGTTAAAAATAAGGACTCTTAATGCCGCAACACACCACAAACAGCAATTCCTTTAACAACCCTGGAGTAACAAAAAAGTATTAGCGCTGCCTATAGCCATATTGAGTTTATTGCCATTACAACATAAGAACATAAGACATTTACAAACGAGAGGAGGCCATTCGGCTCATCAAGATCGTTTGGGGAGAACTTAACTAATAGCTCAGAATTGTTAAAATCTTATCTAGATCTGATTTAAAGGAACCCAGGGTTTTAGCTTCCGCTACACTAGCAGGAAGACTGTTCCATACTCTAACTACACGCTGTGTAAAGAAGTGCTGCCTCAAATTTGTTTTAAAATGTTCTCCTGCTAATTTCAACTTATTGAGGACGTATGATCTATGGGTCCATTTCCTAAGTTGGATGATAGTATTCACCTCCCTTTAGCAAAAATAACAATGATGAATTGTGTGATGAATATAATGTATAACAGATATTGTTGAATTTGGCAAAAGTTACAGACAAGACATCAAATCAAAACAGACAATATTTAACTACCACTGAAGGAGGTCAAATTATTCTTCAAAAAAGTGCTTGGAGTGCAGGTGTCACAGAGGCATAGTTTCAAGAGCACAGTAAAGGTCGGTCAGAATAGACTTATAATTATGGAGGTAATGAAGATATGGCCGCCCCTCACTCTGTGACAAATTTCACCTGAATGAATACCAAATAAAAATTAAAAGTACACAAAATATGTAAATACAATATGTGTAATATATGAATTAGAATAAATGGAGGAAAAACTACCAAAACACACAGAGGTATATTAAATGAGTATATTCTTTTGACAGTGAAATACAATTTCCCACAATGCCTTTCTTCACATACGCCTTTCTTGTCAGGCAGACACTGTGATGTACTTGGGCTCCATGTTGCCAAAATAGGACTTTTCCCATTCACTCATCAGGTCCAAGTACAGCGGCCGGTCACAGAAGTTGCAGGCAGCAGTTACTGGCTTGTTTAATGGAAGGCCAACCTCCTGCCACGCCTCCATCAGTTTTTCTGCCAATGACATTGACTCACATGTTAGCCAGTTTCACCTCCACCCCTTTGAATCAGCTAATGTTTGTTAGGTAACATAAACAGGATACATATGCAGCAGACTAATTCCTGGGATACATTTAAAAGGGATACTGTCTCAGCGCTACCACTTTGCGTCAGTTTCACATTAAATACAAACTAGTCAGGAAATATATTTCAAACAGTTATGAACTCTTTGAAGCCACTTAATTTTGAGTGGTACAACATCGATTTCTCTTTATATAAAATGCTGTCTACAAGACTAAAGCTAAGTTACTTTATCAATTTGTTTTTTTCTTGCTCGTATCCTGACCAATTATTTGCCGTTGAGACTAATAAAAAACACAATGTTTTGCAATTTGTGGTGTGACCCATCTTTTGCCCAGGAGTGTTTACCACAACTATAGTCATGTATCTCCTCTTAATTGCTATAGCACAGCCATAGACCGACTGCTTTCCACTGTCTATATTTAAAAGTTTTAACCCAAACCAATACTGTACAAACTAGAATCAATTTGCTAGTTATGCAGCTTTATAGACTTATAGATTAAGAAGTGTGCTGCATGGAATCTATGACTGCGAAAGGCATCCAGACTCAGTGTTTAAAAACAGCTTATGAATAATTATGTTTTTGACCTATGCTGCCACTTACCTATGAAGTATTCCATCATTGCTGGGTCATGGTGGGGGGATGGAGCAAGGCGCAGTAGCTCCTCCCCCCTTGGGACAGTTGGGTAGTTGATGGCTTGCACGTAGATCTGGTGTCTCTCAAGCAGGATGTTACAAACCTTAGAGTTCTGTTCCGCATTGCCCACCTTTTACACAAGGAAGAACAAGAAGTTAGGTTTTTCAGATTGTAAGCCTTAAGAACCAACAGCAGACGGATATAAACTCTATGATGACAGACGAGAAAAGTGACAAGCAATAAATGATTGAATCCAGGGGCTCTGGAGTCTGGCTCTCACACGTATGGGGATGATGTGACTGGGGCAGTTGATGACAGGCAGCCCGGCGTCCAGAAGCAGCTGCCGCATGTGCTTGACATTCCTCTGGTGTGCTCGCCTCAGCCTCTGGCCCTCGGGTCCCCTGAGGACCCTCACGGACTCCAGCGCCCCTGCCAGGACCATGGGGGGCAGGGAGGTGGTGAAGATGAAGCCTGCGGCGTAGGAGCGCACGGTATCCACCAGGGCGGCATTACCGGCAATGTAGCCACCCACACATCCGAAAGCCTTGCCTGCAACAGGGAATGTTTGGGAAAGAGATGGAAAAAGGCCCTTATGCAACAGCTTATCTAAAAACCTCATTACAAAGAGTAAAAGAACATTCCAGTCAATATGATTCAGGATGAATCATCAACCCTAAACGCTCTGGATGACACTGAATGAACTGCAGTTATCAGCAAAATATGCCTAATGGTAAACTAACTTTTACTAAGGATTCTGTACGCTTACATTCAAACTGAGGCACTTGTATATATGTGAATGTATGAACAGTTGCAGGTTCATCAACAGTTATAAGCAAAGCTAAGTCATGCAGCCTGATCTTCCTCATCACCAACCATATGTTCTTATGTGTCTATTACAGCTGTTTAAATCACTCTGCTTACTCTGCATTCTAATACTCTCCTGTCTCTAGTGTGGTTAAAATAGATTCTTCTCCTTGCTTAATTCCCTTATGATCTCATATCTATAAGACGGGCTTAAGTAACCTGTTCTATTTATTTACCTTCATTAAACTCTTGTGTTATGGTAAAAAAAAAAGACAGGTATGTGAATGAAGGTATGGAAATTAGAGCAATTAATATTGTGGTATTTAATGTTGTGGTAGATCAGTCCGTGGGTTTGTCTGTGACAGGATGGTGCCCCTATCTCGGTTAAGCAGGCTCGGGGGGGTTAGGGTGCACCCAGGGCTGATAGAAGTGTAGCTCTGCAGCCTCTGATAAGGGTGGGAGTGGAGCAGCAGAATGGTAGAGCCTGAGTCTCCGTGATGAAACATAGCATACAGCTCGAGGAAAACGATTTTCACAGCACGTTTGTAAGAGTCCCTCACTGCAGCCTATAGCTGTTTTATGAGGATATGTGCCTTTCAAAAACCACCAAATTCAATCATCCCCAACAGTTTGCTCCACCAAACCACATCCAGAAACTGTACACTCTGTTCTGGAGACAACTTAGCATTCTTTAAATTTTGACACTTTCATGATTGCAGTTAGAAGTATATCTGTATTTGGCATTAATGGAAATGCATCCATTACGTGTTTGAATATTTTTTACTCAGTCCGCATAAGTAAAATGTAATGCTGTAATCTTCAGTATTGCTTTTACTGATAATTGTCAACAATAATTATGTAATACTTCATACAATTCTTTTGTTAATCTTACCACATAATAAGCCAAGTAAAAGGCCAATTCACAACCAACAAATGCCATAAAATAATGAAAGCTTGTAAATGATAATCCTATTTACATAATGTGCATTTTCTTTAGCTGTACGGTTTTTATTAAGGCTTCTACAGGATGATCCAAACGTCATCTCATTGTATTCGTACAGTGACAATAAAGATATCTTGTATCTTGCATAATCTTAGAAATGATGATACTTTAATCAGCAGGCGTGCCACTGGAGACTCTGGGCCCCATGAAAACTTACCGTATTGGGCCCCCAACCCACGTACATCCAAAATGTCCCAAAATTTTTTAGGACCCCTGAAATTGTCCTTACTTTCCCCCTTTATGTAGCCACTGTCAGCCAGAAATGTACATATAAATGAAACATTTTGCACACATGCACTGGACAATCAATGCACCACCATGAAAATCAGGTTCCACTGAGCGAAATTTCAGAGGCGCTCACTATCAAGGCCCATTGTAGTTCACGGCACTGGTGACCAGTGTGTAGCTGACAGTACTGCATTAATACATGATGCTTTACTGCATTAATACATGACGCTTTACTGCATTAATACATCACGCTTTACTGCATTAATACATCACGCTTTACTGCATTAATACATCACGCTTTACTGCATTAATACATCACGCTTTACTGCATTAATACATCACGCTTTCTCCTCTCATGCTTCCCGGGACTCACCTAATGTGCCAGAGATGATGTCCATCTTGTCCATGATGCCATCTCTCTCCCCAATCCCGGCCCCATGGGCTCCGTACAGTCCCACTGCGTGCACCTCATCAATGAAGGTCAAGGCGCCATGGCTATGAGCCACGTCACACAGCTCCTCCAATGGGCAGATGGCACCTAAGGGCAACCGCACTTCATAAGTACACTCAGTAACATTAAATCACTGAGGGCAAATCCCACTGCAAGCTCGATCATTATTCTCTGTGTGCCATATGTTGTATTGAGTAGTAAGGTAATAGAGGGATACAGGTTATATGCACCATGCAATTACTCTCTGTGTGGTTGGGGCCACACAGAGTAGTTATTAATAGAGACCAAGTACTTGTACAAAATACTTCCTGTGAGATGGAGACCATTAGATAATTAGCAGGAACGTACTATTATTATTCAGATAGTTAGATTCCACAGCCACTCCCACCATGTGCTCTGATTGGCTTGACGGAGCAGAACTCACCGTCCATGGAGTGCACCGTCTCAAAAGCCACGATTTTGGGTGTTTTGGGGTCAGAGCAGCTGAGAAGCTCCTGCAGGTGCTCAACGTCATTGTGGCGGAAGATGAAACGCTTGGCACCGCTGTTGCGCAGCCCCTGGATCATGGATGCGTGGTTCCCAGCATCCGAATAGATCTCGCAGCCTGCAGTTAGCAGATGCGCAGGCTTCATAAAATAAACCTCGGCAGGAGGTTGTTCATAAGCACCCTGCACTTTAAATGCTGTTCTATAATATAGTCTACGTTTTATCATGTAAGAGATTCATTTTTTTGGAATTTGCACATTACTGTAAACATCTATTCTTTCATTTTTAGATGTATTACAGGACTGTGAAGTATGATCTGCAGGTTCTTAATTGTTTGTTCTCATTTGTAAAATTGCGGCTATTGGTCACAAATGTATTCAATATAGAAGTTTAAATTTACTTCTTTGACTGCTTTAACCGTACTTACTAAAAGTAAAAAAGTGTTCAAGGTTAAAGCATTAAAAACTTAAAGCAATTCATTAAATTAATTTAAGAACTATCTGTAATTATGTTTTCTGTGTTGATAAGCTCACCTGGCAGCATCTTGGCCAGCGTGAAGAGGGTGGAGTCATTAGCCACGAAGCAGGATGAGAAGACCAATGCAGAATCCTTGCCATGCAGTGCGGCCAGTTCCTTCTCCAGCTCCACATGGTAGTTGCTCGTGCCAGAGATGTTCCTGGTGCCACCTGCCCCAGCGCCATGCTTGTCCAGAGCACCTCTGCGTGACATGGACAGATATGCACATGGTCGCTAGAGTGGTTTCATAGGAAACGTCTCAGCAAACATGTTCCGCTGCTCAACATTTACTGATACAAATCAATGTGCAGGTCAAAGACACAACATGAGTTCCCAGCGTTCCTAACATTGGTTTCCCTTCATTAGAAGATGGCAGTTCTTACCGGATTGCCTCCAGGACACGGGGGTGGCTGCTCATTCCCAGGTAGTCATTGCTGCACCAGACAGACACGAGGGAACCATTATAACCAGCCACAGAGTAATCTTCAGCAAAGGGGAAGCTGTCAACCCGGCGGTTCACGGTCTTGAAGATGCGGTAAGTGTGGTCTCTCTTCTTCACCGCAATCTTCTCCTCAAAAAAGGCATCGTAATCAAAACTGGAACGTCCTGTGCACAGGGAGAAATCACTTCTTTTTTTAAAAATGAATATGTACACAAAAATTAAATGGTGCTTAAAGGTGAAACAAAGGTGAAATCATAACAATGGTAAAGTCTTTTTTCATTCCCATGTTCAAGCAGCTTGATTGGCTCCTTTAAAGGAAAATGAGCTAAATCTGGTGCTTTTTCCATTACAGCAAACTAAAGGAAGAGTCATATAACCAAACAATATTGCTCACTCATATTGTCCTTGTGGGAGGTGGTCTTGTCATGGGTCAGGTTCTGTAAACTGCTTAGCAGGGATTTCAGTATACCCCCTACACACACAAGGTTTTCTCTGATTAGTGCTTCAGTCATTCATTACTGTGGAGAATAAACAACATCTCACTGGGTAATAGATTTGACTGAGTGTTGCTCACCATATTTGGCTAACGGGTTACAGGTTAACCCCCTTGGGCAGCCTTAGGCTGTCACAAGTGAAAGATCTGTATGTGGATGGTAGCCCCACATAGTAACCCCACGCAGAACCTATCTCTGTTGCGTGTCTGGTGCTGCACTGGCCTGTTGACAGGCAGCCATGCGTGAACTGCAGCATGAAAGACAGTGGCCAATAGGACGACAAGCAGAATTCTCATGCCTGCTTCCCTGGCTGCAGCAACCAACCAGCCCGTAAAAAATGCTGCTATTTATCTCTCTCTCACACTCCCACACTCTAGATGAAGCTGGCACCGAGTGAGGACATCGGCAGCCAACTTCAGGCACCCCTGGTCTCCACACCGCCTTCTCTGAGCCCATCCCCAACTGAATCCACGCTCCATTGACGTTCTACTTTGTCCTGGATTCACCCCCAGTTCTTTTTATTTAATGCAATTTGCCTCTTCAAGGCCAATCCTTGTGAAAACACCACTGCATGTGTGTGTTTATGCTCACACCTCAGCGCACTGGCCACAGACCCGCAGAACGTTTCTCTGAGGTGCGTGCAAGGTGCCGTCGTGCCCTGTGCTTCCCGGCTGTGCACTTGGGTGCACGTAAGTGTGATCCTCGCCTTGCCTGACGCCGGCGTTCAGTGCGGGAGTTTGTTTTTCACCTGTGGGCTGGATGTCCTCCTGCACCTCAGGCCTCGCCTGCACCACTCCTATCTGGGAGGACACGAAGGGGCAGCCTTTTGCCATGGAAACAGCCAACTGGCCGGCAGCCTGGGCCAGGGAGCGCTGAGGGCCTGTGTGGGCGGCTGAGGATTGAAAAGTGAACCATTAAAAGAATAATAGATACACTGCAAAACATTTATCGTCAAATTAACAGTAACTTACTGGCAAAAATTATCCATAATTATTACACTGTGGACATAAAGAATGTTAGCGAGTTTTCAGTAAAGTCACTGCACATGCAGTGTAGTGTGGGCGCCACACTCACCACTGTCCTTGGGTTTCTGGGCCAGGGTGGCAGTAGTGGCCACCTGCTGAATGACGACTGGGCACCTGTCGGCCAGAGAGAAGAGGCCGAGGCCCGACCTCCGCAGTGCGGCATGCGAGACAGTCTTCAGGAATGGACAGTGATGCAGGAAGGCAGACATGGCTGACACTGTTTTCACTGTAATAATGAAAAAACAATGTCAAGTTTTTCACTGGAATGAATTTCACTTGTGACTGATAGTCATCGTTATGAAAGCAACATCAGGTCAGAAAGTTCATACACACACACACACACACACACACACACACACACACAGATTCCTCTCAATTAAACACTCATCTGCAAATTAAACAATTTAGATTATTAAATTACTTTAAATATTCAATTTTATACTTTTCAAAAATTATGTTGTAGCAGTAGCACTTCTCAAGTCTTGCATTTTATGTACAAATGAAATAGGAACTTAATGTACTACATGACCTAATATATGTTCCCTAAATCAAAACAAAAACGCAAATATACAAACTTAACGTGATTTATTAATATGACTGAGTTAATCCATGTATTTTAATAAACAGAAGTCAATTTCTCAAGTTATTTTCAGCTTCAGCTGGACAATTTAAAAGCATGTCACGCCTACATACATAAGATTCTTTTCATATCTGTTTTAAATGCCCGAAAACCATAGTTTACACAGAGTGTAAAATATTTATCAGTATTAATAAAAAAGTATAGTTTCCTATAGGTTCATTTTATCTCAGTTGTTATCCAGTCACAGCTGGGTGCGCCTTTGCCTTTGCCTTTCACGATAACAGCTAATCTTCCCCACGCATATTCGCGCTGTCCGCATCTTCCAGGTGCTGAAGCGACACTCCGAGAAATATGTGTGTTAATGCGAAAAAAGAGAGAAACCTATGGTGTTTAGGTTGCATAATAAACGACGAGTCAATTTACTAAAACAAACTACAAGCGGTCCATATACTACACAATAAAAGTAACAAAAAGAGGGAATTTATCCGCAACTCTTGTTCAGAATATAATATAACTATATTATTGGTTTCTATTAATCTGGACTTCCATATTAATATACAACTATGTTCGCTGTAATAATGATTCATTTATCAACATCTATAAAGTGTCCATAACTCACTTCAAGGTTACCTCAAAACGAGCCTTTTCACATACTTACGTTTTTAATTTTTTATTATACATATTATTATATTTCACATACACACACAAATACACGTGTGTATGTGTATATAACAAATATATAGATCAAACATCTCACCTGTTGACCTGCACTGAGGACGAACTTCACAGTCAGCTGGACGACTGAATTTCGGAAATATGAGGTGGTGTCGGTGTGACACTGAAAGCAACAGTTCGAGAAACAACGTGCCCATTTATTGACAAGTTTATCGCACAGGGAGGGGACGGGAGGGGAGGGAGAGAAGGGGGGGCTGACCGCTTCACCTCGCCTTCATTTGATCTCGAATCAGCTGCTTTTTAAATGGCAGGCATCTGTCTATTAGCTTTGATTGTTTAACTGCCCGTGGTCAGTGTTAAATATATTCACAATTGATTTGGCATACTATAAAAATTATCTGAAGACTACAAAGTGTCCTTTTTAATCAAACAGCGACCTTCGTCGACATAAAACTATAAAAAGACATATCTGGATTATGGCTAGCGGTTCCTTATATACTTTATATACAGCACATTTTTATATACTATACTTCATTTAAGCTATATAACCGAAAGGTTCACTCATATCGCATCTGAGTGTACAAACAAATAAATGCACAATATTTTGCTTCGAATTTCGGTTCGGTTCGGTTTAATAGCGTTTAAAGAATTCTCACATTAACCAGTCTTAATTGTAGGCCTGCTTGATAATCGGTTGTAAAATGGATGGATGAATGACTATATACAACGACTACCGAGTCCTTTAATAAATGAAAGTTTATCATTTACCTACTCGCATTAAGATGGATTTCTATTCAGGTACTAACCGTCTCAAAATAATGGTCGGATGACGCAAACCTGCCAATCTGTAATCTGACACGCTATACAATATCTATATTAATATTCCATTATAAACTTAAAATTAGCTACATCAAAAGAGTTGGGGTAGTTTTCAGACCCTCAGTGGCGGAACAACTGTACACTGGGCCGTGGGGCAAGTAAATGAACCATATATGCCCCCCCTCCCCCATCCATTTCCAAATTCACACCTAGGGCTACCTGCAGGAGATGCAGATGATGAAATTTAAGTAGCCTCCAAATATCGTACCCATCATGCACTGAAGTAGTAAGTAAATTCCACAAACATGCTTTTTTCGTTAAATACCCGCCCGGACAACAGAGTTTGACAAAAAAACCATTACTAACTATTAGATTTGCTTTAAGTATTGTGCCATATTTTTATGTTATGACTCCCACCATAATGAGATTATATGTGTACAAAACTTCATTTGTTCCGTTTATCTGTAGCCGCTGGGCCGGTCTGTGGTGGTGGTGGTGGGGGGCATATTTTCTGACCGGTAGTTTATTAAATTCCCTGGAAAACCCAATAAATCAATATAAAACAAAATATAAGCATTTACTCTATTATTATCAGTAGGTTTGTATTGTCCAGTAAATGAACATTCTTCACTAAGTTGTGGCTTTCTCATCTGCTAATGTTACAATTTGCCAGTATTAGTCACATGCATGCTGGGCACATGAACTCTTTGTCCACTGGAATAAATTAATTCCTTTTAAGTGTTTATCTAGCAAGTTTTGAAACCTGTGCCTACTATTACTACACCAGAATCGTTGTTTACACTAAAATTACACCATAAGAAATTTAACTTAAGTGTTTTAAATTGGTAAATATCTACAGCATCAATAAATGACAAAGATCAGTAACTGGTGCAAGTCTGATGTCTGTAGGTTTTTCCCAAGCAGAGTTAGACAGGCTCATCCCGTTACAATATACCACCATATTGCCTAGCTCAAAATAATGTCAGCTGTAGAAACACAAAACACTTGTTAGCCCTCACGATGTACGGTTAGTATTATTTTTATTTTAGTTTATTTTTATATTTATTTTAGTGTTTGGTTGTCATACCATTTCTAAGTGACGGTGCCCAGTAATCGCTTCTTGGGACTGAAGGTAATTATTTGCACAAACGAGCGTTGCCGAAAAGAAAAGAATTACTGTCACGTTTGAATGTTGTTACTGCACATTTGCAGCGTTTTACGAGAGGTTGTTAATCTTAACTTATTTATTTAAACTTAGAATATAAAATATCATAATAAACAAGTAATGTGACTTTCTAGTCGGCTTAAGGCAAGGAAAAAAACGTTAGAGTAAGCAGTCGCCGGAGAAACTACTTAAAAAGGGGCAATCTGTCGGGGGGGGGTTGGTCAGGGGGGAGCAGTTTAGAGTGTCTCGTTATACGGACGTATTTGTGTTTACGATTTTAATCACAGGACAAATTCTATATTCCCTGCTGCACCGAAACGTGAACGTTTGTTTGCACTAAAGCATGAATTAGATTTAGTTTTCACAGCCACTCCTTTCTTTGAAGTCTTCTTTCAGCGGGATTGTTGTTTCAAATCGGAACAAACAGTACTGTACCGCAAACAGCAGTTCGTGATTTAAGCGTCATGATTAAACAGGCAGACTTCATGGTACCGCAGCGACGTTTTTGCTGTAACAGCAGGACTCCAACACAAGATAGTACTGTAATGTGAAAGAAGTGAGCTAAAGGTTGCAGGTTAAACAACACCCACAGCCCTGTCTGTGGCATCCTTAGAATCGATGACTGAACTGAGACTGTAAATCGAGTAACTTAAAAGTATCAAAGCTAGTAGGTAGATGACTCATTACTTGCACATTTTTGTAACTAGCTTTAACCATGTAGTCGAGTCACTTTGCCATTTTACTCACATGAAATCCTTCAGAGCATTAGACAGATACAGAAACCTTTGGAAGACCTCACCAGGCCCACCATAAATTAAAAGGCCTGGTCTTTTATGGTTGAGGGGTAATTTTATTATGTTATGAAATTGCACTGCAGCCCCAGAAAAGCTGTATACAGCCAAAAAATACAGCCACGTAATCACCAGACCAAGAATATACAGGTACAATTCCCTTCACAAGTTATGGAGATGCAAGACAATTGGAAGAAAAAGTCATAGGATAGAAAGCAGCGATAAAAGCCAACCATGATATTAAAGATAAGGAGGGCAGGTATGTTTGTGAGACGTCATCTAAGTCTTCAACATGACAGTCAGCCAAGCTGATGGCGAGAAGCCAGTGCTAGGGGCTCTATGGATGCATCTCCATGGGACTACACTCAATGGGGGCGGCCGTTTAGGAAGGGCAAGGTTAAACCTGTGTTCACCGGCCACTGAGCCTTGTCCATAGTTTAACTTAAGAGCCACCGGTATGTGGTGCCCCCTGGTGGAGCATAAATGCAATGATTTGACCACTGTACTTCTATGACATCTGGAAATAAAGGCTGACCCCCCTGGGTTCTTCTGGCAAGGAGGGGAATGGAAAGGGTTGCCCTAAGAGTCGTTGACAGACATATTCTCCACTTGGTTTTGAATTTCCTGGTCCACCTGCTTCTTCTTCTTCCCGCCATCCTGCTGCTTCTTCTGCTTCTTGGATGGCTCCTGATCTATAGGTGCTGGCTTCACAAATGGGATGATCTCCGTCAACCCTGAGGGGACGGAACAAAACTCTGAACCGACAGCCAAGGAAGCACGGCGGCCAGTGTGGATTCAAAAATGTGCGCAGCAGGTTACCTGGGGGCATAAAGTCACGGAGCTTCTCAGGAACCACGATGCCCTCCTCTGTCTGGTAGTTTTCCAGGATAGCACAGATAACCCGCGTAGTGGCACACATGGTGGCATTCAGCATGTGCACAAACTCAGCCTTGGGGGGGGGGGGGGGGCAGGGGGGC
>JAODKF010000116.1:9344571-9358663 GCA_026779585.1 Mormyrus proboscirostris
CAAGTACAGTTCTGTGACCACGGGCAGACTCACGGCTCTGCATTTCATCAACACTAAATTCACAAAATTCATGAGAAATAAGTCAACCGAACAGAAACCAGAGGAATGGCTGATGCAAATTCTAATAAACATCTTTGTTGCGGTTCTACATAGTTGGGAGAGGGAACATTGAAGAGTGATCTTTTAGAAAACAATGCTAAGTGAGAGCAGCATTCCTCAGGGTAAAAATATATATATATATATATATATCCCGCCACACTTCCAACAAAGTACTACAGCTTAAGTAAATGTCGGTGGCCCTGTAGTCACACAGTTCACCTAAGGGACATGGGGACTGACCTCCCGCATTGGCATCAGCACCTGTTAACTGTTTAACACTCATGTTGAGTGCAACATCGGAATTACTGCTAGACTTTTAAAACATGGTTGAACTGTAACCCCTCTGAGATCCCCTTGTGTTCACCTTGTCCATCATCTTCTTCGTCTGCCCGTAGCGGATCCGCAGCCGCCGTGCCTGGTAGTCTGTGCAGTTTGAGCAGGACACCAACTCTCGGAAGGCTGAGGAACCTGGAAACCAGGCCTCCAGGTCCAACTTCTTACTGGCTGCATGATTCAGGGCACCTGGAGGGCAAAAGGGTGAGTCAGGAATTCAGTGACCCTGCAGACAAACGGTCACCTCTCAAACTCTGACAGCATGGAGCATGACAGTCGAGGACTCTGCAGACCACTGAGAAACATAATGAAGTGAGACGCTGTGGTAACATTAACCGCTGTATATTTTGGAGGTTCTGAAACAGATCAGCCACAGGGCTTTTGACCAAGTATGTTCGCACTCACAGGAAATATGTCTCTGGTTGACAGTAGCTCTCATACATTGATACACAGTTAAGAAAGGATACGACAATGGTTATATACATTCATGATCAATGGAGTCTTTCTGACAGCTGCTACCATGCTGAGCTTTAGCCGTGTAGCCGAGGAACAAATGAAGCTTTAAATGAACTTTAAATGAGTTTCAGTTCATTTTTCACACATGTAGCTGTTACCCAAACTGTATGGTTGCAGCAGTCACAAACTGATACGGCAATAACAATGACCTGAGACGATGTTGACGATACGGTACGGGATCCCCAGGGATTGGTAGAACTCCTCCGCGGTGCCAATCATCTCGTCAAACATTTCCCAGGACTTGTTGTCATGAGGAGAGGCGTAAACAAACTGCTCAATCTGCGTGGGAGAGGAGGACAAAGGAGGCTTCCTTATTCCCAGAAGGAAGGGGGTCAGGTCAGAGTCCACATTTTACTTGCAGGTGAGTGAAGTAGATCCACGGTAGCAGAAAATAAATACCTGTTAGTCAGAAAACCAGTGGGAAGTGAATACGAGTCGTAGTTCTCATGGAGAGCTTAACGGCTACTCCTAATCATATTGGTATGCATGTATAGCAAGGTACTGAGGACAGCTCTGGGAGAGAGTAGCAACAGCCAGCATCCAGTTCTCCTGGAGCACTTGGGCTTTGCTCAAGGGCCCAAGTGTGCTTTGATTACTCTGGCAGCCACCAGCTATGAATTCACAACCTTTAGGATATGGTGTCCTTAACCTACTGAGATATAACTGTCCCAACTGCAGACAGACAGACTGAAAAATAAGGTGCTTCAAGAATTTTTGGAGGGAACAAAAAATATTAAATATAGGATTTATGGAGAAAGTGAAAGTGTTTACAACATACATGTGGCAGGAAAGTCTATGTCATGCTGCATTTTGCTTCACCGTTGATTTTATCAACATTAAAACATGATTTTAACCAAATTGAAACATCATCTTCATAGCCTTTCACAGATAATTATCATATTTTGGGCATATTATGGTAGACCCAGTGCACTGGAAAAGACCGTATAGGTAAGCGAGAAAAACGATGAGCGGTATCAAGGAGTCATCACAACAATGAACCGATGTTGATGATAATCTCATCTCACGGCTACCCCAATTTTGTGCATCAATAAGGATCCGATTAACACTTCACTGGACCAGACATGTAGACAGATGCTGTGAGCGGCAGGGGCTGACCTTCTCGAACTGGTGCACGCGGAAGATGCCGCGAGTGTCTCTCCCGTGCGAGCCCACCTCCTGCCGGAAGCAGGTGGAGAGGCCGGCGAAGCGCAGGGGTAGATCCTCCGGGTTCAGCCACTCCTCTCGCAGGAAGGCTGCGATGGGCTGCTCCGACGTGGCGATCAGGTACTTTTCATCCAGGCTGGTGTCGTCTGACTTCTCGCTGCCTTTTCCAATCACCTGCTCGGACGGGCATGATGGTTATGGCGCGAAACCGACATCCCCGACTCCCAGGGTCAGCGGGGAACAGGTTGGGCGGCAGGTAAAAATAGGCTGCTGCAGCAGGCCGGCATGCAGACGCGTACCTTGTAGAGTTCTTCATCAAACTGGCTGAGCTGAGCAACTTCCTGCATGACCTCCTTCCTCATGAAGAAGGGTGTGTAGAGTGGCGTGTAATTCTTGCTATGCAGAACCCTCAGGGCGTAGTTTATCAGGGCTTGTTCGAGGAACACCAGTGGACCCTGCACCAACAGAAAGGCCCGAAACCATCAATGCATGCACAAGGTGACCATGCAGGAAGACAAACAGAGACCCATAAATATATCACTACAATGGAGACACTCCAATTCACACCACACAAAAACTACCGACAGATGGAGAACTGGGATATAGCATATTTAATATTTTAATAAAATCCATGTCAAACTAAGTCTTTTACTCAACTACTGAAAGCACCGTAGAATATCACCCGTGTGCAGTGGAGCAGTGCATTGCGGATTCTCATTGCAGCCCAGGGTTGCTATAATTTTCTTTTCTTTTAAGTTTTAATATACATTATTTTCAACTTTCATTGGAAATCCAGTTTAGCTTTCAGTGTGGTTCTATTAGTTTTTGTTTTAAACATATATTTCTATTTAGTTTATTTTAATTTCAGCTTAAGTTTTAGTTTCTAGGGACAGACTGACAGTTGCCCAGCAATGACAAAACTGTGTCTTACACGACCTCCTCACCGAGTGCCAAGCCGTTTGAAACAAGCTGGAGAATTCGGGTGACTTGTAGCCCTTTCCCAGGCCTGACCCGGGAAGCCAGGAGTACCAGCTGCTGTAGCCAAACCCCACCTTACGGCGGAAACGCCGAGGGATCCTCCCACCTTGAGGAAGTAGCCTCGGCTGCCGGCCACCACGACTCCCTTCTCCCCGTCGAATCCATCCACCATGACCACGAGGTCCACGTGCGAGTATCGCTTCTGTACTGTGCAGTCACCCCAGGTCCTCTCCACCTTGTTATCTGCATCCTGTCGGTCCATTTCACGAGATGCGATTCAAACTTTTAGTGACATGGGACAAAAGCTGCGGCCCCAACACACAAACAGCCCAAAAGATAAATAAAACAACGAATTACAATACTAGCCACCTACTTGTGTCAAACTGGAGTTCAGCAAGTAGAGCATTGTGCTAACAACGCAAAGGCTGTGGGATCAAATCCCAGGGAGCACACGAATTGTAACTGTTCCCATTAAGGTGCTTTGGATAAAAGCACCAGATAAATGTAAAAAGAAGTGCGAGTTTCTCTCGGTGACACAACGGGAACTTAGTGTTGATTTTGACTTTGGTCTCAGCATAGTTTCAAATATCAGGTAACACACATTGTTCCCTTGCATGCATGTTGCTTCTGAGCTTCAAAATAGATCCTTATTCTAGACTTACAGATTATATACGACCCGCTTCCCACACCCCCGCTGCTCGCTGGCTCAGACCCCACCTCATCGTTGCTGATGGGCACAGAGGGGTGCAGCAAGTTGCCGATCTCACGCAGGTACTCAAAGCGTTCGGCTTCCAGCCGCTGGCGCTCACAGTCACCCTTCTGCACCGCTTCATCCACCAGCAGCCGGATCTTCTTGATCTGGGTCACCGTAAGGGCCTGCGGACCAATGGGCAACTCAGCTTGATACACCGTTACTGGGGAAGGGAGGTGTCGGATGGATCTAGGCGCACCCCAGGCTGAGAAGGTGGTCAGAGCTAAAACTTTTCACAGCTGATGGAAGGCGGTGGCGTACCGACAGAACGTCTGCGGTCAGGCCCTCCAAGTTCTCCGCGTCTTCAGGAAGGGAGTCGTCATCTCCGAGTGGCTCCTTCTTCTGCACAGACAATATTAAAAGAATAATGATCACATCACTGATCCTACACAGTTAATCATACATCACAAATTAACTATATATTTATGGCTGCAGGGACAAGGCACAGGCAATAGACACTGAGGATGCTCTGCCAATCACATACAGACAGACAGACCACATTTAGTCAATAAGAGTTATATAAAAGCAACTTTTCGTGATCATTTGACTAGTAGGAAAGTTACCATGCATGCCATACAATTATGAGAAAAACTTGCACATCTGAAGACAGTCATTATTCATATTTTTAATCTGGCCAGAATGAGAGTTCTTAATGCAGATTTGTATCTCATATCCAACAGTTGATATCAGATTTGAAAAAGCGCAGATCATGTACGACTAGGATGTGGAGATGCAGATTTTTATTATCAGATAAGAACTCATTTTACATAGATGGGTCAGTATTGATAATCATATACAATACTGGTACAAAGACTGCAATGTGATACGACACATTAAACCAGGAAATAGCCATACAGAAGTCAAAGCACAGCTCCACCCACTGCTGACTGATGAAAAACACCCATCTCGTCTAGAGCATCACAGTACTGAGACCTTCAGTTCTGACCTCACCTTCATCTTCTCTCCAATGGCCTTGCTGCACAAGTTCTTCACCTTGTTCAGATTATCCGCTGTGAAGCGGCCTGAGGACGAGGGGGAAAAAAGTCATTCAGCACAGCGATCATGAACCACCTTTTCTCCTTCCTTATTATGGTGAATGGCCAGTTTACAGGGGCCGCTTACCTTTTTTGTGTTTATATTGAATTCTTTTATTAACCAAAATATGGTATAAACTTCTTTATAAAAAATACCAAATCCAATTTAGAATTTGATAACAAATGTAGAAAATACATCACATGGGAGCATTATAATTTTTGTATTTACATTATATGATTCTTTTTGCATAGAAAGGTCAACAGTAAAGTTTATTCATCTCCGTGTTATGATGTATTTTGTGATGGATCGTTTTGTCCACTTCCATTGGTATTTTCCTGAATTTATAATTTAGCTAACAAGGGATTTAAAAAAAAAAAAGTTTAAGAAAAGAACTTAATGCTATTTAACGATAAATCTTTGCTGCAGAAGCTGAACCCTAGCATCAGCAGTGTTCATGCTAATAGGATTGATCAGGGTAGCGACAACTACGTTATATGATATGTTAAAGTAGGTAACTTTCGTTTATTCATCAATGACATTCCATTCTGTAAAGGATATTTACTGCATGAGGGAATAAAACAGCTTAAAACGACCGGACCTAAATTTCATAATCACATAAACAAGGGAGCCGTGATTGTCATGTTGCAGGTGGATTGCATCAGATCAGGTTCAGCCTCTCCGCGCAGCGATCACATGTGTTGGGGATCCTGCATTGTAGCTGGCACTTTCGCTTTGCTTCGACACGTCACCGAAGCGCATAAAGCATAAAGAAAACCACTGCATCCTGCTTAATATTAATTATACCGGATAAGCGGATAACAATAAGCACACCGACAGACTCCTGACCCGCAAAGCGACGATTTTGCCAACCATTGAACGATCATACATCAGCCAGCTAACTATACGGAATGTGTAGGACTACTTAAAATTAATGTCGATTCGAAGGCTCTTTTTGTTAGGCATTTAATAAGACGCCGCTGTTATACTATACTTACATTTTCTCCATTCGGCATCCGCATGTACCAGTTTATCCACAAGAGACACGTCTTTGAACCTCTTCGCCTGTGTTTCTCTTACTATTTCGGGGTCGCCGCCTTTGTCCGAACGGAAAAGATCTAGATCTAACACCATTATGTTCCTCTTCAGCTCAGACAGTCAGTATTTTTTTAAATAAATCGGACTACTACACCGACAGCTGTGAGAAAAGCCGGCAGGAACGATGGAGAGTCTCGAAAGCAACCAGGCCTACAGTCTTACGCCCGCGCTGATTGGTCCACTGGATCGTGACGCCATCAATACGCGTCTGCCGTGAACACACCGGCAAAAGGACCAGAAAAGACGGCTCGGTTGTCACTGTCACTATCGAAAGTCCAGTAAAAATCTCTATGCCGATATTTGAAATCCCAGTATACTGTATCTCAAAGAAAAAAAACAGTATTTTGCATACTGGTCACATTCAAATGTTATCAGTTTAAAAAACACTATTTAAACATAGTGACGTCAATTAGACGGACCTTTTCCCTGGCTTTCCAACTGGACAGCTGGCCGAGTGTGAGTTCCAATTCGAGACTAGTCTGCACAGGCATTTACAAGTATGTAACGGTTTCATTACCTTGCATTTAGTCTATAGGATTTGCAAACTACCCCCAACGCTTCCAATGTAGCTAGGGAAATTTAAAGACACCAATGTGCCAAACTGCACGTTCATTGAGTGTGGGAGGAACATAACACGCACAGTAGGTTCAGGATTTGAAAGATATATGTTTTGAGACCACTGAGGCACCCACACCAAGGATATTTTTGTACCAAGATTATTAACAGCATTATTGACCACCAAGCTGTTTGGTTTATGGATAGTGGAATGGTTGTACAGTAGTGTAAACATTAGCTGCTACGTGCTAAAGTGAACTGTTAGACATCTAGTTAAAAAAACACTTGAACATTTTCTCTGCACTTTGGGTTCTACAAGGGGACCCAAAACAGCCCAGAAGGTTTATGGAAGTTTGAACCACCATGCTGTTGCATGTATCTTATGCAGTTATCTAAATGGTTTTTAAATTATTATCATTCAGGTTTTCAAAGGAAACCAAGACACTCGAACATGAAGTATTTATTACAAATAAAATGATCAAGAGATCAGTCAAATTTACTTCAGGTCAGATTAAATGAAATATAGTAATGTTCACAAGGAATTTGATCATCTACATTTTCCTATATCTCATACAATAGTTAAACATGCAAGCATTGATCCCTCCAAACCTCCTATTTCACTCATCCCACTTAGGATCTTCATTAGTAAACTTGAAAAGCTTGCAGTTCAGGAGAATCTGTAGCTGTAAATTGTCCCTAGTATGTGTCTGAAAGGCACCAGCCTCACATCCTGGATGTGCCGCTTTATTCCTTTAAACAGACCAGATCTGGATCTAAAACATTGCAGTCAGCAATATGAATAAACTTCTTCAATATGAATAAACATACTCCTCGTAGTAGTGGTGTTTGTGACCTCATAAAGACAAGCTTTTCCGGATTGATTTTCTTGATGTTTCCACTCAAGCATAGAAAATATCTTAATTGTGGGGCACATTTTTATGTAATAAAGGAGGCTGGAATAAGCATGTGCGTCTATATTTGTGAAAATGCAAAATAATCAGTGGCATTTGGTTGGCATCTTAAAATGTGTAAAAACTATTTGTTTCTTATAAGGTACTACATAATCAACATTTTCACCATAAAATCAAGTATGATACTTTCCAAAAAAAAGATATACATTCCATTCTGTTGTTTTGCTTGACTATGTGCTCCTCAGCCTGGAAAGTCCTGTTCCAAGATTTATTCCAAATGGGATGCAAGTGCTATCTAAGAATTCAACTCCGCCCAGTTCTCCGGGTTTCAGCCAGACCACAAAGAAGCATGCAAATTCCTGTTGGGGACAAAAGTTTCAAGCAATTGAAACATTGACAGTTTTACATGTTATAATTAAACTTGAGGTGCATAATTGTCTATTGTGTTGTAATATTTAAACAAAATGCTCAAGTTTAATCAAAATACACTGGGTTTACTGAAAATAACTACATCAGATCCTGAAAGGTGTTCATTCTTCTTTCATCCTTGTGTGACTTGTGTGTGACTTGCTATGTATCTGGTCTCAAAACTTACCTGGGCACTAACATTAGTAGTGCAAGGTATAGTCTCTGTGACTCTCTGCTTCAGGCACTCTGCCATCCAAACATCCAGGTAGTATTTGTGTCCACTTATCAACTGATGGAAAGACACATGTCACACAACAAACAAAAACCCACATCACTGGGGCATCTCAAACAGCAAATTTGGAGCCTCACCTGCTTCTTGGCTGCCAGAACCTGGACCATGCCGTAGGTGTAATCATTTCCTGGGTACACATTATATTGGTTCACAGCAAATTTGGCGACACTCTGCACCAGAGGATCCTTGGCAGCTACTGGTGTTATCTGGCCCACAACGGGAATTGGTTCTCCGCACTGGCCTTTAAGAAGCCGACTGATATTCTGCCATGGCACCTGGAGCAGCTCAAACTTGCACAGAAAAGTCTGGAGGGGAAAAGGCAACAAGAAATGTCAGCTGAGATACCTGAACACTATTGCTGTGATTCTCACGCAGCGAATGCCTACCTGAGCGTTGTCCCTTTGGAGGTATATTTCTTCTTCAATACAACGGAATGTCTCTACATCGAGGTAGTACTTGAGTCCTGCCACCACCTGTCCAAAGAGAAATAATTCACGTCTCTTGCTTATAGAGATCCACCCTCTTTTCTGTCTTCATATGGCTTTATAACCTAAATGCAATATGTATTTCTTTCATCTCTTCTCCTGCTCTTTTCCCTGTGCATTGTGGGATAGGCTTCAGGTTCATTGTGACCCTGACTGGAAAATGGATAACAGACAATATATTGCCTTCTTGGCCAATTCTAATGATGAATGTACACAGTTATTCAAACAGGACAAACTCTTATCCAGAAACGGCGCTAGCAAAACTATATGCGGATTCTGATATTACATTTTGTCATTTAAGTTTGAGTTTTTATTATAGGTGAAAATTTCTGCACATATTTTGCACACATGCTGGTATTACTTTCATAATAGAAAAAAATATACAAAATAGTTGGAATTTATTTCTGTTTAAAGATCAATTCAATTTGTAGTTTTTCGATACTTCACAGTTTATCATATGCATTCTTAAATATTTATGACAGTACATGTAATTATAGAAACAACATCCATGAACAGTAAATACATGCTGAGTTGCAGATGGTCGATAAACCAGCTTTGGGGTCCATGTCAGTCCAAGTCTGCATTGTGTGACACTGTGTTATGGGTATATCATACATTATATACTGAATAGTGTTTATTTATTGTTATATTCTGTGTTGGGCATTTCGGGTCCAGAAGCTACAAATCCAGACCAAGATTTTGTTTCTGCCAACCAGTTGAGTACTCTGTAACTGTGACTCTATGCTCAGCTGGTTAGTAGAAACAAAATCTTGGTCTAGATCCGTTGTTTATTTTTGTAACCAGAGACAGGTGGCAAGTGAAACCATGTAATACAGAATTAGACTAAACATAAGGGATAGTAATAATAATCATGATTATTATTATTATTACTGCTGTCATTATCGTAACGGAGGGGATCAGTATACGGCACCATAACCTCACACCTTCAGGCCCCAGCGGAGCCTGAACACACCTCGAATGATTTGTTTGGATCAGATGTTTCAGCAAACGGATTTCATAAGATCCCAGCGACACTCCTGGATCCATCAAAATCATTTGTCTTGGGAAAGAGATGAAAAATATGTTCTCTTGCCTTAGTCTTCTTTTTACAAACTGTTATTGAATCAATTGACAAGTCTTTCACTGATGGAACAGAATATTTTCTGCATGGTGAATCACAGGCAAATTTGATTTAATACATTCGCTGGGGCAAATGTGCACATTAATTTTCCCATATATTCCTGAGACTGTTTCTCAGACAAAATAATGACACCCCCTCAAGCCCCCGCACTCAGTTAACTAGAAAAACAATTTGGGTAGCACCACAGACGGCGGGCAGCTCTGCCCTCACCTGCATCCTGGCGGAATTGACCCTTTTGAGGCAGTACATGTAGATATCCTTGCCCTGCTGGTTGTAGAGCTCCAGGGAAACGCTGGCTGCCTCGACTGCCTCGGGGGTGTTTGTGGTCAGCACCTTGATCCCTCCTGGCATCTGTGCCTGATAGGGGAGCTGTGCGTGAGCGGCACTGCCCAGCAGGAGACAGACGCCAAGCCACCCGTAGGTCATGATCAGCTTTTGGACCCCAAAGTGGAAGGAAAGGATGGATGCCGAAGGTTGGTGGAGCTTTTATAACAAAGCCCAGCCTACTTACCATATCTTTTGCCATCTCTGTATTTTTTTCAACTAAAATGGCTTTGCAAAGACAACCTATTGTTCCCTTAATCATAAAGGAATGCTTGTAATAAATGAATTTAAAACACATTAAATAAAATTGTAAATGCAAAATATAGTCATTTTTGTGGCAGGTTATGTATCTGCAGTACTAGTGGTAGCAGTGTTCGCAGTATGATAGTATAAAAGGAGTAACAATTAAGAAAGATAGCAGTAGTGGGAGTATGGTAGCTGTAGCTGAATATGGAGATAGTTATAATAGTCAGTATTGTTGAAGCGGTATCAGTCATAACAGATTTGTTTTTGTATTGTTGATAATGGTAGTATTACTTTAATTTTAAAGGTGTTATCGGAAAAGTTAGCCTATTACATAAACATATTAGACTGGTTATTGTAAGTATTTTAAGTGTGTGTCATGTGCAGAATGGGTGGTGTGGATGAGTTGTTTATTATGAAGCTAAAATCTCTTTTTTATTTAGTAGTACTGAGATTATTAAAGGTAGTGACAAAGGATTGTGGCATAATCATACAGAACCAGTGTTAGTTGCAGCATAAATGGAATATTGGACATTATAGGAAATAATAAAACTGATGTAGTACAAGGAGAGGAGAGGTATGTTTTTTAATTTAAAAAATGGCATAAATGATACTGTAAAAATGGATGAGTTTACTTAACATTTTATGGGCTAATTGACTCCCATAGAAAGTTTGATGTGCCAGCCAGATAATTCATACTCATTTTGTAAATTTTTATGGCCCGGCAGTGAAATCATAATGAAAATAATGTGCACTTAGTGACACCTGTGCAAGTAAATAGGCCAACAGACAAATTGATACCAAGAGTGGTGATTTAAGCCCTCTCCTGTCTCCCCCCACAGAGGACGTGACCGGCCACAAGGAACAACGAAAGTAACTTTAGAAATTGGGCCACAGCGAACAATTTGCTGAAAAAAATCCATCTATCTCTTCTAGGCTTTAAAATAAGTATAATGGGCGAGGGGTAAGCTGAGGAGCGCGGTCAGAGGAGGGGTCCCCGCTGTCTGATGGAAGAGGGAGCGACCGGCACGCTGCCAAGTGACAGCGGATACAGCTGAACAATACCTGGGGAAAAAGAGCAAGATTGTTCCCCATGTTAACATGTCAGGGAACACCTGTAAATTCTAAAGGAAGCGAAGTCATGGACTTCTCATACATCCATGCTCTAAATACTCAGGGATCATCATCGAGAGGAAAACCGTCATTATCATTGGTTTAGATCACTAATGCTCTGTTAAAATAGTAATAATAATAATAATAATATCATCATGATATAATATAATATAACTTTCAGACACATTAAGAGGGGATTGTTGTAAGTAACAAAACGTATCTTATTTTCACATATCGAGTGCTGCATGCAAAAGCATTTGATGTGTTGCGATAGTGTGTCAGCAAGCTAACTGCATCCTTGCATTGAAAACAATGGAATCCAGCAGACTGGCGTGTGAACTGCTGTGGTCCAGTATTCACATACTTGTGCTGAAGAGGCTGATGTTACAGTGGGTGTAACTAGCACCTGTCACTCAGATTAGGGCAATCCTAGAAACATTTTTCACTGCTGTTTTCTGTAGGTTGGTTGCATGGTGGTTATATTAGAACTGATGTAGCCTAAACTTTGGTGAATAGGGCTCCACCAGTAGTAAAGCACTACAGGTTTGTCGATGCATCACCAGAGGCAACAGTATTAATTTTATGGACATCAGCACCACTGGACATAACTGGAAGTTTAAATAAAACAGCTGAATGAGTTCAATAAATTTACAAATGTGGACTATATTATAATTATAGTTAAATATTTAACTCAGCAATATACTAGCATGCATAAACTGAGTAGCACTGAAATATTTTGGATGACAGAACCAATGACAAGTTACCTAATTCCCTTTTTGTTTTCCTCTCCCTATTTTTTAAACGAATCCTCCACATCTAGGACACACCCAGACAAATATTTCCTAACCCAGACCACCAAGCCTCTTATATATTAAAACCAGGATCCAAAAAGATTTTTTTTTAAGTTTTAATATGTCCAGGGTTGCTTCTGGGATAGGCTCCGGACCCCTGCGACCCAATAGGATAAAGCGGGTTGGAAAATGAATGAAATTGCCCGTAGGAGTGAATGATGTGTGAGTGTGCCCTGTGATGGCTGCCCCCCCCATCCTGGGTTGCTCCCCACCTCATGCCCATAGCTTTTCATGACCCGGAAGGATAAGCAGGTTGGAAAATGGATGGATGTGTGATGGTTATTGAACTTGATTAATAAAGGCAAACTGGAAGAGAATATACCCTTATTGAGTCTTTCTAAATGCCAGATAAATACAAAAGCTTTCAGTAAATAGATGCTGTCAGAACAACAACAATGTATTCACCAGAGTTCACTGTCACTCCCCCCCCCATCCAATCCCTCATCTTCCCACACCCCCCAACAGCTAGCCCCAATACACACTTACCCCACCTCTCCAAAAAATCTTCATGAAAAACCCAGCTTTGTGTGACCGGTCTCAATGTAATCAGCTTCACCAGATCTGTCTATGGCTGCCCTTTCATGTGCCTCCACTGCTTCCATTTTGGGGCAAATTGTTAAAAAAAGTTAAAAGCGCCAGATCATCCTTTTGAAGAAGATCCAAAAAAACTTTTAGAGCTACTGTGTTCACACAAGATCAAGCATCTCCTGCCCTCCCTTTCTTTGATGTCAGTTTTGGTGTGATTTGTCTCAGAATCAATCATGTGTAGATCTTCATTCATATAATGCTTTATTTTTTTGAAGTAGTAATACCCATTAAAATACTTTTTGAGTTATCACATTCACAATGCAAAGTGTTTTCTGCAGCTGCGCAATGGGACAGCACATGTGAGAAACAAAATTGCCCAGTTAATATCCTGTTAAACTAGCTGTCTCCTGACAGACTGATTGCTGTGAAGAGGTCTTAGAATTGGCAACACAGTCTGGCGTTATTAGCACTGAGTCACTGATCCATGTTCCATAACCACTTACACAGCAGCCATGATAAGTCTGTCCAAGGAAATACAGGTTGGACACTGACATACATAGAGGCAGTGGAATCTGGAGTACCAGGAAGAAACCCATACAAACACAAATTCCACATACACAAAACCAGGGAGAGAGAATCAAGCCCTCAACCTTGGAGGTGTAAAGTTAACATGCTATACACTGTGTCACCATTACATCATACAATTTTCTATTTATATCAGCACATAGCTAGTAGCTACGTATGACAGCTAATATTCCTTGGCAGAACTAAAAGTGTTCTTTTAGCAGTTAGATTATACACAAGACAGACACACTGTGTTGACAGCAACCCACATCTGTCATCAGCCCAGGAGCATCAGAAAGTTGATATTGGTGCTTCACAATTATAAGCATCTCTGAAAACCTAAACTGGGCTAACAACACTGGGACAACTGTGAAGAAGGCAGAGTAGTGGCTATACTTCATCAGGCCTATGGAGGACTCAGACGTCAGACCCTCACACAGGCCTATGGAGGACTCAGACATCAGCCCCTCACACAGACCAATGGAGGACTCTGATGTCAGCCTCTCACACAGGCCTATGGAGGACTCAGACGTCAGACCCTCACACAGCCCTATAGAGGACTCAGACAGCAGATCCTCACACAGGCCTATGGAGGACTCAAACATCAGCCCCTCACACAGACCTATAGAGGACTCAGACGTCAGCCCCTCACACGGCCCTATAGAGGACTCAGACGTCAGCCCCTCACACGGCCCTATAGAGGACT
>JAODKF010000116.1:9361783-9380035 GCA_026779585.1 Mormyrus proboscirostris
CCCCAAGCGAGCTTGATGGGCCGAATGGCCTCCTCTCGTTTGTATATTTCTTATGTTCTTATGTTCTTATGTTCTAACAGCACGTGAAGCACGGTGGTGGTTTTTCTTCAGCTGGAACTGGGGCTTCAGTGAAGGTGGAGGGAATTATGAACAGTTCCAAATACCAGTCAAGTTTAGCCCAAAACCTTCAGGTGTCTGCTAGGAAGCAGAAGATGAAGCGTAAATCAGTGTGACAATGACCCCTAGCATGCATCCAAATCAACAAAAGAATGGCTTCACCAGAAGAAAATGGAAGTTTTGCAACGGCCCAGCCAGAGCCCAGACCTAGGTCCAATTGAAAATCTGTGGGGTGACCTGAAGAGGGCCGTGCACAGGAGATGCCCTCGCAGTCTGACAGATTTGGAGCACTTTTGCAAGATGGGGAAATGTTGCCAAGCCAAGATGTGGCATGCTGAGAGACTGAATGGGTGTGCAAAAAGACTGAATGGGTGTGCACACTTGTGCAAACAGCTCATGGAATGTTTCATATTTTCCCCCTAACAGATTTGTTTGTTCTTAATGATTTGTGACACTGGATAATTCTCCTCAATAAATGAATGACCAAGTATGATATTTTTATCTCATTTGTTCGATTGTGTTCTGTTCACCTACTTTTAGGATTTATGGAAAGATCTGATGATATTTTAAGCCATATTTATGCAGGAATATGGAAAATTCTGAACTTTCAAGCTGCACTGTATTTTGGCACATGCTTCTAGGGTAAATTAACGTACAGGTACCCTGTGTCTCAGTATGTTAGATACAACGTTACAGTGCCATTAAGAGCTAATGTTATTAGTTTCATAGAAGGGTTTTTTCACGGTAGACGTTGTCTTATGCCTTGCACACTGAGATGTAGTTGCCAATCCTGCATTTTAAATTAAATTTGCTTTTAAACATCTATAGTTGGATGGGATGCGAACAAGGAAAGTGGGATTGCGGCTGGAAGAGGGGCTGGTGTGGCCCACAGGTCAGCCCATTCTGAGGTTGGTGTGGATCCACAGTACAGTGACAGGAACACTGTGCTGTAAAAATGGTGAGATATAAAACCCGAGGTCCTGATTCTCTGAGTTCATAAAGGAGCCTTGGGTATCTTTCGGAAGAGTAGGGGTGGTGCCCCAATGTCCTGGCTAAAACTGCCCACTGTGACCATATGAAATCTGGCCTCCTAATCATCTCCTATATCTAACTGGTGAATTCAGTACTGCCCTTATATCACCTTACCTACTGTGTGGTGAGTGTAGTGGCGCAGAAGATGACACCAGTTTGGAGCTGCACAGTGGTGGTGGTTGAAATGGTTCCCTGTTGTAAGCACTTAGGGTGTCTTGAAAAGCATTATATAAATGTAACATTCATTCATTCATACAAAGCTGTATTGCTTAGCACGAGATCTATATTGAAGTTGGAAATTTCAGTGATTGAAAAGGTTCAACTACTTCTTGCAAGTAGGATCAACTTCTACTTTCAACAGTTCTGGAATCTGGTGAACATAAAAATTAATTTATTCATAGGCAGAGCAGCGGCTTTTAGTTGCTTCCCCCATAGTCCCAGGACTCAGAAGCTGTACTTACATCTTATCTCTTCAGTTAGGGTCAGGGTTGCTTATCAGCTGATGGACTTGACTTTTTCTGCATTAGCCCAGCAGGTGGAGCCAGATACATCTACATGGACGATCTACATATCAGTGTTCCTCAAAGAGGTCCTCGAGGACCACCAGGCAGTGCATGTTTACGCTCCCTCCCTGTTCCCTGGGAGCGGTGAAGGAGCAAAACCGTGGACATTCTGGGGGTCCCTGAGGACCAGTTTGAAAAACACTGATCTATATTACTTAATGTTTTAGTAAAAATGTATTAATTATTTAATATTACAAAAAAGACAAAAAGCTGAATGTAATTAGAAAAAAAAAAACAGGAGTAACAGTGCCAATAAAACGTTTAACATTAATACCACAATTACAGCCTACAATGAAATTATCATTTGGGTAAAGGAAGCAAATGTACCAAAAACACTGTTTTGGTATCCCTGTGAAAAGCCATGGTTACAAGCCAGAAGTGCACAGAATGTCATTAGTCTGCAAGTTCAAAACAGTTCAAATGTAAAGCTAACAAATGCAACTCTGATCCCAATAGACTGAGTAAAGGTTTGAGCTGTAATACAATGATATAAGCTAACCAAAGAGTCATCCACTTCTGACAGACAAAGTACACTGTCTCCTGGAGAAAGTGAAATCTTACAAGGTTTTAAGATATTTTTTTTGATACGAGGGCGTGTTCAGGGAATATTTTCAGAATGATGTAAGTCTTCACCAGAGAATTTTCCAGGTACACATGTTCTGTGCAAACGGACTAAGATTCAGAGATACATTGACTGACTTGTGATAGACGCAGAGAAGAGACAGATAAAGGCTAATGATCCATGCTTGAATTAGCAAAGCTGTGTTGGGCTCAATGTGTGCAGAAATCACAAATTCAAAGGGGCTTACAAACCTTCCTTCCTATATTATCACAATATAAACCTTAAAATTTCACAGTTAATGCGTCATATTGTGCTTTGTACCAATACTGTATCTTGCTATCAATAAACATTGACATTTTAGGTTTAAACCCTGTGAAACAAATTGCATGTAGTCCTGAGTGCTGCACATATTTGAACCAACTGCTGCAGGTGGGATTGGGACTGGTTGGCCAGATGTGCGGAGAAGAATGTTCTGGTTTATAGCCATAATGTTCAGTTACTACGATCACATCTGTATGATCAATTGCTATCAAAAGTATCTAGCTAGTCTCCCTGCAATGGGCATATGGGCAGTGCCCTTCTGCTTAGACAAAGGGAGCTTCAGCTTAACTTTCTACTGAAGAAAAAGCACCATAACATCAGTTCTAGCAGTACCATTTGTTATAAACGTAATGCAAGCAGTTACTCTTTTCACATTTTTACCAACATGCAGATTTACACACAGAACATAAACTCTCATAAAAACTGTCATTAGCTGTGATAAATGCTGCCGCTAGTGACAGTCCGTTACAACCACACCCCTCTATCCTCACTTAACTCGCTTTTAGCAGTACAGTTCACTCTCTAACAAGTAATTCACTCTCTGCCGTTTCCACAGGCCCTAGTTCTACATCCCTTGGGCTCAAAAATATCAAAAAAGCTCTCTGAATAAGCGCGTATACTAACTACAGTATACGCATGGAAAAGCAGGAGGTCCACAGAAAACACACAAAGAATTCACTGTCATTTTTGCCACATAATCCCCAGATCTGCATCCATAACATTTGTCCCTAGTTTAAATAAGCAACTTGACTGTGTATCACCTCCACAATGGGTTAAAAAAACAACAACACACTGCTCAACTGTTTAAAAGATATTCGATATTTTAATTAAACCAGGTCCGTGAAAACCGAATATGTTTAAGTTCATTTCAATAAGTCATGCTGTAGAATTACTGGTTTAAAGTAATGTATATAGAGGTGTCAACGGAACATGTTAACAGAAGATATGCTTCTTTTATAGACCGACAAGATATATTAGCATTAATTTAATTGGCCTTTACGGATACATGTGTACACATTCTCCAATTCATACAGATAGATATTAGATGCTGGAGGATCTTATGTTATTCATATACAAAGCGTAAAATACACAAGTAAAACAAATGTGTCCAGATGTCAAGGTACAAACAAGAGACAGCTATCCAAATGTTTTCATACCAAAATTCATGATAGCTAAATAGATGTTAATGTAACAGTAATCAAGGTTAGTCAATAGTGAGAGTTGAAGTATTGAAGTGACTCTTGTTATAGCTGTTTTTTTTCTATTGAGATTGTAAACATAAGGGAAAGATATTACTCCTAAATCCGTATTGATGAAATTGGTATTTATTTGCTGAATCATTAGAAATATCAAATTTACGATCAACTTCTTTAAGTTAATTCCTGTCCACTAACTGTAGTCATGAGCGATTTAAATGCACGTCTGTTAAACATATATATGATGGACATGACATGTACTTTTTGAGTACAGTTTTTGAAAGAGCAGAATCCTGCGTTTCCACTGGAAATAATCCAACTCATTAACGAAATAAAATGTTATAAACGCGTCACGGCTTAAAATTCAGGTACAGAGTCGCGCTCTGCTTGCTTGTTATAGAAGCGGATGCCAGCTCTTTCAAATGGGTCTTAAACGGGTGGTTTTTCCCCAGCAGCTCAGATCGGACCGCTCTTTTACTGTCTGACCGCAATCCGATCGTGCTGTTGCGGGACAGTCATGCACTCTCTTTTCTTTCTTCTGTTGTATTGAGTCAGGTTTATGGTAATGAGAAGCCCACAAGGCACGGGAGTAGTAGGAGCCATTTTGTACAAGTCATTCACAAACAGCGGAGGAGTGCAAAGCATAAGCGAGCGAATTAAACTCTTCTGGGCAGTAGTGAAAGCATGGATTTAACCCACCAAAAGAGACGGACTCGAAGGAAAGTTTGAGGGACGGACACGATAAATATACGGCAAGCGAAGGAGACATGAGGGAACTGTGCTCAGCGGAGATGATCTTCACTAAGGGGTACGTACTGCTTGTTATTACCGGGCTACTGAAACTCCTTGCTTTGTCGGAAAGCTACAACGTGCACATCAGCGAGGATGTGCAACCTGGAACCATAATTGCAATCACAAAGCTAAGTAGGAATTGCACCCTGGACCAAGTGATTTCCCCTAAATTTACGCGGACCTTCTTACGGATCGATGGGGTTGCAGGCACTGTATCGGTTTCGGAGGCACTAGATTGTAGCGGTATCCCTTCTAACCCTTTTACAATTTACACTACCGTGGACTGCACAGACGCATCTATCCCTGGATTTAGGCACCTGATAACCAGCCGCTACGACGTGCACGTACACGGCGCCGATTGTCGCAGTAAGCGTGGGAAAAAGGCGCAGCGCGATGTAGATATAATCAGCCTACTGGATGTCCACAATCACCAGCCTAGGTGTTACGAATCTGAAATTCCGCTGTTTCGAATACGGGATCTCCTGCCCACCTCTAAGGTTCGCGCCGGTTTCCAATGCCACAAATCCGGCGTTCCCGAATTGCACTTCTCGGCACAGAGGTTGGTGGCTTCTAAGCGGTTCTGCTTGAAACTTGGAAAACTGCGTGAGATGGATTTGCGGTGCCGGAGCTGTTCATCCTCGGGGTTGTGCCTTAGCATGGAGGAACTGAACGGAGCTGTCCAGGGAGACCCAGTGTCTGTGCACTGGCGAATAGGTATTGGGTCATTTGAGCAGGACCACTTAAAGAGGGTCCTTCAGAAGGCTGCACATTCAACTGCAGGCATAGCAAGCCGCAGGAAAAGGAATGTTAACACAAGCCCCCAGTTCCAGCCGCCCATGTACCAGGTATCTGTACCTGAGAACAGGCCAAATGGGACACCTGTTGTGGTGCTGAAAGCTGTAGATACTGATGAGGGGGAAGCCGGTAGGTTGGAGTATTTTATTGATGCACTATTCGATAGCCGCTCCAACAGTTTGTTTGCAGTGGATTCTGTCACTGGTGCTGTGACCACAGCTGAAGAGCTGGACCGAGAGACAAAGTCAACGCACGTGTTCCGGGTGACAGCAATGGACCACGGCACGCCACGGCGCACAGCCATGGCGACCCTCACAGTCACTGTGAGCGACACAAATGACCATGACCCTGTTTTCGAGCAGCAGGACTACAAGGAGAGTGTGCGGGAAAACCTGGAGGTTGGGTACGAGGTCCTCACTGTGCGGGCAACTGATGGAGATGCCCCAGCCAACGCCAACATCCTTTACAATATCCTCAATAACAATAGCTCCAATGGTGTGTTTGAGATCGACCCCAGGTCCGGGGTGATTCGTACCAAGGGACCAGTAGATCGGGAGGAGATAGACTCCTACATGTTGTTGGTGGAGGCCAACGACCAGGGTCGTGACCCAGGGCCACGTAGCTCCACAGCTACCGTCTACATCTCAGTGGAAGATGACAATGACAATGCCCCACAGTTCAGCAAGAAGCGCTATTTAGTGCAGGTGCTTGAGAACATGGCACCTAACTCTCACATCCTACAGGTGACCGCAACAGACCGAGACCGTGGCAACAATGCGGTGGTGCACTTCAGCATCATGAGCGGAAACACCCGGGGACAGTTCTACATAGATGCACAGACCGGTAAGATGGACTTAGTCAGCCAGCTGGACTATGAGGCAAACAAGGAGTACACGCTTCGCATCAGGGCGCAGGATGGCGGCCGACCACCCCTCTCTAACATTAGTGGCCTTGTTACTGTGCAGGTGCTGGATGTCAACGATAATGCTCCTATTTTCGTCAGCACCCCCTTTCAAGCTACTGTCCTAGAAAATGTGCCTCTAGGCTATTCTGTCATCCACATTCAGGCCATTGATGCTGACTCGGGAGAGAACTCAAGGCTGGAATACCGGCTTATTGAGACAGCACCTGGGTTCCCCTTCTCCATCAACAACAATACTGGCTGGATTGTGGTGGCAGCTGAGCTTGATCGAGAAACTGTTGACTTCTATAACTTTGGTGTAGAGGCTTGTGATCATGGCTCTCCCCCCATGACATCTACTGCGAGTGTGAGCATGACCATTCTAGATGTGAACGACAACAACCCAGAGTTTACTCAAAAGTTCTATTACATGCGGCTGAATGAGGACGCAGCAGTGGGAACTAGTGTAGTCACAGTGTCAGCGGTGGACAGGGACATCAACAGCGTGGTGACATATCAAATCTCCAGTGGCAACACACGCAATCGCTTCTCCATTACCAGCCAGAGTGGTGGTGGTCTAATCACTCTGGCACTACCTCTGGATTATAAACTGGAGCGGCAGTACGTCCTAGTAGTTACAGCCTCTGATGGCACGCGCCTTGACACTGCCCAGGTGTTTGTCAATGTCACAGATGCCAATACACATCGGCCTGTATTCCAGAGCTCCCATTACACGGTCAACATCAACGAGGACAGACCTATTGGTACCACAGTTGTGGTCATCAGCGCCACAGATGAGGACACAGGCGAAAACTCCCGCATCACTTACTATATGGAGGACAGCATCCCACAGTTTGACATTGACCCTGACACTGGTGCTGTCACGACGAAGATGGTGTTGGACTATGAGGACCAGGTCTCCTATACACTTGCCATCACAGCTCGCGATAATGGTATTCCACAAAAGTCGGATACAACATACCTAGAGATTTTAGTCAATGATGTAAATGACAATGCTCCTCGGTTTCTTAAAGACCAGTACCAGGGATCAGTGATGGAAGACGTTCCTGCCTTCACCAGTGTGGTGCAGGTCTCTGCCACAGATCAGGACTCTGGGCTGAATGGGCGCGTCTTCTATACTTTCCAAGGTGGGGAAGATGGCGACGGTGACTTCATCATCGAGTCAACATCAGGGATTGTACGTACTTTGCGTCGGTTGGATCGTGAGAATGTGCCAGCATACAACCTTCGTGCCTTTGCAGTGGACAAAGGTCTCCCTGCACTGAAAACGGTCGTAGACATTCAGGTGAGTGTCCTGGATGTTAATGACAACCCACCAGTGTTTGAGAAGGATGATTTTGATATTTTTGTGGAGGAAAACAGTCCCATTGGCTTAGTGGTTGCACGGATAACTGCCTCTGATCCAGATGAGGGGAGCAATGCCCAGATCATGTATCAGATTGTAGAGGGCAACATCCCAGAGGTCTTTCAACTAGATATCTTCTCTGGGGAGCTGACAGCCCTGACGGATTTAGACTATGAGACTCGCTCTGAGTACATCATTGTGGTGCAGGCCACCTCAGCCCCTCTTGTGAGTCGGGCCACAGTACGTGTCAAGTTGATCGACAAGAATGACAATCTGCCAGTGCTCAAGAACTTTCAAATAGTCTTCAACAACTATGTTACCAACAAGTCCAGCAGCTTTCCAACTGGGGTAATTGGACGCATTCCAGCGCATGATCCAGATGTTTCGGACCTGCTGCAATACCGTTTTGAAGCAGGAAATGAGCTGAATTTGGTCATCCTTAACCAGAGTACAGGTGAGATTCAGCTCAGCGGCGCATTGGACAACAACCGTCCCCTGGATGCCACCATGAGAATCTCTGTGTCAGGTAGGGTCACCATCTGCTGTATGTTTTTGGGTCTAAGTGCTGATGTTGAGATTTTATCATGGTCAACGTATAGGTGATCATGGTGAATTGGAGTTGTTTTTATAGTAATTTTGTGAATTATCACCATTTAATGGTAAGAAAGGTTCCTACTGCAGGACTTGTTGGAAAGGGTCCTGCAGAATTGCTTAGCTGAAGTCAGTGAAAACTGTCAGTGTGTGTATGTGTGTGTGTGTGTGTGTGTGTTTTGAGAGCATACAGGCAGCTAGTCTCATGAAACTGTAGCATGGCCGCTGTTACTTTCTGTTAGGTGATAAAAAATCTCAGGCACCACTTATGGTCTGTGAGATATGAGCACTGCAGTCATACTGTAAAGCTGCATACTGATTTTATCGTCTGCCTTAATACAATTTACAAGCATAGTGCCTGCCTTGAAACCTCCATGTTAAGGGTTTCATTTAATGAGCAGCGGTCAAGTAACTGAGGTAACATGATGTGATTAATGAAGCAGTGCTGGCAAATGTGTTCTTGTGGTTCTTGTGGTTCAAATTACTCCCTTACCGTCCGTCTCCATGTGCTCCATATTAAGATTAAAAAGTGCATCGCAGTGTAGCCCACAGATGGAATTCTAGGTAAAGCTCTGTGGTTCAACGAATTTCATCTGATGTTTGCAGTTATAATGAAAGTGACTGACATCCCTGGACCCTAGAGGTCACGTGGTTGATTGTCTCAGTAAAATGTGTTGATAACACATGAATTTAATTTATTCGCCTTATTAATCTCAGCAGTTGTTGTCTTGCAGTTCTATTCATTGTGAAACTCCAAATGCCGCAGTACCGGGTGACCATGTTTTCCCTCTGTATTTAATTTGATCATTAATTATTTTAACTTAGGAATGACAGTTAGGCTGACAAGATTGCCATGTGGACAGGACACCTTTTGTATAAGGTAACGCTTTACGTGTTAATGAGATTAATATTTTAGTTTTACAGAATAGTTGTTTGAATGCCTTATATGACATCAGCAACTTGCAGAATAATAGTTCATTTCTAAGGGAAAAGGGTTTAGAAAATGGATGGATAGATGGACGTTTTCAGGTATTAGGTTTCATACTGTGCTTCTTGTAGACAAAACTAATTGCAGTGCAACCTGAAAAGATGCAAGGAGATTTTCTGGAGGCAGAGCTTCTTAATTCCACGTCATGGACCAGCTGTTAGCTCGAGATGATTGGTGGAGATGATCACCCCTCATTGGCAAGCAGGGCAGCTGGTGGTTGTTAAGGGCAGACCGTCTGCCTGAGTGCTTTGCTGCACATGATCTAAATCCTTCTCAGATGTTTACGTTTTTTATTCAAGTACCTCCAGATTAATATCAGTGATGATAGTCTGATCGTGAACGACAGTGGAGATGTACAGAGAGGCGTCGCTTTGATACTCCAAGCTCGACTGGCTTGCGTATTTGGGCCCATTACAGTGGGCCAGCATTCTCTGAGGCTGCTTGGGCTCCTTGGGGGGGACGAGGTCGGTGGGATCTTACTGGTTACAGACTGATGCCGTAAGCAGTGTCGTGGGAGCACAGGTGGATGAGGGGGCAGAAACAGCCAGCTCTGAGTCCTGGGGGGAGGAGCAGTTACACCTCATGGCGTCCAATTAGGAGCTCGGTTACCCTACCGGACCAGCACCTGCTGGAATATGTGTGTTGGCACCTCCCATGGAGAGCTGGGGGGAGGGGCTTTCTCTTTATCACTTTTTTTTTTAACGCCTGTGTAGGGGAGGGGGAGGGAACGAGGTTCAGAAGGAAAGACGGTTTTCGTGGGGCATTTAACAGAGAGAGATCTGATTCCCTTTGTTTTGCCAGCTGCCAATCCTGGGTGAGACTCCATGAGACCCCAGCCTGAAGCTTATTGTCCAGGCAGCCAGCTCTCCCCACTGCTCTCTGCTCCTAACGCATTCAGCTCCATCATCTCTGTTGGAGATTTCCAAACTCCCACCCCCCCCCTTAATTTCTCATGGGCACAGGCATCAGCAAGCTGTCTTTCCCCAGGACAGTTGGGGGCTGTGAGGCAGGCAGGGCTGGATGATTTGGGTCGATGCTGGGGGAGGGGAGGTAAAGGAGAGGACAGTCTGAATGTAAATGACCTTTGGGGGTAGGGGGTGAACACTGCCTAGGAGCGAGTGACCTGGCCTACACCATGAAAAACCTCGTAAAAAAAAGAAAAAGACAAGACAATGGCCAGCCACGCTCGTGTTGCCGTGTTTTTAATAAGTATGTCAAAAAAACTGAAGCAGGCCTACGTTTACAAAGAATTTAATTCCGCTAACATTGATCTTTAATAATCAACTGCAAAAGGCTATATTTTTTTTATCGAGAGTCATTTACACAGCCGTAGTAACTGCATTATAAAAATGATCTTCAAAGTACATTGGGGAGCTTATTTTCACACATCCCATCTTTAAGTACTGTTACACATATATGCACATATATTATTCTTGGAGCCTTTTTTGGGGGGGGGGGGGGAGTGTGGTTAAGGGCTTTGTTCACAGGCCTAACGGGGACTTGACTATTCTGCCAAGGCCGGGGCTCAAGCCAACAACCTTCCAGTGAAGGGCACAAAGACCTAATCATTGAGCCACACGCTGCTCCTATAGCACTATAGCAGAAAAGGTAACAACTAGGTCACTAGGTCACTTTATTTTCCATGGGCCTCGCTGTCTGCTTAGTACTGACCTGAGCTCAGCGAGGTCTGACAGTTTAAGCATAACCACACAACATGTAGCTCACCTGATACTGGTGCCTAACGCTAACAGGAGTGTGTAGTCTGTGCGGGGCTGTTTACACAGAAAACTCTGTTGGCTGATTGTGGCAAGAATCAATTGGTTAAGCTGAACTTTTGTATCAAGAGTGGGTAGCTTACTATAGATTTTTATATAGTTTCTTTTGCATTTGTTTTGAATGACTTCATAAATTCCTTAAGTACTTATTTACTGTTACTTTATTACTATTAGTATTTTTTGCAAATTTGAAGTGGTGACCAGCCCATTCACATCCGTTCTTTCCTTACTTTTCCACTGTATAGCCTGCTGGGTCTCAAATTGCATGCTTCAGTATTTGTGATTATTTTGAATGTGTAAGTGAATATGAAGATAATTGCACAATTCATTTAGCATTTTTTGCACAGTAAAAACTTGACTGTTTAAATTGTGTTAATTGAACTGTTTTGAGTGGAAAATGGAAATCTCGAATTATAGCTCATAAAGGGTGCTGTTGTTCCATTTTTTTCTAAGTAAAGGTGTGATTGGGGCAGTTTAATTCTTTTATTAACATTTTATTTATCTTTAATGTTAATGGGTGTTACAGTGGTGCAGTGATTAGCACTGTTGCCTCGCATCTGAGTTTGAGTCTGAATAAGATAAGCAGTTATGGAAGATGGATAGGCTATTTTTAACTAATCAGAAAAATGTTTAATTATTTGAAGATGCCAAGTAATTAGCTTAAACTAGGGCTACCTAAATACAGTGTGGAAAATCAGAATTATAACAGCTGGGATGTGACAGTATATTAGAATTAGGTGATTAACACACAGCACACAGTGCGCAACAACAAAATGTGTCCTCTGCATTTAACCCATATGTGACTTTCATGACATAGCAGGGGGCAGCTAATTCAGCGCCCGGGGAGCAGTGCTTGGGGACGGTACCTTGCTCAGGGTACCTCAGTGGTGACTTGCTGGTGGGGGATTCGAACCTGCAATCTTTGGATTATAAGTGTGCTTCCCTAACCATCAAGCCAGCACTGCCCACAATTTTTATATCCTAAAAATATAATATTTTTATATCATATTTTATATCATAAAGTGTTTCCCCTAATCATTACAGTGTTACTGATTCATTGATTATGTTCGCAGGTTAAATGTGCTGGGTGAGAAATTGTGAAAAAGGGTTAACTATATAACGATTAGGAATCATTTGTCTAAGACAGGTGTAGCAGAGAATGGGAGAGTTTGCTCTGCAGGTAAGCTTTAATCCTCACTTTTGTGATACAAATAAAGACTTGCCCCTGATTTACTGAGGCAGGTGCAAACCAAGTTGATTTGAAATATTTTTTTGGGTGAGCCTAGCAGAGATACTGGAATTGGGGGGGCATTGCCACAACGGCTCCATATTGCGATGTCTGTCAGCCATCGGCAGTCCATGATGGCACTGTCTGTGGCCCAACCCAACTTGGTAAAATTTAATTACACTGGAATTTGCAGCAAGAATGATTTCATTTTGCTGAATGCCAAAACAAATTTAGAAGGAAACACACGAGAGTATTTCGGGTTTCTCTTTTTTGCCACAGAGACCATTTCATAAAAGGTTAATGGACACGTTTGGTGGTACCTATTGGATTATTATATCTGATGGTTGGGTCCTGATAATTCACAATTCTTGCAAAAGTGAGTTATGACAAAATTTGTGTTTTTGTGGAGAGCATGGCTGTGGTTCTCAGGGCATGATCACATTCTAGTAACATGAAGGTCTCACTCATTCTGCTAATGCTACACTAAGTTATAAAGGGAAAGGTGCTTGATTGGGATTTCTGCCCAAATTAATTTGCTGAATAAGTTTTAGAACTCAAATCATGTCTTGACTTGACAGACTCAGCAATGGCTGGATTAAATCAGAATTTCAGCAATGCAGCACTTTACCTACTGCAGAGCCAGTTTATTCAGTAACATATCTGCATGTTAGATGGTGTGGTTTTCTTCATGCATCCACAAACAGGGCGAGTAATAAGTTTCTGTGGAATATTTAAAACTTGTCACTGACAGGCCCTGTATCTGCCGTGGCCTGAATATCCATTGCCTGTTAGAATTACCCGCTGTAAAGAACTCTGGGCAATTTCTCTCCATAAAAAAAGGAAAGTATCTATAGTAGCAAAAATCGGAACTTTCTCAGCCGGTTTTGACTGCGTAGTCTGTTGAGGAAGCTCTATCAAGGAATTGAGCTGATTGCCCAGGGTGATAGGACTCTGAGAATGTTCTGGCTGTGTGCTTGGGTCACTAAGAAAGCCATCTCCTGTTGAGTGAACACCAAACTGTTGAAGTCTCCTTCAGATCTAATGGTGCTTTTCCATTGGAATACAGGAACCAACCCATAAAGAAATGCTAGTTACAGCACAGTTCCTGCTTGCTGTTCGGTAAAGGTTTGTAGAGTGACAGTGGCATAAACACCGAAGAGACATTTATTTACTTTTCACACAGTGTACATCATGACTTATTATGTGCTAATTTCTGCTAGATTTCGGCTGTCCAATCTGTGAGAATCACCGTCTTATGCATCACACACCAGCAGATTTAGCATTCACTTCTGTAAACTTGCATTACGAAACCATGCTGTTCTATAGTATTTTAAGTATGTGGCTGGAAATTTTCAAGCTGTGAATTATTCGGAATGCATCACTGCATCATGGTGTGAGATACTGCTAATAATGAATAATACATAGAACATGCCCTTTTTCCTTCGAACAATCCATGTGCATCGAGAACACCGGATTCTCCCTGCATTTCGACCAGGCAGATTGTGATGACACAACCAGCTCGGTTTATCTACCCTTTCGCCCAGCTCCATGTCAGCGTGGGTATGGCTGGAATACACCGCAACGGAGAACCGTCAGTTCGCGGTACGGCTGGAGAGCGGCTTGATTCTTGGCATCAATGAATAAGATCCATAAGAGGCAGCCTTCAAACCCCCCCCCCCCCATCCCCTCCAAAGTGGGAGTTGATATGCCTTAAGACATTTTGGTACACAATGAGGTCCCCCCCCTTCCTAATGTCATTAAAAAAAGAGGCACTGAGGTGAAATCAGGGATGCCATTCCCCACAGCAGACATCCGGACCCAGGGCTGGTCCGTGGGCCTCCTAGGTTTTTGTCATGAGTGCCTTAGTATAATTAGTTTCTCTGCTTGGCTGAGTAGCCGTGACAGTGAGACAGTGAGCTGCCTTAGACGCAGGAAGATGTAGCCGCTCCGGATGGAGCTCAGACCCACAGCACCGGCTCTGCGCTGATCCCGTCACAGCCTGATCCTGACCTGAACCCCGATGACAGAACCTGGCGGCTCCGTTCCTTCCGTGCGAGTGGTTTTTCTGCCAGAGACATGAGAATGTTTTTGTCTGGGGCGGCTGCATTTCTAGTAGTTCATCTGATTTCTATGTGACAGCTTGGGCAGCCATGGGAAAATGCTGGCATTTGGTTGATCCTAGCAGTTGCAAGGGGGGGGTGAGTGTGGTGTCACATGCCATGGGGCCGTTAGCTTAACAAGTCAGCGAGTGGAACATCCCCCAGTGCAGGGGTGCTCCTGTGGCCCGGGGCTCTCTGGCGCCCCCGTATTTAGAGCAGTGTTATGCCTTAATCCCGTTACTGCTCACGTCTCTACGCCGCACATCCTGCTCCGCCCTTTCCCTACAGCTTGGCTGCCACAGGGCAGTGGATCACCAGTTTAGGAACATGTCCTGCGATCTCTGTGACCCCAAACAAGGCCCACATTTCCACTGCTTCAATTCTCCTTTTTTTTTTAGTTCTTCCTTTTTTCTTGTCTGTTTTTCAGTGATACCCATAAAATAATCTGGGCAGTTTATAAAAAAAAAAAAAAAATCTTTGTTTCTTCCAGCGGCTCCGCAAAGCTTCCTTGGCAGCCGTCAGCGGTGTCTGTTCTGGGTTGGGATCAGTGAGGCTTGAGCTGATCACCCTGTTGATCGCCAGACCAGTCTGCCTCATTGGGGGTCAGCGGTTACTTCCTGCGTGGCATTTCAGCAGCCTGGGCCTCTTTTACAGTTTCACAATCCAGTTATTTACCGATCTTAGCAGAACAAATGTCAATTAGTGGGGTAAACAGTCTCCCCATTAAGCCCCCATAATTAAGTGGATTACCGTTCTTTTCTCTTTCTTTTTTGGTCACTTGCTGAAAGAGTGCACTAAACACTAGCGCGGGCACATTCACCCTGTGACCTGTTCACTGGGAATTGGCAGCGTTCTGCACTAACAAGAAGGTTGCTTAAAATGCGATTAAAAAGTTTTGCATCTGCAATAAGAAAAAATATGTACCCCCTGCAAAAGGTTCATAATTTTAAATATGTTTAGGCAAGTGCATATCCAGTTCTCGTTTATAAGAACACTGATGATTATTGTATATAGTTCATTGTATAGTTAATTATGTAGCTGTAAATTGCCCATAATGTGTGTGTGTGTGTGTGTGTGTCTCCTTTGATGGATTGGCACCCTGTCCATGGCCCCTCCTGCCTTGCGCCCTGTGCCGTCTGGGACCGGCTCCAAGCCCCAAACCCCGCTGCGACCCTCTACTGGAAGAGTGGTAAATGGATGGATATATAGCCAATTATGTAAAGCAGGCCTAGGCAACCAGCCATGAAATTTCTCTTAATAAACTACAGCATTAAAAATGAATGATATCCCAAAAGAATTATACCGCTTTTGCGAGGCAAAGTGATGACTTCTTATTATACCTAACTGGTGTCTAACTGGTGCAGGATCAGAGTACCTTACTTCACAAGGGACACCTCTGATCGGAGTAACCTTACTCCACAAGGGATACCTCTGATCGGAGTAACCTTACTCCACAAGGGATACCTCTGATCGGAGTAACCTTACTCCACAAGGGATATCTCTGTCCCTTTGCAAACACAGCTGGTGATGTGGAGGGTGTGCTGAACATCTGTCCTCGAGGGTGGCACTTTGCTTAATTCACACCTCACATGCCACCTGAAGCAATTTGCTGTCAAAACAGGAACCTCAGCGGTGAAAGTCAACAGGCCTACAGATAACTGTTGCCCAACCCAACATTTTTTTCCCCCCACAGTCAAATGTGAATAATATATGGCGAAGGTGGGAAACACTTCAGCCCAGAGTCTCCAGTTTGCTTTGTTACCTTTTGTCGGATGCAAGGACTGGACGTGGTGAGAGCCTCTGTAAGTGCGGAGGCTGTCCCCGTTTTACCAACCCGAGGCCGCCGTCAGTGATTCTCGCCTTTTCTGATTACTCACCGTGATTCTTTGGTCATTCGCCTCAAGCGCAATATGAAATTTTAGCATTTAATGAGGTTTTTTTCTGTGGAGTGCCGGTGCGTTGTTTACAGGCAGAAACTTGGATTTAGTGAGGGTACTGTACTGTAACCAAGGAAATGGAACTTTGTGTCAGTTACATGTTTAATGTGTGGGCCAAAGTCATACCGAGCGCCACAAATACCTTTCTGCAAACATGCTACGCAAAAGACGGTGGATTAATGTGGCCATATGCTTCCCTCAGTTAATGAACGGGTCGGGTATGTTGGCAGAGAAGCACCGCAACAATGCTGATGTAATACGCACTCTCAGTTACCTTTTGGACTGACTTATTTAAAATTACGTGCGTTTAATCAGGCCTTTAGACAATCCTCCTTCCGTCAGATCGCATCCTTGCTGTTGAAGCAGTGCTTCTTTCTTTCCTCCGTATAAAAATTTGTTTTTCTGCAGCTGTATTTCCGTTCTGCATCTCTTCACCCTCCGTGGCTTAGATGTGGAACCCTTTTGAGTTGAGGGGCTTCTGCGGGAGCCCTGGGATCGTTAAGCCAGTCCACAAACAAACCTTCCAAACGTGAAGGGGCCACAGGTGTGACCTCCGGTGTTTTTACTTTCCTGTTTCCAGAGAGCTTATCGTAAAGCATCCGGTTATTGAATGGAGATTCAATCTGGACAAGTTGAATTCTGCACTGTTTTGCATTTTTTGACAGTTTTCGTTCTAAACTTCGAAGTTTAGAAGTTTTCGAAAAGCTATGTCATTCCAATGGAAGCTTTCCAACGCATCTTTTCCTGTAAAGACTGGTCCCTCCCTTCCAGAGAAGCAGGTTAAATGGCTAAATGGCATCTGGTAAAGCCGTCCATGTACATCTGGTGCAACTGACGGAAGCAACGTTGTTTTGACCATTATGATGATGATCATCAGTTTGCCACACCGCTTGTGCAGGGTTACCAAGGTGGATTTTTTTCATTTGATCTGTTCCCACCCACTGTCCGTGATTGGCTGACATAAATATGATGCCGCGCGGTTGGTCAGCGGGACTCATTATGCATGCCATGCTTTGCACCACGCCATAGTTTAAATTAATTAAAGTTAATGTGTATTTGTGCTTTTCTGTTAATAGAAAAGCCAAAGTCATGGGTTATTTGCTGTGGAATGCATGTATCGTTAGGTGGTAACCATGAGTGTTACTTAAATTGTTGGCATCCTTGTCTGTGATGCTTCTAGTATTAAACCTACAGTGCCTGTTAATAGAGAGCAACTTTCATTTTAAAAGAGCTCTCATGTCCTTTATTAATATCACTGACACGCTCACCACAATACATTTATTTGCGCCCTGTGTGTGGGTCTGCCACACTGAAAACATTCTGTACCAAACAAGCAAGATGGCAGCATTGTTTTATGTATGTGAAAGATTGTTCTTGCTGACCTCTTCGAGTTTGTTTTGCCGGAAGTCGTTTGAAGTATCCAGTCTTCCCTGTGCGTTTGGGGTTTCCTTTGGGTCTGGCCGTGGCTATAGCCAACGGGGTTTTGTTAGGGAATATCAGACGACCGTGGTGAATCTTAGGATGTAGCCTGTGTAGGTGTGGGCATGAAAGGGGACGGCCAACCAGCAGCTGTATGTGGTAAAAGCTGCAGCCTTCTGGTATAGCCCTGTTGGCTATGTCTTCGTAGCATATTTTATATTAAAACAGAGAGGCTAGAAATTAGTGGCAGTATTTCGGTCTGGAATGACGAGTAACAAATAAGGCTCCAGTGTTACTTTTGGTTGCAAAATAAAATAAACGGGGCAGTAAAATCTCAGGTTCGAGGGTCTGTGTGTGTTAGAATGACAGTTGAGTTGCTGTTTTGGTGTCTTTTTCTGTGCATTGATGCCTATGAGGATGCCTCCTAGTCTGGATAAGTCTTGTGTTGGCACTGAGGAAGGTACCTTGATTTACACCAGCATCCCTTCACCAAGGTTGCGGTCTGGGAAGTGATAGGAAAATGCATCCCCAACCTCAACCCCACCCCATCCAAACCAAGCGTAATCCCCC
>JAODKF010000116.1:9410232-9423113 GCA_026779585.1 Mormyrus proboscirostris
TAGGGTTTCCCCCCCCCCCCCCCCCCCACTTGCTCTCTGTCTCCCATACCCTCCACTTATTTCCCCCTCTGTGGACCAGAACGGGGAGATCCTGCCGCTGAAGGTGATCACATGGAGCACTGTGGGGGTGTCCCTGGGCTTTCTCATCCTCACCATGGTCTTCCTCATCTGCACGAACACCACGCAATGCAACAGGACCAGCATCATTAGCAACGGCGCCTTTGCCCTCTTCCTCTCTGAGCTGGTGTTCATCCTAGGCATCAGTCAGGCCGACAACCCGGTAAGCATGTGACACCCGCAGCATTTTTTGCTTTTATGCTACACTGTTTTTGTGGGGGGGATCATCAAATATCAAAGCAGACATTCTTGCCCTGGAACTGGACAGATGATCTTAGCTACGAGGAATGCCAGTATTATTGTAGATCACTTTCAGTGGTGTGCCTCTGCTTACTTTAGGAGTGAGCCAGCAGTGCTTTTGTCTGCACTCCAGCAGTTTCAGAACAATGACACGAGTCCTCTTAGTGTGCAGTTTCTTGCTTTTTTAAAGATGATGTTACAGATTAATTTACATTCACTAGATCTATTTTTCCCGTAACTGTACTGTGGTCATTTTATAGCACATGGTCAATTTTTATCCAGTGAACCATATCAAATCAGTTCTAACTGCATACAGTATATAGAGATTTTTATAAACTGTTAAATCAGTCATTTCTTGGAACCTCCTCAAGCACGGCTGTTTCGCAAATGGCATTTTTATTGATGCAGCCATGCGTGGTGGGGGGTGTGAGCTGATCGGCCTGCCCGTGTCTTTGTCCTCCTCTCCTTTGCAGTTCCTGTGCACTGTCATTGCCATCCTGCTGCACTTCCTCTACTTGTGCACCTTTGCGTGGCTCCTGCTGGAGGCGCTGCACTCCTACCGCATGCTCAGTGAGGTTCGCGACATTAACTTTGGCCCCATGCGCTTTTACTACATGATTGGCTGGGGTGTGCCCGCTTTCATTACAGGTAAGCTACTCACACTCTATTGTCTTGCCGTTTAGTATTTCCTGAGTAACAGGGAGGGGTGTCGCCAACTCGCTCATAATGCAGTACTCCTCACCATAATGGTTCAAAATATTGATGAAAAATAATTTCAAACTGAATCAATTTAACGGTCAATTACAGCATCGATACATCTGATTGATGTCTATGGTGCACTTTCAAGTTGAGGTGTTGTATTATGTGCATATAAAATGGCAGCCTGCTCGCCCCCCCTTACCTTACGGGTTGCTCTTTCACTCGCCCAGGCTGCTCTTCTAGTCTCTCACCCTCTGGGGTAGCTCAGCATTTTCCTGCTCTCTTGCGCTCACTGTGAGTGTGACTTCCGCAGGGCTGGCGGTGGGCCTGGACCCCGAGGGCTACGGGAACCCTGACTTCTGCTGGCTGTCCATGTATGACACGCTCATCTGGAGCTTCACTGGGCCGGTGGCAGTGGCGGTGTCTGTGAGTGTTACCCGCCTCGCACACCCACACATACAAAAAAAAACAGAACAGAACAATACGTCTGTCTAATCATTTTCTGCTGTACCATCACAGATGAGTGTGTTCCTCTACATTCTGGCAGCCAAGGCATCTTGCTCTCGACGACACCAAGGATTAGAGAAGAAAGCAGGACCAACGTGAGTGCCTCATCCCCTGCCTGACTGAAAATCCCATCCCATAACAACACAGTCATTAAAGGATCACTCAATTTCTTAAAAGACCCAAATAATCGATTCATGCATCTGGGTCACACAGTTTGCTAAAAGTCAAAATGCGTAGTGGGAGGGTCTGCTATGTGCTCTCAGTGAGATTGGTTAACCCACTTATCATTAGTGACTTGGATGGAGGATGGATGGCAAGAGTTAGCCTTCTGGCTAAGGATGTTGAGTGCCTTGGGTCTAGTTTCAGGAGGTGTCTAATCGTAGAACTGTTCAGCATGATATTTACCTGTTCCTGTGTAAAACTGGATAAAATATGCTGTGCAAACGAATATGAGCTGTAAGTCGGTTTGGATAAAACCATCATCTAAGCTACTAAAAGTAAATGTACTGTTTCCCCATTGGATTAAACCAGGCAAGTACATGTCCCCCAGGATCATTGGTTTTCTAAACTCAATTTTCGCATCACTATTCTCTACACTGTCTGTATTAGGAACTCAGGAGTGATTCTAGGATTTAAGGTGGATGGCATAAGAGGGACAATCATTCATACATAGGTGCCATCCTTATTAGCCAATGATATGTTTTGAGTCAGTGATTGACAAGGAGCCAATCAGCTTTCAGCTGGGGCCAGTGCACCTGTAGCCCCGCCCCTTATATACCCCAGCTGTATATAGATATTGTGCCGAATACCTCCTTTGGTATGATATCCATACTCTGAGTGGACAGGCTTATGTCATGGTGGGTCCCTATTTCACCCTGCAGGTCCAGCCAGCGAACAGCATGCTGGGTGCTTCTGCTGGTCACAGTCACGTGGCTTTTAGCTGTACTGTCCATCAACAGCGACTCCATCATATTCCACTACTTGTTTGCTGGATTAAACTGTGTGCAGGTAATGACCAGGCTGGTTTATGACCTGCACTTTGGAGACATGGTGGTAGATGGAGATAATCCCTCCATGTATTTTTTTTGACACATGAATAATCTTATAAATAAATATATTGATATATATATATTTAAGTGTATATTCAAAGTTTTATTGAACAGTGGTTCTCAGCATTTTTATATCCATTGACCCCCTGTGTCCAGACAAAAAACGTTTGCCCCTCCCCCTGAACAGGTTATGATTTTGTTCCTCTTATATGCATTCTGCACTGATGACAATTACTGATGTTTATTTTAATTTTGTTAGAAAGTATTTTCTTTTGAACATCATTCAAACAAGGTTTCATTCCACCATGTCCACCAATACCTTTTTTCTCCAGTTTATGACATTGCTCAAGGTGAATGTTTATGAACAAAAAAGACTAAATCTGCAACCAGTTTGGCTAATGAATCTAACATCAGAAGCCTCACAACCCCCCCCCCCCACGTTGAGAATCACTGTTCTAGAACATCCAGACTTTTCATTAGTTATAAGGCTTTTCAGTGGGGCCGGAGTCTGCACCTTGACCTCCATGAGAGAATTCACATCTGTTATTATTGGTAATGCAGTAATTAGGCGTCGTTTCCTTTCCAGGGTCCTTCCATTTTCTTCTTCCGTGTCGTGTTCAACAAGGAGGTGAGGGCCGCCATCCGCCATTTTTGCTGTCGTAAGAAGAAGGACTCCATGGCCGGGACCAAGTCCATGACTTCGGTATGTGTGTCACGTGATTTGAACCGTTGCTCTGTGATGTTTTCTTGTTTATATCTGACTGCCACCTTCTTTCTCCTTTAGTCCTATAACTGCGCTAATAGTTACTCAGACGGCAGAATGTACCGGCCCCAGTTTGGGGAGTCCAGCATCTCCCTCAACAGCACGCTGCGTTCGGGGAAGAGCCAGCAGAGTTACATCCCTTTTGTCCTGAGGTACGGCTCACCCGGCAGAGCATAGAGTGTTGGAGCTCTCTCTGGCTAACAGATGCTTCCAAGTATTCAGGTGCTAAATGACACTTTTGGGTTTCAGGGACGACTCTGGGCTACACAACAGTCAGGGCCACATGGCGCTGAACGAGAACGACTCGCTGTATCACAAAGTCAAGCAGCCTGGGGAAGGTTCGAGACGCGCCCGTTCCTGGGAGTTTGGGGGTTTTTCCATGGGCCCCTTACAGGCCACCCTAGTGTCTGTTGTCATTCCAACACGCGTTTTATCTTTCCGCTTGCAGACCAGGACTCCGACTCTGACAGCGACCTCTCTCTGGAGGACGACCAGAGCGGCTCCTATGCATCTACTCATTCCTCGGACAGTGATGATGAAGAGGGTCCTTACCCACCTGAAACATGCTGGGAAACCCTGGCAGCAGAGCTTCCTGTTGCTCACAACTCGTACAAAGGTACATCACTTGGTTGGACCTGGGGGCGGGGCCAGTGTGCTTAGGTAAATATATCACAATCAGAGGACTATAATTTCGTATGTAAAAAATATACAAAAATAGAACTTGGGCAAACCATTGCATTGTGGGTAAATTTTCAAATGTAGGATGTAACAGAAGTTCTTATGTCCCTTTCCAGACAATAACCTAAGTCAGCCTTACTGGCCAGGCGAATTCGTTACCACAGCCAGTGAGAGTGAGGGCACAGAGAGGCTGAGAGTGCAGACGCTGACCAGTCCAGAGCTCAGCCTGACTCAGGACAAGGGCTCACCACTGGAAGGTCAAGCTAAAGACAACGGTGCTGTGATCCTGCCCAACCTGCCCAAACCCAGCGCACAGCCACACAAAGGTAAAGGGTGACATTAAGGGAAAGGGGCAGTGTCCATAATTAGATTTTCTGTTTTGATCAACCCAATAAACTGATGTATTTTCTCCATTGACTATTCCGCCACGACAAGCACAAGGGGGCGCAAGCACAAAAAGTAACCGATTAATCTCATTTTAATTATGGTTTAGAAATCTTGAAAGTCTTTAGTAATATGCCATACTTTGGGATGCCAGTGTAAACCATGTCATTTTACTGAGTATATTTACGAAGTGTTAAACCATCTTAAGTTACTGTACATTTAGAAATCATATTGTTTTAGATACAGCAAAACTAAAAATTGCTTTGAGTAAAAATCTCTGACATATATGACAAAACAATAAAAGAACAGGAAGCAATATTTTAGCGATATTTTACATGTGTGTTCTGGAAAAACTTCACTGTGTCTTTGCTGTTCACAGCTGTAGGCTTCTATGTCTAAAATTACAATTTACTTGTGAAAGACGAGTCATTAAATACAATGAACTGTAAACATTTTTTGCACATGAATAATGAAATTATATTTGTACAAAGTGTATTATGAAGCACAAGCAATGGGGACTTTCAGTTCAACTTCCTGACTCGGTCCAAGTGATTATTCTAATTCAGCGTTTTAATCTGTATTTTATTCATGGTACAGACATCTAGCAGACTTCCAGATGACTTTAGAAAGCCAGATTCTTTTATACTGAGTTAGAGCTTCCTGCTGCTCTAGAACTCCTCTATTCACATGCATGTGTCCCTTCAGGAATTCTGAAGAAGAAAAGCCTCCCCATTCCTATGGAAAAGAACGCCATCAACCGCATCCACAATGAGCTGGCGGTCAGTGCCCAGGGACCTGCCTCCTCCAGGGGTTCTTCTTCTAGTGATGGTCAAGAGGGGGTGTGCAGAGTGAGTCCACAGGAAAAACTTAACGGGGGGGCTCCTGTCAGCGTCAAGACACAGACTGCAGATGAAGACTCGACCGCTTCAGAGTGAGTAACTAACCATCACGTGGTGCAAAAATACAATATGGTATATAAATTAACTGACTTGTCAATGGCAAAGCCTTGAGATGGTCTACACGCAAACCCCAAATGAAATAATTAGACATTGCATTGCGTTGTCATTGCAGGTCGTAAAGTGTCCAGCCTCCACGTCGTGCTGGGATGGAGAGATCAGCAAGGGCTGCTGTGATAGGACCTGAATTGGCTCACGCTCTCCTTCCCTTTGACTGACACGGGTGCCAAATCCCTCTGCCCCTAGCTGGACCAGGCTGCTTTGTGTGGATCTAGAGTCGGTGATTTCTGTTCATTTGGTTTCTGTTTACAAGAAAGGATCGATGCACTTTTTATTTTCTTCAGTTTAGATGGACATGCTGGGAATCAACTGGAATTTTTTAATAATGTTGTAAAAACTTTTCATGAACCTAAACACTGAATTTTTTGGACTTTTTGGCTTTTTACCAGTTTTAAACAACAAACTTAAAACTTTCAGGGATTTTTCTACAGTACCACTGTTTGTGATGAATAAGCGTAGATGTGTTTACTTTTAAATGGCATAAGGGCTTGTTTGCTTTGGAAATACTTTAACCTGTTAACTGGACTGTCTTATACAGCTGTCCATAATGCAGGTCACTTTCCAGAGTTCCATGGGGTCTTTGAATATTCCCTGTGGTTCATATGGAGGAGTTCCAAGGAAGGGCTTCTATTGGCTGGATTTTGTACACCTCTTCCAAGCAGTAGTTGCCTAATAAATCTGCTGCTAACTGTGTGGTCACTAATGATGTATACAATCCTCTGCAATGAAAGCAAGCTAGCTATGTGCTAATGCTAAGTCACAGGACTTGACCACTTTATGTGAGCTTCCCAGGAGCCTGTCGCACAGCAGACAGCTGACACTTCTCTGGATCACTAACCTTAAAACTGAATGCTAAGACTGATCTTGATCATAACTTTTATTCCATGCCTTGGGAACTGGACTACAAAGGCTTGATTCTCCCTCCCCCCCCCCCCCCATGATTCTGGGACCGAATCTACTCATGCTACCCTGGGCAAAGTGAATATTCTGAAAAATTCTGCTGCTTCCAGTGATGAACAAATTTGATCTGGAGTGGAAAGCCTCCCGCCATCCAGGGGACTCAAAGTGCATCCCTTGTTGCATGAGTTCTTGTCCTGTTAAGCCTTCATTCAAATAGACTGCAGATGACTCTTCCACCACTTTGCCTTCATAAAAAAAAAAAAACCTGGGAGACAATTTAAAATCAGAACAAATTGAGATACTAATTTATAGACGTTTTTAATTTCTAATTGAAAATGTTTGGCATGAAGGATTTTTTAAAATTATTTAACTTGTTGGCAAAAAACTACTTGTTAAATTGTGTATACTTTCACATCACAAATCTTGGCAAAATGTATATTTTCATCAGTTTTTAACAAATACTGTAAAATTGTTTTGAAATGTCTAGCAATTTATGTTAATGTAGACTTTACTGGAATGATCAGCTCATCCTTTGACTGCACATATCTGCTGTCTCCTTTTGTTTACAGTAAATACAAAGGCAATTCAATACCTCTGCCATTTCTACATTCAATGTTTATATGAAACATTTTTAAACCTTTATTAACCTGCCATGTCCCCCCCCCCTGAAATTCATGTATGATTACCCACTATATAATGTATTTACAAGCTGGGAGGGGACATGAATCGTTTTGTACAAAAGTGAAACCTGGTGATTTTCTAGTGCACTCCTCAAGTATCATCTTGAGTTCTTCCCAGCTGTATACTGGGGACATTTACAGCTGTAAACGTGGGTTTAGCCACATCACCTGCTTTTCCCAAGTTCCTTAACTGGCATAAAACTCCCTGAACGTCAGGCACGGGACGTCTTTTAAAATTGTTGAAAGGTGATGTGTTAAGAAATGCTGTAGATGTCGGCAGAGTTGGGAGTTATTACGTTGTTTTTGTATCGTCACCTTGCTTGATATGTTGAAGAACCAATGAAGGACGAACAGCCAGCTGATACATTTGTCATTAACATGAGCCGACGCACCGGTAACATCTTCGCAAAAGCATAGAAGTACTGCTAGCTACAGTCAGATATTTTTGCGATGTGTTACTTGACTCTTGCTGGCTGTTTTCTTTCATTGCAATACCATTAATATACCATAGGTAATAGCCTATGATGTGCGATATTCATATATAGCCATTAATGACTGCATGGAGCTACTATATAGGTCTAATCCCTTAGTGTGCCAAAACATTACATAACAAGCATTTTTAATTGACATGATGAACTATGTCTCAGATGTAAACCGAACTCAATTGGTCATAAGCGATTTTCATGCAATCATCATAAAAGGGGCCTATTACCTACGGTGCAACGTTAACAAGTTAAAAAAGTAATAGAAGGGAGCGATTTCTGGTTTATCAGGCTGCACATAAGCTCTTTGCTCATCTGAAACAGAAAACCGTCATCGTCTCGCCAAACGTCACAGTGACATAGGGACACCCCTGCAACATGCTTGCAATTAGGTTCCCGCAAGCGTATTGGTGACTAATATTTTATTTTTGTTCTGTGCCGGAAATTATCAAGTGATAAACATTTTCTTCCATGTTGTATTTTGCTGGAATTTTTTCATGGTAAGTACCTCACTGACATGTCCAGCATGCTATATGCCCTGTAGAAAAAGTGGTACAAAACGTACTGGAAAGCAATAAGAAAAAACCTTAAAAATTAAAATGATTATAATCAGCCCACATAACAATTTTGATTTGCTCAAGGCATATTTTAAATATAAACATTTTCTATATTCACTGTGGAGATAATGAATTATTCTCGAACATTATATCGACTCCTTGTGTGTAAATGGTTTGATTGTATAAATAAGGCAAATTTCTTACAAACCTCTGAGGCTGGTGAGCGCTGTGGTCTGTTGTAGCCCCTAATCTGTACCAATAGCAATATGAACGTTTGGCCGCGACCTTCTGTCCTCTGGAAATGTTTGATTCATGTACAAAAAAAAACCCCACAAAACTCAGTCTATTAGATTCTTTACCTGCTGATTCACTAGTTTTTATTTTAAAAAATGATAAGGCTTATGTTTTAAAATGCAATAATTTAAAGGTGATTTGGTTTAAACCGCAAAAAAACAATGCAAATGCCATATGGCTTCACTAAGTAATCAGTTTTAATCGACCAAAGATGAAAGCAAAAGTTTTTTTTTAAATATATTTTTCTAAACTAGGCAAATCTGTGGTTTAATATGCCATCACTCTGTAGTTCATAGGGTTCGTTACTTTGAACCAATAGGACTTGCAATGTTTGTTGTCCAACAAAAGTCTTTAACTCTGCATCACCTTTCGGGTCCAGTTCTGTTCATTTCTGCTTCATTTGAGGCTGTGTTTAGGAAATTTTTGATCCCAGATGCAACTGTGAAAATAAAACTGATTTTGAGACCAGGGTTGTGATGTGGTCAGTCTTTGCCCTGTTTCCTGGAGAGAGTCAGATGTACTCAATCGGAAGCCTTATTTCACTGTCAACATTCAGCCAGTTACATCCAGGACACAAGAGCTTCTGTACTGATTTTAACAAAGCAAGTAAGCAAAAAACAAAAATATTGTGCGGCTGCCTTTTTTTTCATTTTTAACAGGTTCTCTATCTATAGTTCAGTTCAGTTTATTTGTGATATACAAGTTAGCACAGGGTCAACGCAACAATGAAATGCAATTGAGGAGAATAGACAAGTCCTACAGTCTTACACTTACAGTGCTCACAGAAAGTTTTGGGCACTTACTAAATTGAGTAAAAATATTGCAAATTTATTGGTTCCATCCATCCATCTTCTGAAACTGCTTATCCCGTTCAGGGTCACAGGGGGTCTGGAGCCTATCCTGGAGGCTGTGGGTGCGAGGCAGGGAATAACCCAGGATGGGGTGCCAACCCATTGCAGGGCACATGCACGCACACACACACCTAGCAAACCCAATTCCCTTCAGTATGTGGGGGAAAGGAAACCTGGAGGAAACCCCACAATGACACAGGGAGAGCATGCAAACTCCACACACATGGAGTAGCATCTTTGCAATAACTTAAAACAAATATTTGTGTTTAGTATCATTTTTGGAGATCATGACCACAATTGCAATTAATAGCAAAATGGCAGAAGCAGAACTGAATGAGCCAGTACAAAAATTGCCACTTTTTTAAATAAGAAAACTTCTGTGCACATGTTAAACATTGTGAACTTTTATTGTGAAACCAATTAATTTTCAGCAGGTTTAACTAATTAAGCAAGCGTCGTCGTGTGAGCATGTATTCTTGAAAATACTTAGAGATAAGATCATAGGAAAAAGGCATAAAACCTAATGTTAAGTTGAATGCCTGAGCTGCTATTTTTAGTGAGTCTAATCTCGATACCACTTTGTTTCAATAGCCATTAAAACCAACAACTAGTTCTAGTCTTTGAGTTTGGGAAATGTTAGACTCGGTGACACCATGAAAGAACTCCTCTTTTGGAAACTCTCATCAGTGTGCTTTGGGCACAAATCACATTTAACCAATACAAAGTATCTTGCACAAAGTATTGAAGGGAAGATAAAAAAAAGAACGAGATCCTTACACCAGCCGCCTCCTCTGAACTCTGCAGCATTATTAGTATTTTTCTGTATGTCCCAACCGTGACTCATGAACATGCTCACTGACTATTTACACTGAAAATGACAATGACACAAGTGAGTTAAAAAAATGTAACTGTATTATCAAAACACACGGAAGATACATATACATTTAGATAAGTTATATACATTTTGGGTCCAGTTTGTTTCTGCTTCAGACATTTTCAGAATCACTTTAATTGCACCTGGTCAACATAAAAGTACATCATCGGAATCATGTATTGGATGGATTCTAATGGGTACAAAAATCTGTCATGGAACATGGAGAAAAGGCCTGGATTACTGCAAAAGTGAAGATAAAAGCCTTGTATTATATCACCCTTACAGCTCAGCTGGTCAAGAATTTGTACCAGCTGCCTTGTTTTCTCTACAGAAAAAAAAAACAAAACTAAAAATTCAGGTGGACATTTCACACTGGTGCAAATGCTTCATTTTGTTAACTTAAATGCTCACCTGTAGTGAGTAGGGTAATATACAGTATGTAGACAGCAGCCAAAGGCCAACAGGAAAAACAAAATATGTAATTAGCATCATAGTAACATTTCATATGCAGGATGTTTTATGACACATTCAATGTCACCTAAATGATTATTCAACTTATTATTTTAATTTATATATGATCATTTAAATTGTTATAAATAATAAAAATTGCAAAATTATCTGCGAAAGTCACCCATTAAACTCAGGGGACAGACTCTAAACAAAAACCAAATATAATTGGTTGCATTGCAAATTAAAATTCATAACAGATCAATCGTCGTTTGAATTCTCCTTTATGAATTCTTAATTTATATAAAAATTCTCATTTTTGCCTGTTTAGTCCTGAGGCTATATTAAGATCCATCTTTTAAGTAGACTGTTATTCTGATCCCCTTCCCCTGGGGGACTGGTGAATTACCTCTAGACCCATAAAGTGTGAGCACTTGCTATTGTGACCTTATTAAAATGTCTGGCTACCAATGACGACTCGCTACAGTTCCTAATTACACATTTATGTTCACAAATTCTGGTTTTTAACTTTTCTTTTTTTTTTACACTACATAATATAATTTACCACATGGGCAGAATAGTAAGGTCACCACAAATGACGATAGACAAGTGATTCTACCCTTTAAAAAAAATAAAAAAAACAACACGACAAAATCATGCATTTTATACTGTTACACATGTAACATTTTTTTCCCCGCACTGAGGTAAACTGCGGACACAGGGGGCCTCCTGTAATTCATCCGCACGATATATTACAACGTGGCCATGATTGCACATCCTTTTTATCGGCACATCCTTTTTATCGGCACATCCTTTTTATCGTTATGGCATGAGCGGGGGGTCCGAGCAGGGTTCTACACATTTTGTTGCTTGTATAAAAAGAACAGCCAAATGGATTAAATAAGTTTAGCTATAGCCAACACTGAGTGGAGGCGAGTGTAAGTTAGAACAACTTAACTGTCATGCTAAAGTTAGATGAGCTTAAGATGTTGGAAGTTAGGATGTAACACAGCCCCAGGACAGAACAGACAAAACATGGTTATAAATAAGAATTCCATCGACTGGGCGAGATCGAGCTCGTGACTTACTTTAGAATATAACCATTCAGATAGATTTTATTAGAGCCACCCCACTCAGTTTCATAGGTCACTTTGACAGATAATTTTAATGGTTGCTGGTATAAGTTAAGATGTAGTTTAAATAATCCTTTAAATGACATATGTATTCATTGAATATTGTCACAAAACACCTTCCATACGTTAGAGGCTAAATAAAAGCATTCCAACACGTGCAAGTGCTTTGATTATTAGAGTGATTACAAAAACAGGCAACCAGCATAATAACAAGTATTGGATTATACTTAATGAACAGAAAAGCTAATTGATATGCAAACACATATTTTGTTTTTTTTTAATAAAAAATTAATCATGTTTTTTGTCATTGTAAAGCTTAGTTTTCACAGGTCCGGTACATTTATCCTCAACTTTTGTTGTGCCTAGTTTGTTCTTGCCGATCCCTGTGTAAATTCTGATTGGCTTCTGGGCTTCAAGAAGCTCTATGGCCCCTGAAAGATGTAAGGGCATTGTAAGTAGTAAAAAAACAATGGTTTTTACTGACATGTATTGCTTGTTATAACATTGTTGAAAATGAGGCTGACCCACAAAGCCTAACAGCAGTGGTGTGCATGCTCTGTACCTGCCTGCGGAAGGAGCCACTGCCTTGGTGCTCTCATTGGGACACAGTGTCTGCCCCTTTCTTGAGTGCTGTGCCATCACTTCGGGAGACACTGCAGGGAAAACAACAGTAATTAAATACAAAATGCACATCCAACCACATGAATTACAAAAATCTACCAGAAGCCTTTGAAATTGGTCTTTGTGTGAATGTCCTGTCTTGTAACATACTTGTTGCTAATAATAAGAGTGGTGTCCAGGTAGTACTGGGCGGTATAAACGGTATACTATATAACAAGATTTTGATTATACCGCCCTACCGCAGAAATTTCCGCTCATCGCCCGCAAAAATGACGTAATGAATAAATAATTTATTTATGATTTATATGAAAATTGTTTATATGATTATTGCTGCACCCGGCAGAAGAGTCCTGAACGGGTCTGATTGTGACAAACGGCATCCGCCCATACCCGTCATACTTAAACCCGTATCCGAACCGTTATCCGACAGAAATAAAATTCCGCTCCCGATCCGCTATAAATACCGACACCCGACTCACACCCGAATGAAAATCAGATTAAAAATTAAAGACAAGTTTATTTGCACAACAAACAACCAGTGACATGTGCAACATCAGTTGAAAAGGCATAGCCAAATGTAAATGTTGCT
>JAODKF010000116.1:9425232-9435872 GCA_026779585.1 Mormyrus proboscirostris
GTCCCCCCACCCAAAGGCGAAGGGAGGCTACCCTCTCGTCCACCGCGGTAAACCCCAATGTACAGGCGCCCAGCCAGGAGGCAATAAGTATGCCCACCCCAGCTTGGCACCTCTCTCTGTGAGCAACTCCAGAGTGGAAGAGGGTCCAACCCCCTTTGAGGAGACTGGTTCCAGAGTCCAGGCCATGCGTTGAGGTGAGCCCGACTATATCTAGTCGGAACTTCACAGCCTCGCCCACCAGAGAGGAGACATTCCATGTCCCTAGAGCTAGCTTCTTCAGCCGAGGATCGGATCACCAAGGTCCCTGCCTTCGGCCACTGCCCAACTCACATTGCACCCGACCCCTATGGCCCCTCCTACAGGTGGTGAGCCCATTGGCCTTAATCATTCAATCATTGATAGCCTTAATCATTCAATGATATTAAATGAATGATTAATTGGAACTGGACTCTACAGTTCTATAACTGGTTCAGTCCAAAAATGTGTTCTGTTCTCTGACTAGGTGATGCAGCAAAACAGAGATGCGTGGAGAGAGAAATCCCGTGTTGCGGATCAGGATAACTTGTCAACTAATACAATACAAGTTTTTCTAAACAAAACATACTTTATTTTGCCATTGCTGTTTTATGTGCCTGAGATTCCATAACTCAGTGTACCTGTATCTGAGACCAGGGACCTGCCTTTGGATACAGAACAGCCTAGCACTGGTCTGGGGAAAGCTGTGGAGGTTGCTGGATGCTTGGGACCTTGGCTGGGCTTGGTCACATGGGCAGGACCTGCACATAGATGTGGGGTAGAGATTAGTACAATTCTATAACAAAGCACTGAACAAGTGATTAAGTAATCGGAACAAATTGTGAAACATGATTTGCATACCATTCCAAGATTACACACCCTATATGTGAGATTTATATACCCAGAGGTGGGGCTACCTAGTTGCTATATATCTAAATGTCTGTCTACATGTGTAAAGTACTGTTACTTGACCAGTATTTTAGCATATAAAACAATACAGCCGAAGCCATCAACAAAAGGAAAAATATATATTTTGTATAGAATCATTTCATACAAGTTATGTAATATTGTATACCACAGCATTTCCATATGCATTATAATGTATCGGAAACAAAATGATCTAGATCCACAATCACATCTAAAGACAGACAGCCTTATTCACTAGGGTGGTGCGTATATACTGTATACCAAAAGGAGGCAATTTACCTGCATGCGCAGCCTGTGTACCTGACAAGCTCCTTCCTAGTGGTTTTGTCTTTATCTTTGCATTTGCAGCAGGTCCTCCCTGTCAGGTCGGGGAAGCTCAGTGTTACTACACATTACATCTGGTCATACCACAGAGAAGACAGCCATAAAGTATATCTCTAGTACCATGCTGGGGACTTGCGAGGTGGGGGCCGTAGGGTAGGAACTGCAGACAGCCTTGACATTTTTTTTGGCCCCAAGAGTCCTGTGGGTCAGGGAGGTCCTGATTGCTGCAGCAGCCCCATCTTGTGAGCCATTCCCAGGATGCAGAGCAGCAGAGGAACCATTACCGTGTTGGCCTCTTCCTATCCCCTGCCCAGGCTTCATGCATTGCCTGTGGAGGGAAGTGACAGGCACAGCCTGGCCTGTAGCTGGCATGGCGGCCCTGCTTTTCTTCGGTGTCACCTCCTTTATAGGGGAAGTGGCTGGGGAGCCTCTCTTGGGTGTGCCCTTGCTTGCATGTGCTGTGGGCGTGGCCTTCTTTGTAGCAGGTGCTGTCTTGCCAGTCGTTGATTTTGCCATTGCTTTGACAGCAGTTGATGTCCTGGCAGTGGCTTTCGCCTCATTTGCCACATGTGTAACATTGCGCACAGCTGGTGTGGTCCTGCATGCTTCGGGTGTGACTTTACGTTTAGCGGTAGCGTCCGAAACGTTGACGACGGGAGAGCTGGGAGATGCCAAGCCCTCCTCTCCGATCAGGGAGAGTAACGAGACGCCCTCCAAGCTGACGTCCGGCAGAAGCAGCCGAACAGGGCTGTCCTTCACCACATAGGTTTCCCGCCGAGGGCTCCGCCGAGGTTCCTGTGCCCTTATGAGGGCTGTCACTAAGGGCGACTGTTCCAGGTTTTCCTTTAACGCCAGTTTCTCTAGCTGCCGAGCAAGACGATTAGCTTCCCGGCAGACCTCTTCGAACTTCTCCGTGCTTAATGGGGTCCAGTGAGGCGGTCCGAGTGAGGCCCTGCCAACGCCTTCCCGGGCATTGACGTCGAGGCTCTTGGCCACGCAGCGCTCCACATGTTTCACAGGCCTCCCGAAAATCTCTTCCTCCACCTCCTGGCTTGCCTGTTCACTATTGCAGGAAATATAGTTATATTGGTTATGTTGCTGAACTTATAGTGTGTAAATGTATTTGGTGACACACGCATGCACACACACAAAATAATACGTTAGGAGCAACCTAGAGATTCCAGTTAGTCTTCGGAACGTGGAAGGAAACACATTGTATTGGTTTTCACAGGTCTGCTGCCTCAGTTTTTAATGACGCCAATTTGCATAAACTCCAGAATGTTATGAAGAGTAATCAGATGAATTGCAGTTAAATGCAAAATCCCTCTTTGCCATGAATATGAATTTAATCCCAAAAACGCATTTCCACTGCATTTCAGCCCTGCCACAAAAAGACCTGCTGATATCATATCAGTGATTCTCCCGTTAACGCAGGTGAGTGTGTCAATGAAGACAAGGCTGGAGATCACTCTGTCATGCTGATTGAGTTAGAATAGCAGACTGGATGCTTTAAAAGGAGGGTGGTGCTTGAAATCATTGTTCTTCCTCTGGTAACCATGGTTACCTGCAAGGAAATACGTGCAGCCATCATTGCACAAAAAGGTAGGTAGGTGGGGCTACTAAGATTGCACCTAAATCATCCATTTATCGGATCATCAAAAACTTCAAGGAGAGAGGTTCAAATGTTGAGAAGAAAGCTTCAGGGTGCCCAAGAAGGTCCAGCAAGAATCAGGACCGTCTCCTAAAGTTCATTCAGCTGCGGAATCGGGACACTGCCAGTGCAGAGCTTGCTCAGGAATGGCAGCAGGCAGGTGCATCTATACACACAGTGAGGCGAAGACTTTTAGAGGATGGCCTGGTGTCAAGAAGGGCAGCAAAGAAGCCACTTCTCTCCAAGAAAAACATCAGGGACTGACTGGTATTATGCAAAGGGGACATAGATTGGACTGCTGTGGACTGGGATAAAGTCATTTTCTCTGAATCCCTATTCCAACTATTTGGGGCATCCGGGAAAAAAAAAAGATTGCCCAGAGAAGAAAAGGTGAATGCTATCATCAGTCCTGTGTCATGCCAACAGTAAAGCATCCTGAGACCATTCACGTGTGGGGTTGCTTCTCAGCCAAGGGAAAGAACACAGCCATGAATAATGAATGGTACCAAAACATCCTCTGAGATCAACTTCTCCCAATCATCCAAGAACAGTTTGGTAACGAACAATGCCTTTTCCAGCATGATGGCGCACCGTGCCATAAAGCAAAAGTGATAATTAAGTGGGTCGGGGAACAAAACATCAACATTTTGAGTCCATGGCCAGGAAACTCCCCAGACCTTAATACCATTGAGAACTTCTGGGCAATCCTTAAGAGGCAGCTGGACAAACAAAAACCCACAAATTCTGACAAACTCCAAGCATTGATCATGCAAGAATGGGTTGCCATCAGTCAGGATTTGGCCCAGAAGTTGATTGACAACATGCCAGGGCGAATTGCAGAGGTCTTGAAAAAGAAGGGCCAACACTGCAATTATTGACTATTTGCATAAACTTTATGTAATTGTCAATAATAGCCTTTGCCACTTATGAAATGCTTTAAGTATACCATAAAAACATCACACAAAAGATCTAAAACACTGAAGCAGCAAGTTTTATGAAACACACTGAAGTTTTTTCACACACTGAAATACAATGTAGACAACTAAATGCAGTTTATTGGTCTCCGTAAATGCGTGTTACGCAACCACGGTGCAAATCGACAAAGTATAGAAACTGCGGAGGTTATGCGGCCGCATAAGAACGGGATGCCTTGTTACCTGTCCGAAACCGGAGACCCGAAGATAAAATCGAGCTGCTCTTCGGTTATAAAACCAAGATCTGAAAGACGCGTAAAATTCAACTACTAGTTAACCATTACATACATGCCTTGGGTTGATATTTATTTATTTGAAGCGTGTGTAAATTGAATTCATACCTTCTGCAAGATTATCCATTTTTAAATCTTTTCTGCAAATTCAAGAGAAACAAGTCGTTTAGGTAAATAAATATATTTCAGGTCAATGTTTTTTTTTACCTTTTGCTATTAAAATACGCATCTCGTGACAAAACCCACCCATTCGTAAGTGATTCATTTATATGAAAGATTACTGAATATAGTTTATCGCTAATAAATGTGTCAGAGATAGACAAACTTACACAATCGGCAGTTAGTAATCACCTTTAAAACGTATTCATTCGAAGACCGGTTCGGTTTCCATGGCACAAAACCAATTCGATAACATATAAACAGTTATACGTTTAAAATTCTATATACCAAACGCACTGTTGTACGATTTAAATTTTGTACCGAACACTCCGATTGGACGGTTCACAACCGGAAGTTTCTCCATGGCACCAAGTAGGCATAAACTGTCCGCCACGACACAGTTTCCGTTATACTGCTTTTATTCTGTTAAACTGATCTTGCATGCCAACTTTAAGTGATAGTATCTTAAATGTCTATTTGTCTATTGTGGGTATTCTATTGATGGATTTATTTAGTTCTATTTTTATCTTTTTTGTGTGTTCAGTTAAAAAAGTGTAATATTCATTGTGGAACTATTTTTTAAAGCTTTTGTTTCTTTACGGACGCTATTTTTGATGAATCGCGCACGCGGAATTGTGTTCGAGCTGTGTTAATATTCGTCTTATGCGTGTTTAAGTTTGCACATTTGGCATTAAAGATGTCTGGTATTCCACCGGATTCGTGGCAACCGCCAACAGTATCACTGGATACGTCGTAAGTGGACCATGAAAAATTTAATGAATTGATTTTTTTTTTTTACCGCTATCTGTCCACCCCACTGACAAATCATTTGGATCAATGTAGACAAATGTCAAAAATAATAATCACACTGCTCGTATCTCAATTCACAACATTTATATTTATTTAATTTTATATGACAGTCTGAGAATGAGCCCAAAGTACATGATGTGCTGTATCATTTGTATGAGATTCTTTAAACTGGTTTGTAATGCACGTATTGAAAGGGTCAGAATTCGTATTTTGAATCATTATGTATAAAGGAAATTAAACAATTCACAAGTTTTTGATGCCAGATATTTATAATATGGCACAGCATTGTGAATACAGGTCAACTATTAAATGTAATGTAGACAAACTAAATTTGGTATGGATTATTTTTTGGGCTCAAAAACGTGGGCTGTGATATTCATTATGAGTGCAATAAAAAAAAAATCTTAATACAATCCTGCTGTACTGAATAATAAATTGCTTTTAAAAACTTCAAAAAAAGGTAAAGTTACTATTACAGAATCTCTGTGGCTACGAATGGTAATTGGGTCTGAAGATTTATGTAACACAATTCCATGCGTTTAATCCACTGACCAGTTTGAAACCAATTACTTTGTTGCTGAAGTGCAAACGTCCAGGGAGGGGCGGTAACGTTATCTCCAACTTATGCTACAATATTTCGGCTTCGCTTATCCATCATTTAAGTGTCCGTGGTTACAGCTGGCAGTGGTAGTATGATTTTTTACGATGAACGGGTTATTAACACTGAACGATACACTAGTGTTATGGCTGTAATTTCAGAATGGGCACTATTGTTGTGGAACTGTACTGGAACCATGCTCCGAAGACTTGTAAGAACTTTGCGGAGCTTGCCAGGCGTGGGTACTACAACAACACCAAGTTCCACCGAATCATTAAAGACTTCATGGTACAGGGAGGTGACCCGACCGGAACTGGTGAGCAACTAATCACCGATTCGGTTTACTTGCTTGTATCGTTGCTTTGCTTTATTTTATTATATTATGTTTTGATTTTAAGGGTACTTTCGAATGGACGGTAATCAGTCAGTTAATTAATCAGCTAATTAAAATGGTGTGTGGCTCAGCAGGCTAAGCCTCAGAAGGTCACTAGTTCAAGCCCAGCCTTGGCAGAATAGTTGAGTCTGTGAAGCAAGCCCCCAGCTCCATTGACACCACTAGGAGGTGTCACCCTTTGGTGCCAAGCTTGTCCTCAGCTACTTGTATGTCCATCTCTCATGGAGAGGTGAGATGAGAATTTCCCCATGGGGATCAATGAAGTTTTTTAATTTCTACTGCTGCTTTTCTTACTATAAATCAAGATTTAATTTTATGTAAATGGGCAATAAAGAGGGGATTCCAGTACCTTTCACTTTATGTCAGCCATTATCTTTCATTTGAAAGTATGAGCTATAAATGGTGATAATTATTGGGTACCATAATTTAATGTATTCACATGACACTGTACACATTTTCTCATTTACAGTGCCATTGTGAGTTGTGGGAACAGATAAGTAGTATTACAAGTGGGTCCTTCCTACAGTGTCAATAAGCCTCTTTCAGATTAAAAAATACATTTTTATCCTGTATATCCTGTGTCTCAAACATAAAGGGAATGATCCACACACACACACACACATGCACGCAATGTGCAGCTTCATTTAGATCCTACTTTTGTTTTTAAAGGACGTGGTGGTGCCTCCATATATGGAAAGCAGTTTGAAGATGAACTGCATCCCGAGCTGAAATTTACAGGTAATTTGTGACTGGCAGTGAGTAAGTGATGCGTGGGAGGCGGTGCTTCTCACTGCGGCTCATGCAGAGTAACTGCCTCTCTCTGTTCCCGCATGCAGGGGCTGGCATCCTGGCCATGGCCAACGCGGGCCCCGACACCAACGGGAGCCAGTTCTTTCTCACCCTGGCACCCACACAGTGGCTGGATGGCAAACACAGCATCTTTGGCCGAGTCTACCAGGGCATGGGGGTCGTCAACCGTATTGGCATGGTGGAGACAAACTCTCAGGACCGACCTGTAGACGACATCAAAATCCTCAAAACCAGCCTGCCAAACTGAGTTTCTTCCTCTCCTGTATAGTGTTTAAATACATGTTTTTTTTCATAAACAGTCTTTTGTGGTAATGATTAATTTCTTTGCAATATTATGGTTTAATGTGCATATGTATTCAAGTAAATAAAGTGGCTATATACCCACACTCCAGTCACATCAGGTAGGTAAACCACGTCATAGTAGGAAGTTTCATAGTAGCAATGTTACAATCTCCAACTATAACTTCACTGAACCACTATTAGTACCAAAATGACATCACTGACAGGTGAGGTGCAACTTCACCAGTATCACAATTTAACTTTTCATAGCTTAGACATTACTGGTGATAATCATTATGCAGTGCTCACAGGAAGTCTTGTAATGCTTGTTTGATTCCTTAAAAATACTGCAGATGTATTGGTTTTATAACATAAATAGTTACTTTATTAATTTCTTAACAAAAATATCATATTAGAATCAACCAGTAGTTTTAAGTGAAACATTCATTTCAAGTAGTAATCGATTGAGGCCCACATTATAAAGAGCTGTTCTCACCCTAATAAGCAGTCTCATTGGGTGCTTTTTAATTAGTAAAGCCTTCACAATAATGCAAAAACACCAAATATTTATGTTTAGTATATCTTTGGGAACCAATGACTACAATTGCAATTAATTGCAAAATGGCAAAAACAACTGAATGGGTCAGTCAAAAAAATGATGACACTTCAAAATGTTTGTTCAGAAGGTGTGCAAATATGTTAAACATCATTGTCAATAGACGTTTGTTATGAACACAATACATCTACAACATTTTTACAGAATTAAAGAAGTGTCCCAAAACTTTCTGTGAGCGTTACCTTATAAATCTGTATCCAAGGAGGTGGAGTAATGACGTAGGAATCTGGTGTGTGTGGAGGATGGACCTTAGCTACTTTAGCTACCTTAGTTGTGGTCAGTTATTGCAATTCCTCAGTCTCAAATTCCTGAAGAATATCTCCCAGTTTGTGATTAGGAAGATGGTCATGGAAAAGAATTTTTTTTTTGGATTAAAGTGCAGGTAAGATCCTCATTCATTGGTCATCTTTTAGTGCTGGGGATGAAGGATCCCTGAATGTGTTGGTCGTCCAGAGACAGAAGTGCAATACTGCAAAAAGAAGGAAGTACATTTAAAAAAAAAAAAAAAAGACTGGGACAGATGACTAATCTGTTAGATGTGTAAAGTGTTTTGCTAAGCTGGCAACAACCACAGCTTTGCTGTTTCCATAGTGATGTGAAAACAGTAATGAATATGCCTGAAATAAGATGGAAGTGTGCTGTATTTATATGGTGCTAGACTGGCAGCCTAGTTAGATGCAGGTTCACTCTTCTATCTGTGCTAGTGCTGGTCCCTGTGTAAAGAAGATAAGCTCAGTTCAGTCACTTTTTACTTACATTTGAATTTTATCCATTTATAAAGTTAGAAATTTTCATACTTCAGAGAGGAGCTTTTTTCCACAGACACCAGAAGATGCCTTCAACCTTCCTAAACCCCTTTGGAGTTATCAGTGGATTGTACTTCACATATAACTAAAGTTTTCATGCATGAGAATCATTCTGTCATGTATAAGCAGCTATTTATTGAGTGCTAAAGAATTTAGTGGGGGAGCGGAAGTTACTAGAATGTCAGTGGCAAATGGCATACACATCCATGTTTAAGAGATTATATCATACATTATATCTAGCAAAACAGGCAGAGCTAGCCTGCAGACATGTAGCTTTGATCGGAGAGTGGATCTGGAAGGTTCTTGAACAGTGCTTAGCTATGTCTGTGTGAGAACTTCACATGCAACTGCTCTGTGGAACAGGAAGAGCGCTTCCCCTGGCAAAACAAACAAAGCGAGATGGGGTTCCTGTGCTGTAGGAGTTTTAAGGTTTATGTTATTGTTTGAGATCAGTTTAAGCTTTGAGTTGGGGTTTAGTTTTAACATGTAGAATGTGAGTCACTGTGAACCTGAGGCTGACATCAGTATAGACACTCAGGTATTGCCGATTTAACTAGCCCTTTTCAAGCCAGTCCTCGGAGACAATGCAAGTTTTTTCTTCCTACCAGGAGCTGGGAGGGAGCAAAAATGTGGACTGGAGGTCCCTGACGACTGGGTTGAGAAACACCGCTCCAAATAATCTAAGAGTATGTATGGGATGTTCACCTGGCATCCCTTCCAGACTGTCCCCTACCTCAACCTGTATGTGCCCTGGGACTGATTCCAGACTTGCCACACCCCTGCAGTGGTCGATGACTAACAATAACCACATTCCGTGTTGAGAGACTTTCACCTGACAAATCCTATACTCCTGTTTCGCAACTCTCAAGAGTGACAAAGGGGGCGTGTCTCACATGTCTCCTGCGGGGAGGAGATTTCATAACAGACCACGACTGCAGTCATTGGACTATACAGCACAGTAGGAACCAGTATAATAGGCTGTGTCAGTCCTCAAGGGCTAGAGAACCACAGCGTCAACAGGCACCCGGACGGTAAGAAGCAATTGCCTAAAGTCCCTTAATTAATTTATGAATGAACACGAGACCATGCCTTGGCCCTCAGGGCCCAGGCCTGCTCACTTCTTTGGGGATGATCTCTCTTGTGGTATAGCTCCAGCTGGGACTCCAAGAAAAATCTCAAGAGAACTTGGTTCCATGGTATTTTTGACGGGTTTCTCAGAGCAGTCAGGGTCCTGATGGGGAATGTCTGTGGGGAAAAGTTCAGTAGTTTCATTATTATTCATTATTTTATTCAGTGGCTTGCATTCAAACTGACAGCTATTAACCTGTGAAAGCACTCTAGCAAAGCACACAGTGGTATTCCCAGGATGCTTTTGCTATTTTATTTATATTTAGTCTAATGCAGGCCAAGCACATTGACCAACTGCATTTCTAGAAAAATACAGGCCTGTCTTCTGCATGCATCAACTACAGTGTAAGCAGTTGTTCTTTCTTTTAACTAATCCTTCAGAATGAATATCTAAAATCTCAGAGTTAGTCTGTTGTCTGAAATAACTTATTTCTTATTTTTACTGCAACAAATGCCAGGCAACTTGGTTCAGGAAACACCTAATTAAGCAGCTTGCATGTGAAGGCTTGAATCTCGGAAACATGTTTCTGGTGAGATGGGGAGGAGCTGAGCCACTGAGGGGGGGGGGGGTGACGAGGGCAGTTAAGAGGACTGACTGTGTGAACTTTCAAACAAAATTGTCACTGTTTACTTTACCTGTTCCTCAGTGACATAACTGGGCGCTGTGCCTTACTGGACGGCAGAAGCTTTCAGTGCAGAAACAGGACAATCCTCACTGGAAAGAGACTCTGCCACAGCTCAGCACAGAACTGGTTCCCATGAGGCAAACTGACCTGAAGATCATTATATTGGGAGCACTTGGGTATGACAAATCTTTATTATCTAAAAGAGATCAAATGACTAAGGTGCAAAAGAAAAAAAACTCTGCTGTCCCCTGGAGGACGGGCTCCCCATTTGGGTCTGGTTAGGGTTAGGG
>JAODKF010000116.1:9435972-9446117 GCA_026779585.1 Mormyrus proboscirostris
GGTCTGGTTAGGGTTAGGGCTTCCTCTGCTACCCACTGGAGGACGGGCTCCCCGTTTGGGTCTGGTTAGGGTTAGGGCTTCCTCTGCTACCCACTGGAGGACGGGCTCCCCGTTTGGGTCTGGTTACGGTTAGGGCTTCCTCTGCTGCCCCCTGCAGGACGGGCTCCCCGTTTGGGTCTGGTTAGGGTTAGGGCTTCCTCTGCTACCCACTGGAGGATGGGCTCCCCCTTTGAGTCTGGTTCCTCCCAAGGTTTCTTTCTACTATGGAATTTCTCCATGCCGCTGTCACCTCTGGCTTGCTCTATGGGGGTATTGGATGGGGATATTGTAATATTGTGAAAATGTGAACATTGTGAGTATATAAATACATTTGAATTGAACTGAGTTGGTAAACACTCTAATACTGTCAGTAGTCCTCTGTCTGGGCTGAGATATATGTGTCTCATTCAATTTTTTGGTTCTCAACTAACTATGTTTATGTAGATGACGGTAGTTCCTGCTTAAGTAGCCCATTTCGGTTTCATCACCATCTGGTCCTGATGTATAGGGTGGGAAAAACCTCCATCTTGCACCGGTACATACACAACATCTTCTATGAGGACTATCGTTGCACTCTGGGAGCCAATATCCAACAGAAGGGCATCACTGTGAATGGCCAGGCTGTTAGGTTGCAGGTAAGCTGCCGTCAGAGAGATTACTGACATGCTACACACCCGACCCATGTGAGACAGACATGCTGTCCAGCACTGAAACCTCTTCATGCTCAATAAAGATGTAACACACACACACAGTCAGGTGAATAGACACACAGTCATGAAAATGCAGAACCTAACACAGTGCACATCACAGATGTACTATCAGCACTGACACACACTGACAGAACACCGGAACAGACATTTAGTGCTATATTGTATTGCATGTTTATTTCTGTGTGAGGAGAATGAAGGAAGAATTCCTCAGTGCATACGATTCTACAATCCTGCCACTCAAAAAGGGCCATGCAGAGACTTAGATGGACAGGTGCACGGCTGGGGGGCGAGCGGGATGGGTCTGTTGCTGCATAACTGGGCAAACCTCTGTACCTGCCTGCCTCCAAATAATCTGAGCTGTATTCTAATGCCAGTGACACCTTTTCGGGCAGGTCTGGGATACTGGAGCACAGGAAAGGTTCCGCTCGATGGTTTCGCTTTTCTACAGGGGGCTGGATGGCTGCATCCTGACCTTTGACCTCACAGACCGGGACACCTTCAGAGAGCTGGACAGCTGGAGGCAGAGCATTCTGGAACAGAGCCAGGCAGCGGACACTGGCTTACCATTCATTGTTCTGGGCAACAAAGCAGATGTTATGGACAGACAGGTGAGACTATTGCTATGCCCCTGCTGTAAGTCAGTAATGAAATAACGTAGTAATGTAATAATGCTGTAATGTAGTAATGTAATAATGCTGTAATGTAGTAATGTAGTAATATAATAATGTAGTAATGTAGTAATATAATAATGTAGTAATGTAATAATGCAGTAATGTCGTAATATAATAATGTAGTAATGTAATAATGTAGTAATGTAATCTGCGCAGATTTGGGAAGATTCAGTATCATAGCTCTTTTATTCACCCAATATTACGGATTATGGGAATGATCATGGCACTGAAGGGAATAAGGGACAAGGAAGGAGCCAAAGAAAAGAAAAGAAACAAATAAAACAGATCTCAAATCTCTAATGATTGGCACCTACCCGCTTTGTTAGTGCAGCCTGCATAGATGTGTAGCTGTGTACCTCTTGCCTATCCAGTCTCTTACCCTGTGTACAGTATATATGTAAGATGGAAAAAAAGTTGGCATCAAGAGATAGCATAAAGGAAGGCACAAAGAAAGTCTTCACAAGCTTTAGCCAAGCCGCCCCATCTCAGGAGCAGCCATCACTGAACATTCTGCTTATCCCACTTCGCAGGCTGTTCATTGCACAACACCGATTGGTAGAAATTCCAACCAGTCATGGGACCCATCAGGTGACAAATAGGAAACAGAAAAAAAACAAAATACGTAGGTTTGCGTTGTCATGGAACTGGGAGGAATTGAGGACATGGGAGCGGGACTCAGGGCAAACAAGCGGGGTTAATTCACTGAACTTAACAGGACAAAAAACACAACAGGGTCACGGTGGATCAAAAGGGAGAGGCTAAGGTACACTAGACAGGGGCACGTAACATCAGTGATGGAACTAGCTATACAAGGGTATTCATCAGCCAGTCCTCTGATGACACCTGTTACAACATTTGGATGATATGTTCACTTTGTTTATCCCCACACCCCGGGGTACTGCTGGAGATTTTGGACTCTCTGACAGCATATCATATTGGGCTCTCAGCCCAGACCAATCCAATTATGTTCCAAATGTTTTAGGGCCCCTGTCAGTCAGGGGCCCTTGGAATCATCCTTGCCCCCCCCCTACCCCTCACCCCCACCACTCTAGCCCAGTCATGGCATCCCTAAGAAACTGAATACTTTTGCAGGTGAGTCAGGCAGAGGCTGAGGCCTGGTGTGACGAGAGGAACCTGACTTATTTTGAGGTGAGCGCCAAGGAGAGCATCAATGTGGAGAAGGCCTTCACTACAGCAGCCAGCTATGCCCTCTGCTGGGTAAGTCCTCAGTGCTACCATCACTCCCACCCACGCTCCTGTAGACCAGGTAGATATGCTCTCATTCCAGCAGAACCCCTGTCACCTTCCTGAATGGCAACAGTGGGAATGGACTTGTTTCGATCGACTCAAAGAGACAGAGGTGGTGGTAAGAACTGACAGGTTACTTAAGTATCATATTTCTACTCAACAGTGAAGCAAAATGACAAGGGGTCCTGAATCACTTAAACCAGTGACTGTGCCAGGGTCTGACTAGTGAGGCTTCAGCTTCAAATCGTTTTAGTCACGTTTTGTTCATTTGGTGCGTAGTGTATAATGTGGTTTTGTTTACACAAAGTCCTGGAATAGACAGAACCAAGTGAGGAAGGATGGAAAGTTTTTCGGACCCAAGGAAAGTCTTTCACATCACCCCACTCTCTGTTCTCGGCTTGTCGCCTGATGGATATCGCAATTTTTTCTCTAAAAGAAGCAGGCTGAGCAGCAGCTGCATCAAAGCACGTTAAAGTTTCAGGTTTGCACGTTTGTGGCTGTATCGCCTGTCACGGTCTGAGACGAGCTCCTTGGCAGTGTTCTGGGTTACGCCCTGGATCTGCCCTTACCGTACAGCTGCCTTGGACACAAACTGTATTGACATTCATTCCACCACTGTCTTATTTCACAAAAATGTCAGGCAGCACATTCATTGCCACAACTCTGTGGGTATCAGTTAACATTATTCTCATTGAATGCGTGTAGAAGTATCTGATCCATTTATCTTATGTTCTGCAATCTATTTGTTAGGCTGATGACGTGTGATTGGTCAGCATTGTCTTGAAAAGTGACAATAAAGTCTAACCATGCCTGGAGTCTGCACCACAGTTAACTCATGTTACCCTCCCCCCCTCACCTTTTGGCAGCACAAAGAGAAGCTTGTGAGCAACCTGACAGACTCCATCAAACTGAATGAGGACCACAAAGAACCGAAGACCTGCTGTGCGTAGAAGGTCAATATCATAAGACGATTAGTGCAAATGGGACCTAGAGAGTCCATTGTTTCTGAAGCTGCTTGGACCTTTGACACAAACCTCTCTAGTCCTGTTTTAGCGCTCAGTATTGGAGGCAGATACGTCTCAGAATATTAGGTGAATGATCTGCTGTTTTTGTACCGGCTGCCCATTATTTTGACATGGGTGTCATGAGGGGCTGGGTGGGATGACACCAACCAGGAGATGTTTGGTTTAATTTTTTTTTTAAATGGCACTTTAAATATAGTAGTCGGCCATTTTTAGGTATACCTATAGAGCATATACACCTCAAATTTTCCAATCCTATACTGGTTATTAGAGAAAACAAGATCAAGAATGGCTTCTCCCCTGGTAAGGGTTTTAACAAAGTGAGTAAAACGTAATCCTGTACCAATTCCACCTTCTTGAGTTTACAGTAGGGCCAGTCAATCTCCGACTAGTCTAACAGTATTTCCCTTTTAAGGGTACCCATTTAAATCTGGTCACTGCATTTCCATATTTCATTCTGTGGTTGATATTATTCTGTTATTTGTATATTGTTTGATGTTATGTGCAATGTCTGTTGTATTATAGTGTACCATTAGTCAGAAATAGTGCAAGTCTTTTATACAATGCACAAGTGTACAAGTGTACAAGTCCTAAGAGGCTCCTAAGCTCTAAACCTCAAGCTCACCTGAAAATATCGCGAGACTCTTTCTCTCAATGGCAATGAGAAAGAAGAGCTTTGCTCTGTAATCGCTACATTGCCCGGTGAAGTATGTCTGGTGGACAATCATTCTAACCCAGATTCCTGAGCGATACTGGTAATTAGTGAATCCCATTCAAGTCTCCCATTAACAGACAAACTCAGGATTCCATAATAGAGTTTCGAGGAACCAACCATTCAGGCACAATAATTGATCAATAAACATCATTATAAACAAATAAAACAATAAATAAAAAACAAATAAACAATAAAAGATTAATTAATTTCCCTACACATTGATGGAGATCAAAATTATTTGAGTTGATTTTTCCTACAGCACTGCAGTGGAGTAGTTATTAACTGGTATGTTGTAACCCAAAAGCAGGTTTGCAGTGTGTTGGTTTTTAAAAAAGTTACTTTTGCTGTTGCCACACCCTACCCTGGTCAACAACTTTTTACTTTTTTGGCAACTTCATGATCACAGAAAAATGAGTCTTGAGGTAGGGTATGTTGTTTTTCAGCCAAATCCGTTTCGACACACCAAGAAACTAGTAACAGCAAACAGTAGGTAATGCCTTGGACTTCTTCCTCTCTCCCAACATGCAATGTGCAACATGCAGCGCATTTCCTATTGGCCAACATGCAGCACATTTCCTATTGGCCAACATGGCAGCATGGACGACTTGGAGGAGTCCCCAAAAAGATTTCAGCATCGGTAAAGGTGAACTTCTTAGTTCTTTTCCGAAACCGACACGGTGCAAACAACAGTTATTTGCAAAATTTGCAAAGATAATGTTCATACATTGGATGGCAACTCAATGAACCATTTTAACCAGTTCAAAAGAGAACACCCGGATGAGTATGGTGACAGTCAAACAGCAAAGGGAACTGTTCACAAACCAACTTGAAGAATAATCGTGATAAACTTGTGGATTATGATCCTACCTGAAAAATGCACCACAAGCACCACATGTGGCACCAACATTCATAGCACATTTAAAATAATACAGATGTCATTTTAATGCTGAGACAAACAGTAACTGAATCACTAGCCTGTCTATGTGTATGTGTATGTATTTATACCTGATACGCTGTATGAGGGAACAGGCTGTTTATGTCAGTGATCGGGTCTAGCTAATAAAGTGCCCACTAAGTGTAGGATTTATATTTCAATGTTCTACCGAACATTACGTTTAGAAAAATATTTGATAAACCCAGGCTTATATAAAATATAAATATATGAACATATATGAACATAATGAATATGAATACAATGAGTATATATATTTTAATGTTTCCTTTCCTCTTTTATTAATGTATTCTTACAGTTATGTAAACAATACAACGAACCCCAATACATTTATGCTGTGAATGCATCTTATTGTACATGTAAAAGTCAGAAAATAACAAAAAAAGTTAGACCTGGGATTTTAAACTTTCTGAAGTATATAACTAAGAGCTATAAGAACAAATACATTTAACAGAACAATCTATTATTCTCATATTTTATGATTTATTGTCAGTGGCGGTCATATGCAGTATTTTTTTCTACGCCCAAGCTGCTAGAAATGGTAAAGTATGTTATTTTTTAAAAATTCTTTTGTTTTTGTTCTTGTTTTCCCTTTGCCAATTGGCAGTATAAAGGGTGTAGAATAGCTAGCTAGCTACCACAATACTCAACACTGGACACTGCTGTATATCAGCAGAAAAGCAGGTCAAAAATCTTGGCTTAGATTTGTTCAGATGCCTGTAACGCCTTGACAGTGGTACACATGAAACCCTCTAGTACTTATGTAGATTACCTACTGTATGTGCACAGTAAAAATGCAGGGGGCTCCCTAAGGTAAAACCAGGCATCTTTCACTGTGGTTTAGTGGAAAAATATGCCAGTCATCTTCAGTGTCAGCAGAAGCCTCATGTGATCTTGGTTCATCAACCGCAGTGTTGCAGAAATAGTGCCTCTATCAGGGCATTTTGTTCCCTTTTTCGGGACACACACGCACGTGCACACACACACACACACACACACGCACGTGCACACACACACACACACACACACACACACACACGTCGGGTAAACATCTTTATGGGGACCGTTCTTTCATTTCTGTGGGGAAAATGCTAACACTAACTATGACAACCTTAACCCTTACCCAGCTCTAACCATATAAAAGAGTTTTTTAGTTTTTTCATTGCAGTCACAGATTTTTATTAAATTGAGTTTTCCTTTATGGGGACCGGGAAACTGGTTCCCATAAGGGGAAAAAAACAGGTATTCATCACATTGTGGGGACATTGTGTCCCCATAAGTTAAGTTATATCCGCTTGCACGCACACACAGTTGAAGAGCATTTCAAAGAATCCTTTCTTCAACATCACTCTGTCCCGCTGCAGACTGACGATGATCGCACAGCCCACCTGTGCAAAGACAGAGAGAGTCACAAAGTGAGGCCACCCCCAAGCTCAGCATCAAATCTAATTTATTTGATCTTGGGTCTTACGTTTCTTCAGTGATACGATGATGCTGCTCAGAACAACCCCTGAGGACATTAGCCAGAAGAGCAGCCATCTTGCCCAGTTCCACACGCCAAAGAGAGAAGCTGGATCCTCCTGGACAGTCCGGCTGCGTTCCAGTATCTGGATCAGGCTGCCAAACACAGTTATGCAGCGTGACAAGGCTTTCCAGTATCTAAAGCATAATTTAACAGTGGTGTTTTTAAGCATGTTAGAGTTGCGCCTAACCTTGGTATATAGTGTGCACTACTGGCTTTCCTTATGGTGTTCCATGGGTATCGCTGCAGTCTCACGCCTCTCCCTTTGGCGTTTTGAACCCCACCTGTGTGTGTGTGTGTGTGGAGTTTGCATGTTCTCCTCAGCTGTGTTGGGTTCCTCCAACAGTGTAAAAATATACAGCTGAGAGGCGTGAAGAAGTCAGCTAAACCTCCGTGCCTGTGAGCAGGTGGGTGCCGGTTCGCTCACATGTCCGTGTGAAAAGCACGATGGGGCAAAGAGAATTTCCTCACAGGAATTAATAAAGTATCACTATTCTATTCTAAAGAGCTCATAGTATATGTGAGTATGTTTGCCTTGAGGTGGACAGCCGTTCAGCTTTGGATATTCCATGCCTTGTGCCCTACGCTGCTCCATGACCTTGACCAAGATGAGCAGTTATGGATGGATGCTGCAATTTCTGGTTTAGCTTCGCTTCCCAAACAGGCTCTGTTTATCTCATGACCATGCACAGATGCCTTGATACCTGTTTGGCGTTTGTGTTTCACCTTGTCCACCCATATGATCCAGCTTCTCACCTGTTGAAATGACACAGTGTCAGGTTCAGCACCAACAGGTTCACAATGTCTGACTTTTCCTCTACACTTGAACTGGGATTCAGAAGGCTGTACATACCCTGAGACACATGCAGTGTGATCCGCCGGATGATGTCTACGCCAAACAGCTTGGTAGACGCGCAGCAGTACTCTCCCGTGTCCGTGGGCCCCACCTCCACCATGCTCACCTCCACCTTGCCCTTCTGCCACACATCGCTCACCTCCAGGCGGCCCCTGTGGCTCAGGGCCACCCAGCCATTTGTCCGGCCCAGTGGCACCAGTCCATCAGGACTCTGTCGGTACCAGCCTTTGACATGCTGGCGCTGCAGGGTGCTGTAGCTGCAGATCAGAGTGATGTTTGCTCCCTGAGGGACTCGGACCTCCTGATCCCCATCGACCAAGCAGCCTGCGGTGGAGAGCCGCTGTTATAAAAAGGTTGCCTTAATGGCGAGTAGACAGGTATGGCATATCCGGGCATGTATCTCAATGGCTTATGCTGAGAAGGAAAAATATATATGTAAATAAAGGTTTTGGGTGTGAAGAAACATACAGGATACACAAAATACGTAAAGCAAAGGAGATGCGTTTAGTGCTCTGCAAAAGTATTACACCCTGATGATCAGATTTGCCTGAATCACAAATGATACATAAACATATTCTTCCTGGCTGTACCAAATACTGATACGTTGAATACTTGGACCATAAGTTGAATACTTATGGAAGTGTCATTTTTAAGTTCTCAATTTTCTTTGAGCTGAAAGAATCATTGATTTTGACTTTGTGAATTTACTATACAAGTTTGCCATAAAAATACTACCAGGAACTATGGCTTCAATACTCTTTCAAAGCACTGTGTACATTAGCATCTCTGAGAAGACATGACTGCTGAAAACCACTGGCCTTTTGCATATTTGTGAGCAGTTAAAGAATTAATGTGCACGTGCGCACGTGGGGCGTGCGAGCGTGTGTGTGCAGGAAAAGGGGGCAAAATGCACTAATAGAGGCACTATTTCTGCAACACTGTGGTCGATGAGTCAAGATCACACGAGGTTTCTGCTGTCACTGGAGCAAGATGGGCAGCATATTTTTCCACAAAGCCACTGAGAAAGACTCCTCGTTTTACCTCAGGGTGTCCGTTGCATTTTTACTGTGCGTTCAAACAGGAGAAATGGTGTCTCTGTGGCAGGACTGCAGAGACATCTTGAGGGCAGCTACTCACAGGTTAAAAAAGGGGCTCACGACAGCTTTAAAGCTCACGCACAAGTTCACGTTAAAAAGTTTGGGCAAAATGGGCAGGTGCTCAGCCCCCCCCAGCCCCCCCCAATTGTGCGTGTGTTTGTTCCAGGTGATGGACTGGCTTTCCATCCAGCAAGTACAGCTGCCTTCTGCCCTGTATTCCCCGGAAGTGACTACAGGCTTGCTGTGATCCTACTCCTACTCGAGATACCAGCTATCAGGTATTATTCTCAGTGCTCATGATGTCTGTTAAATCAATACTATTAACAAAATATGGACACCACTGTAAACCCTATCATCACTTGATGGTAGAGCAATCCCCCATTATTTACATCTCTCAAAACCTGAACACTATATGATTGTCCCTGTGATTGGCATAATACCTTTTTGTATTATCCGATTTCTAAATATTTTTCTATGCAGCGATTTCATCTTTGTTTAGTTTTTTTGTTTTTAGTTTTTTCTTTGTTTAGTTATATTTTGGTATTTCTAATTTTTAACTCCAAAGAGTAAATGAACCATTTTAAATACATTAGCATAGAACCTCAAACAACAATTGATTAGTCATTGAATTAAATGTAACAGTAAAGGGAAACATGCATCTAAACCACTGACAATACAAACGCAGACTAATAATATTTCCTGCACTGTGTCCTGTTTGCTGTATGTATTCCTCTTTATATCTGTGCAATGTACTTTGGTGTTATATGCAAAATAATTTGCCCCTGGGATCAACACAGTCTTATTTTATCTTAATGAAAAACAACCCCCCAAGAAGAACATTATACATAAATATACAGAAGATGCTAATATTTCGCTTAAAAAACATCGTTAAATATTTTATTAAATAAGTGCATTGTGATTATAACGTAACTACAGCTGAGCTAGCATCAATCCAAGCCAAACAGAAGATCTGAAGAGTCTTACCAATGGTGGCTGCGATTAGCACGGCTGGCCACCACGTGCCCATGGCCAAGTCTGGTCAGACTGAGGTGGATCCACTGAGCAGGATGGAGACAGAGCCCACCTGACACGCCAGTCTCCTGGAGCCTGGTGCTAGCGCACTCCTAATGAATGACCGCCAAGTGACTATTGCACAACCTCTGTAAGTGTGGAAGTTGCTGGCTCGGCCCTTTCAGAGGTTGGACCACCTCTATGTTTCTGCAGAAAAAACAGGCGACTTGTGTGCTCTTATAGAAAAAACAATGAAATCTACTTCTGCTCTTTGTTTTGCATGGCCATTTCATATCTTTTGC
>JAODKF010000116.1:9455325-9492131 GCA_026779585.1 Mormyrus proboscirostris
TGTATGCTCAACTGGTTGGTTGAAACAAAATCCTGGTTAGGATTTTTACTTTCTGGACCTGAAATGTCCACCTCTGGTGGGTAGGCCACGCTCATACCGAAGAATTCCGATGGTTTACCTGGTCATCGAGGCCCATGAGGCTGTGGCCTTGCTCATCAGCCAGTGAGGGGTGGCGAGACGAAGCGTGTGACGAGTCTGCGCTAATGGGGTAGCCCGGGTAACCATTGGGGAATCCCTGGACGGAATATGCTGGAGCTGCAGGCAGGCAGGGAGGCCCAGAGTGATGTCAGGGAGAAAACCTCAGCTTTCCCAAGACAAACACACAGTTAGATACTAAAACACAAGTAGATGAAGTCGATGTCTGTAAAAATAAACTTCGGGCGTCCATTCGCCCGACAGCGCTATGCCACCTAGTGGACGCTGCGTGGCATAAGACGTTGCCACGGAAAAGCAGTGTACTGTACGGCAGCGTGACCGTCCCAGCTGCGCACGCATCTCCCAGTCTCATTCTCACACCAAAAGTCAGCACGACTGTCCTATTCCAACATACGTCCATACTGAGGTATCACCTGTCTGACGGAACGGAACCCAGTTGAAAGTTGTGGATAGTCTGTCAAGAGTCATGATGAGTTTGGAAACTACCACAGGAAGCACAAGGCCACCTAAAGCGGGATGCTAGTCCATTATACAGTAGGGCACCCCCTCCAAGGCCTCCAAGAAGGCCAGATACTCCAAACTGGTGCTTGGTGCGTACGCATACACTAATAGAGTTTGTCCCCTGACAAAAAAAAACGAAGGGAGATGACCCTCTCATCCCTGGGGTGAACTTCAATGCACTGGCAGCAAACTGGGGGGCTATAAGTAAACCCACCCCTGCCTGGTGTCTCTCACCATGGGCGCTTCCAGAGTGGAACAGTCCAGCTCCTCTCCAGGAGTTTGGTTCCAGAGTCCAGGCCATGCATTGAGGTGACCCTGCTATATCTAGTTGGTATCTCTCTACCTCCCACACCAGCTCCGGCTTCTGTCCCACAAGAGAGGTTACATTCTAGGTACCTAGAGCCAGTTTTGGTAGCTGACGATCGGTCCGCCAAGGTCCCTGCCTCCGACTGCCACCTGATCTTCATTGCTCACTCTCAAGCTCACACCCCAGGCCTGGCTCCAGGGGGAGGCCTTGGTCTCCCCAGTCCGGGCAGGGTAACATGGGCCTTTATAATATTCAACGTGGGAGTCTGTTTGAACCGCACATAGTCTGGCCGCTCACCTAGGACCAAGTTGCCTTGGGATACCCTACCAGGGGCAATTGTCCCCGCCAGCATAGCTCCTAGGATCATGGAGGCACACAAACTCCCCCACCACAATAAGGTGGTGGTTCTTGGAAGGGACATTAACAATGTGTACACCGTATTTCTGATTAAATTCATATTATTTTAACTGGCAAAAAGTTGCTTTTCTTTTGGAAACAAGAAAATTTCTAAGTGACCACAAGCTTTTGAATGGTACTGTAAGAAAAAGACATTTTCATCCAAAGTGAATAAAAGATTAACCATTTTCACAAATTAATTTGAGCACTTCAGTCAAATAGGAGAAGTCTTACTCCCCAGTCTTGAACTTGCACCTTTCTGGTGCAGTATTGGCTTCTGAACCACTATGCTAATCCAGGCTGGATTCTGAGAATAAGATGGTATGTCCAAGAAGATGGTGCACTCACTGTTCGGCGTCTGAGGTGTGCGGGGCAGTTCCATATCGGGGGCGTGGCCAGGGGCGTGGCCAGGGGCGTGGCCTGACCTGCCCATCAGGACGGGCTCTTCCACCACATTGATGCTGTTGCACTGCATGAGCTCCTGCAGCAAGCTGAAGATCTGCTCTGCCCGTGCACACTTGAAGGCAAAGATCCCTGCATGGGGGGGGGGGGGGAGAAGTCAGAGTGCACACCTGAGACAAAAAGGCCTGCATTAGCCACCACAAGGTGGCACAGAATTTTTGTTGGAGGAATGTTACCAAATGTTGTACAACAAAACAATTTACGTAATTCATAACAGTCGATGTCAAAGTCCCAATGGACCAGTATGGAACTACAATATGCTGAAAAAATCCACTAGACACGGAAAGCAATGGGCAGGTACATATTAGATACATTAGAGAAGAACACTACACATTTATAAGCAGGGCTGGGCAATTAATCTAATTTTAATTTTACGAAAATGCTCTCTTATAGTTTCAGGTTTTGATAACTATAACACCAGTACCAAACCAGCCAAAGTGTTTCTGCTGGGGCAAAAAGCCTGTGGCCTCACTGAGAGGCAGTGGGACAATGTGGGCTGCGTCGGGGGGTGGGATAGGGGGGCTGGGCTCACCCTGTCCTGTTTGGCAGCGACGGCCACTTTCGAAGGAGAAGAGGTTGGAGTCGTAGCCATAGCGACGCAGGCACAGGTATGGCCACCGGACGGCGTCCCGCTTGCGCGTGTGCAGTACCAGCTCTGTCTGCGTCAGCTCCATGGTGCCAGAGCCCAGCTCATTGCCTTCATCGTCCACATTGGTCACCTGTCATCAAAAGGCCAAAATGTGAAAGAGAGAAAAAGCTGAAATGAATGAGAATACAGTGTAGGGTCAACACAAAGCAGCAAATATAACACCACCATTAAAAGACAAGTGATAAAATAAACTCTTTATATATATGACCTTGAAATGCATCTCATGACTGCAGGAAATGCCCTATTTGAGAACAAAGGATCATATTTCCTTGCATTAATATATACTTTGACATGTGGCTTTAATATTGATGGAGGCAAAACTCCACAACCCTATTTCCAAAAAATTGGAACGCCGTGTAAAATGTAAATAACCAAATGAAATGATTTGCATATTATATAAATCCATATTTAGTAAATAGAACATGTTTAGTAAACAGAACAAAGACAATATATGAAATGCTCAAACAGAAATTGTATTGTATGACAAATATGTGCTCGATTTGAAATTGATGCCAGCAACGTGTTTCAAAAAAGTTGGGACGGGCAACAAGAAAAGTTATGCAATGCTAAAGCAAAACACTTAATTGAATATCTTCCCAAGAATTAAGTTAGTTGGCAACAGGTCAGTAAGATGATTGGGTATAAAAAGAGCCTCCCAGAGAGGCAGTGAAGATGGGGAGAGGTTCACCACTCTGTGAAAGGCTGTGTGGGCAAATAGTGCATTTCGGAATAATGTTCCTCAACCTAATATTGCAAAGTATTTTGGAATTTCATCATCTACAGTACATAATATCATAAAAAGATTCAGGGAATCTGGAGAAATATCTGTATGCAAGGGACAAGGCCAAAAACCGGTATTAAATAGCTGTGATCTTCAGGTCCTCAGATGGCACTGTATTAAAAACAGACACGATTCTGCAGAGATATTCAGAGAATGGGCTGAGGAACATTTCCAAAAACCACTGTCTGTGAACACAGTTTGTTGTTGCATCCACAAATGTAAAATGAAACTACCTTGTAAAGAAGAAACTATAAATAAACATGATCCAGAGAGGGACCATCCAGCTGGTTATCTGTGGACAGTTGAAAAGCCAGCATCCATGATGGTGTGGGGGTGCATTACTGTCCGCGGCTTGGGCAGCTTTCACACCTGGGAAGGCACATTAATCCTGAACTAGGGCTGAGAAATTAATTGAAAATTAATCAAAACCGACATTCAGAACCTCCAATTGATGTAATATTGTCCATGTCGGTTACTTTATTTTTTAATTCTGTTAATACTTAAAAAGTGTTCATGTACTGTCCCTTTAAAAACACACTACCGTGTGTGTTGTCACGTGACTCCGCGCCATCTAGTTTGCCACATGAAAGCAGCATGGAGGCGAACTCAAATACCAAGCCAACTGAGCAACTCCAACAGCTTGTACCAAAGGAAAATGCTGCATCCGTCGTTTGGACACATTCTGGATTTAGTGAAAACGACACCAATCAAAAAGCGGTCAAATGTAAACACTGCGGAAAAACAGTTTCAGCTACCAATCAATCACCACTAGCAATATTTAAAATACAGTGGAAACTGCTTACACTGATCAGCGTTATAATGATCAACCACTTATATGGATCAAAGAGCTTTCCAGTACAAAGACTGCCTAAATAATTTGCTTATAGTAATCAAGTAGTCCGCTTACAGTGTTCATTTGGGTCTTTTTTATTATGGAGCCCCTAAAAGGTCAGGGTGGGAAAATATTTTTTAAATAGTTTTGCGTTCCCTTGCAAAATGTTTTGTGATCCTACTATACACTTCCCCGCTTATTAGCTGCAACGTGACAGCAAGAATAAACCTAGATAAGTACAGACGCGAGCATACGTTCAACAGCCCACTGTGAATGGTCAGAGCGCGAGCATACGTTCAACAGCCCACCTGTGAATGGTCAGAGCGCGAGCATACGTTCAACAGCCCACCTGTGAATGGTCAGAGCGCGAGCATACGTTCAACAGCCCACCTGTGAATGGTCAGAGCGCAATTACTAATAAATAAGTATAAAACCCATTTGAAGTTACGTGTTGTGCATTGTGTCCCAAAGTTTAATACTTAAAGCACACTTAACTAGACATGTCTGTATCATTTAGATTTATAGTTATTATTCCATTAATTCTGTCTGCTGTACTTTAAATGGACACATTATAGTTATTACTAGTAATGGAAAAGTATTGCGAGGGAACGCAAAATTATTTCAAAACATATTATACATAACAACATATGGAAAACAAGTAACATATTCTTTCATTTCTGCTTCAAATGTCCGAAACCAGATAATTACAATAATTCTTTAATCAACTTGCCTACGTTGCCTACTTTGCCTTGGGGAAACCCGTCTGCTTTTGGCTAGCTACCCGCGGTTAATGCTGCGTTCATAGAAAACATGACAGGAAAAAGAAAGTCATTTTCTCTCAGTGACAAATATAGACTCAAAGCTTATGATAAACTGCTAAACTGAGCCAACGAGATGCAGCAGCGAAACTACAATAATCTATATGTTATGTACAGTACTGTATTCATCAAGGAATGCAAACTATTTTCTACTTTTAGGGGACTTTTTACATTAAACATTTACATCTCGAAACAAAAAATATGTTTATGGACAATTAAAACAAAACTCAGGCAACTGGTCTCCTCATTTCCCAAAAGTTTACAGAGTGCTGTTAAAAGAAGAGCAGATGCAACAGAAGAGGTACAGTAAACACACCCCCGTCCCGACGTTTTTGAAATGCGTTGCTGGCATCAAATTCAAATTGATCATATATTTGTCTTAAAATACAGCTACTCAGTATCAACATATGATTGTTATTCCTGTTCTATTTTCAATTAAATATGGGTTTACATGATTTGTGAATCACTGCATTCTGTTTTTATTGCATTTTATACAGCGTCCCAATTTCTTTGGAACTTGGAATTGTATTTCAGTCCCAACATACTGATATTTGGTGTATTTTACAGCCCAGTTCCGACATAAGCTTAGTGTATGGGAGTAATTTTCTCCCACCCTGTGTTCACAATATTTGATCCACTACTTGCTGGTATCATCTTTTCACCTAAGATGATATTTCCTGAAATGTCAGTATTCTCCCTAGAATTCTAGGCCACAGGTCCCTGGACACTGTTTCCACAAAACTGTGTCTCTCTATGTAGACTGTGATGTAACCTGTGGATGTCCCTGTGCAAACAGTGCCTACACTGGGGTGACTAAAGTTGCCCTTTGCCCAGGTCAGGGGTATCTTCCCTTTGATGTCTTAGAGCTCAAGTGAAACTTGGAAATGTGGCAGGTTTGTTTTGATGGCCTTGGCCTGAATCCTGGTAATTCAGTTCTTGCTGTATTCTAATGCTTTCCAATCAGTGAGAGGGGTTCTGCTCCAACACAGCCAATCAGGTGACAGAGATTCTAACACAGATGGGCTAACATTTTACCGATTAAAGGAATATTCTACTGCACCAAAACCATGATATAAAGAGTTACATGCAGTAATAAGTTCTGGAATATATGTACAATGTATATGCAGTCTTAACGGTATATCCGGAAAATCGCTGCCTTGAAAGCACGTAAGCTAGAGACACCAGGACCTTGAATTTGGTGGGGTGGTTGTCTGGGACCGTGTCTTTGTACAGGCAACTCCAGCAGCTTCCCATTGCTCTAGCAGGCCAGCTCACACCTGCAGAGGGGGATACAGGCCTCGTCTTCTATAGATGCTCGCATGCACGTGTGTGTCTGCATGTGAAAAAGACACACGCAAAAAAGAAACTGAGGCACACATGTACTCTCACCCAGTCCAGGCCATCTGTGGGAGTGAGCTGTGTCTCAATCCCAGAATCCTCTGCTGGGTGTCATGGTGACCAAGACCACACGGGCTCAAAGTGCGTTTCCATGTAAAGCTGCACATTTTTGTCCCTGTAAGGCAGAAGAAAAAGCAGAAAAATGTTCAGAGAAATAAAGTGCTAAATGTTCTATATTTTATCCAGAAATACTTTGACATTTTTAAATTAGCATTGATTAGACTAGAAAAAAGGAAAAATTTATTATATTAGTATTATAAATTATTTTGTATTTACACGTCCACTTGTGTGAAAAAACATTTAAGTCCTAGTAGAATGTCACTCTCCTTTTACCAGGAAGAGCAGAGCATCCACCTTTTCCTTACATTGCATGTTCACTATTTGACATGGGGGTTTAGCTCAAAGGCAAAGCTATTCTGTCAATCTATAATTCATCACTCTGTTCCATCTTCAAATGCAGAGACAGTGACTTTCTTATAATCATCCATAAACAGCCCACTAAAAGACCACCTGCAAAGCTGCACATATGTTCCACTCGCACGTGTGAACCTGGCAACAACACGTCACTTGATACAGCACGAGACGGATTTCCTCCCTAATGCCAAAAGGCACTTAAAACGCTGCATGGATCCAAACCAGAGAGCGCGCTGGTCCTGATAGCCAACTTTAATTAAAAGTAAAAACCATGTGACAGCGCCATATCCATTCACCTTCCAACCCATTATCCTGCTCAGTCTCACAGGCCAATTTAGACACCGTCACAGAAACAAGATCTGAATCTCTCTGTATGCCCAATACCTACCTAATTCTAAAATTAGACTAACTACACATCAGAAATTATTTAAAAAGTTGAAACTATTATTACGCCTAGTATCTTATTATAGTGGTTGAAAGCAGTGTTGCGAGAATGCACTGTGCAGCTTCTATGCCTGTGATTGGAGGGTCGCTGGTTCAAGCCCAGCCTCAGCATGTCTGCAGGCCCCTGAGCAAGGCCCTTAACCCTCAGCTCCCTGTGGGTGGCTGCCCTTCACTGCCAAGCTCGCTCTTACCTGTAGAAAGCAAGACGGGGCAGGTAAAAAGAGAATTTCCCCATGGGGGTCGATAAAGTAAATGTAATCATAGTAAGTCAATGACATGTTAACTTAGCTGTATAGTATTACTTCAAGAAGTTATTATGTTAATTGACTTGAGTATGCAAAAATAGTATGTATGAAGGTATTCTGTTCTGAAGCAATTCTTTATGAGATTCTGCATTTGAGCAAAGCGATTCTACAAACAATTAATTAAGTTTCAAGGCAAGTCTTTGAAAAACAACCAGGAACCAGGTCAAAAGTTTTCTGTTCTAGAAAACATTAATAAAATCTGTTTAGTAAACTGTGCATACTTAATTTAGTAATTTATTCTCTAACAATGTTTCACTGAGCTTAGCAAGACGTACTTTAAATGGCATTCAGAAACACAATAGGTCTGCAGAAGATTCAAAACTACGAGGATGGCAAATTGAGCATTTCCTTCTCAGAATCCTGTGGCAATCAGCCTTCATGCCCTAGTCAAATGCAGAACCACTCAGGAAATCCTGGAAATAAAGTTGAGTCAAGCACTTTGACCACAGCACCACCCATTGGCCAATCAGGGCAAGTACAAGCTTAGATAAACTGCTGACACTCTCTGGTCATTTAGCGCCCATTCTCTTGCCACTTTGAGCATCAACAAGTAAACCTCATGTGTATCCCATGTGTAGACTTGCATAATTTTCAATGCTACATCCATAAACCCATGTCTAAGTAAAAATAATTATATGAAATTCAAAAGCCGGTGGTTACTTCAGTACCAGTGCCATACATAATATGTCACCTTCCACCAACAATCACACATATGACAAACCAAAAACCAATCCTTAGCCAAGTACAAAAATACGTAAAATATACTTGATTTACATCCTTAAGCTTAGTCCAAAACACTGAAAGGATGTTTCTCAAAAGAGCAAACCTGTGCAGAGGTCGGTTTGTCGCTACTGGTGCCAGCAGAACCGGTAAAATCAGCAGTACTCAGAGTCGAGCATAGGGGCAGGACCTCGGACACAATGAGACCGTACACAGCATACTCATCTCAAACAGGAATCCTTCAGCCACAGAGAGAAGAGGCACACGGCTGACTGCTGCAGACCAGTTAAGATAAGAGCCAAAACCTTGATCTTTCAAGGCTTGTAAAGGCTCTTATATGTTAAATGCAAGTGGATTTTGACATGAGACTGCTGGGCATTGCACAACATGTACAAGATAAGAGAGACGCCACCTGTTTGTCCGTGTGACTGTAGCACTCCCTTGTTACCAGTAAAGGTGGGCTAAGCCTGTGTGTCTAATCAGCAGGTTGCCGGTTCAAACCCAGCCTCAGCACATCTGTGGGTCCCTGAGCAAGGCCCTTAACCCCCAGCTCCCTGGGTGCTGCTACAGGTGGCTGCCCTTCACAGACAGCTTACTCTGCAAAGAGCAAGCTGAGGGAGGCGTAAAGACAATTTCCCCAGAAGGACAATAAAGTATCTATTATTATTGTTGTTTGTATCTGTATTATTGTTGTTGTTACTGTCACAAATCAAGAAAGACACAAAAATTGTATTTGCTGGCTATGATCCAAGTTATAACCCACCACAGGAAATTTATGAACAACTAGTATTCAGTCAAGTTCATCCTCCTATTTTCTCTATGAATTAGAAGGAAAAATCAAAGGAGTCTAACTGTCCTCGATTCCCTACTCCTGGTCATATCATGTGTTTTGTACTAATACTTCAAACTTGAACTACTAAAGTAATCATCATCCTCTCTTACTACTGTACCAATATATGTCACTCGCTGATATCTATCAACAGACAGAAAATGATGATCATTCATTGATTACCGCTTTAGCAGCATAACTCGATGCGCGCTCACGGCAGCATCAGCCACCTCGTCCATTATTTACCGGATAATCTCAGTCCCTCGTCGCCGACTATTCCACCGAATACAGTCGTACCGTGCAGGTGACTGAGTTAGAGCAGCCTAGTACACGGAACTACAAATGGCACACAAGGGACGTGCGTACGATCGCTAAAGCGATGCCAAGCCAAGGCGCCCTCCCCCTAAAACAGCAGCATCCCTCAGATCGCATTTCACAGCTGGCGACAGCGCTTTACCGAGCCGCTTTAATCAAGCGGTGAGTGCAGCCGAATTGCTGGTCATTAAAGACGGCCATCTGTCTTCCTCGGGCAAGCTAAGCATCGCAATCCAGTTCGCCTCCATCCATCCATTCATTCTGCCGCTGATGAGCTTGACAGCCACGCATCAGTCAGACGGCAACCTCTGGATAAAGTCGCCCCCTCCCCCCCATTAAAAAAAAACACCGAACGGGGAAATTTTCGTACACGAACGGCGTGAGATAAAATAAATGTTTACAGAGATGCAGCGCTGTGAATTTTAATTGTGAATTGCAGCGTGCGAACAATCCACCACTGTCTGTCCGGCTAGCTGTCAGTCAATGAGTTTCTTATGATTATAAAGCGCAGGAAGATAAAAAGCAGCTCAGCATCTTACCAAACCCTGCCGAGCAATTAGACAAACAGCGAACGCGCTAGAAGCTGAGGCCGACCCCAGACCCGGGATGGCTGACAGCATTGTTTATATACAAAATTACATGGAAATCAGAGAGAGGCGAGGCTGCCGCGGCCGCCGCCGCCGGTAAAGCGTTAGCTCCGGATGCTACTCACATGCTCCGCTAACAGCGCAACGCGAACCGAGAACCGACAGGGAGACTGCGGACTGCTGCCTACGCCTGGCGCGGGAGGGGTGCACGACAATACCGCCGACTTTTATTAAAATGTCTGTTTTGGCGCTTAATTAAGAAAAAAGAGAAACACTTTAAAATTTACGTGGAGGTGTAAATAAATAAATAAATAACAGTATTAGACAAGCGGCACGTTTTTCATAGCCGCCCCTTACTGCTGCACAGGCCTCGGGCTGGTATCTCCCGTCCAGCGGAGTCAGAGTTCACTGGCAAACGACGAGGCTTTGGGGTGGAGGGGAGCGACAAGAAGGTAGACCCGCTGGAGGACCAAGGGAGGACGGGGGGCGGGTGTGACACCGCGCAACCGCGCAGGGGAGCTAGAGTCCCATTAAACTTAAGCGAGAAAACCCGGAGGCTTTGGGCTGTTTGCTTAAATGTTTTTTTTTTTTAATCCTGACTCTTCAGCCAAGATCCATCCTTCCAGCATCCAATCCCCTAATTCTGACCGAAGGTGCATCAGAAATTTAAACTGTGCAGAAATCTCATCACTGAATGCGTTCACCTGGGCTTTAAAATATAACCATGAAAACTGAATTATCAATTTCACATTAAAATCTATTTACAGAACTTGTTTTGTGATTCAGGGACAGCTTCTACCCTAATGCTAATGCTACTTAATACACACTAATATGCAATGTTAAACTCTACATTGCTGTTAAGATACCTCTCTTTTGCACTGATCTGCCTGATGTTTATCACTTTGCCCTGTCATTTATTATTGTTACTGCTAATTCTGTAATACTGCTGCAGCATTCTTTGTATTCCACTGTATTCTGTATGCCACTTTATCTTGCCACTTTGCTCTGAATGTTGTGTCATATAAGGTATTATATGTTAGATATCTTGTAGTAGTTAGTAAGTTGTACTTAGTATTTATTGTGTTGCAACGTTGCACTGCTCTGTTAATTGTAGTATGTGGAGAAAGCATTCACGCAAGAAATTGATTGTAATTTGTACGCTTAACTTTGTACGAAAGACAAAACTTTGAATCTTTAATATTTTACAATCGACTGGATTTTATTTTATGGGGCTTCATAGAGTTTGTAATATTGTAATATAATGTATAACAGTAATTGATTCCCGTTAATTTGAAGAGCACATCAGCGGAACTATATTTTCGTTTACACGTACGTCTTTCTGTAACTTTAGCTGCTGTCGAATTCGGGACTGATTGCAAATCTAGTGATTATGGAATTAATGCCCAATTCCTTTCATATCCTGAAGATGGCGGTATGACCCGAATATCGGAACTGGGGAAAAGCAACGCACGAATCTAGGTAGGAGTAAATTAATGCGCTCTGATAGAAATGACTATTGTGTCACAGGCGGAAGCTGCCTGGCTGATCTAGCGGGTGTGGATGGTAACATGATTTGAGGAGGTAGCACTTTTGTTAGCTTGAATTCTGGGTAACGAGTTGATAAATCAATAGGGGGTTGAGATGCAAAGTGGGTCTTCACAATACAGGTGGTTTAGGGGGAGTCAGAGTAGGAGGTGAAACGAAATGATCACTATGGTGCTATGAAGTATTTTGCTCCATGCATAGCCTTTCACCTCTTTTTGACCTAAGACACACACTTATGCGGCTTCTTTGCTTTCTCTTGACCTGGGTGATATTTTTGAGTGATGCTAATTTATCTAGTGTACGCCTCACATTTTTCCCATGGTCCTGAGGGAACTTATGTTCTCCATCACAGTAAGCATGGGAAGAGGCTGGGTGACACAAGAAAGGGTGAGAAAATCAAGCCAAAAAGGCAGTCATATGGAAATATCTTTCAGGAAAGTGTAATAATCAAAACTTATTTTATTAGCAGATCAGTTTTAGGTGTTGCTGTGGTAACAAGACCAACCAAACCATACATCAAAAACTTCAATTTCCAACATGAATACTAACCCTTCCCAACGCGCACACACCCCAAATAATTGGAATGTTGTATAGCACCAATAATTCAAAGCATTATGGATGATATGACAGTCTTATATACACATGTACTTTATACAGCATTTCTTTCGCACTACAGAGTGAAATTATGCACATATTAATTTATAACTACGAATTGAAAAAATCCTTTTGAGTCTTCATAACAAGACAAGCATGGTCAGCTCAGCTAGACTAATCAAGGAAAGGCCACATGTAACAAAGTTAAGCACACAAATTTTTGTGATCATTGGATTTTTTTAAAAGTGTCTGAAGAAACAACATTTCACTGAGGCAGGGTTTCTCAAGCCGATCTTCTGGGACCCGCAAACAGTCTACAGGAGTAAAAATGTGGACTGTCTGGGGTCTGGGGGTCCCCAAAGAATTAGAAACACTGCTGTATGGAGCATGACACCTGAATTACTCTTAAAACAACCATTTATATGATTTGACAAAACTGTAAATCTCTTAGAATAAATGTATGAATAATCTAGGAAAATAAAATAAGAAAGGTAGGTATGTAATTTCCCTGCTCTGTCTTAGCAAACCATTTGCACTAGGAATAGGAGACATATGACAGAGGAGTTTGGAACTTTCATGGAATTTCATCTCTCAATGTTTGGTAGAAAGTGCTTTTCTGTGGCTTGTGAGGACTTCTCTGTTTCTGTTATCTGTCACCGTGACAGTAAATGTGTTTTTTCATACAGTCTGTATTTTGCAGTCCCTTGTCCTCATGAAGAATCTCCTTTCCTGATGACACTGATTGGCTGTTTAGTCCCAGGTCGTACCATGAAGGAGGTGCCATAGGACGGCTTTGATGCTGGCAAAACACTACAACGACAGAACAAGAGGATGTTAAGTCCAGACTCATACTTAGAGTAAAAAACTGGTCTGTGACCTAAGTGCTTGGAAGTTTTTAGAGTAACAGAAACACATACCTGCTTTTTCAAGTCGGAATTAAGAATTATGTATTTTATTACCGTTACCATTAATTTATTGTAAATGAGAAATTTACATGACCAAAATCATAAATAGTTATCTAAACATGCAGGTTGTCCTAGAAAATATGTAATGAATATTTTAAGGCTTACAAGATAAACTTTATAATTGTGACATAAATGAAGGGTGAAAACCACATCAAAACAAGTGTTTTTTCCAAAGATGGGACATATAAATAGGTATTATTTTTATTTCCTGCTTAAAGTAGAAGTTTTGAAACAGCTTTTTACCCAAAGGTACAAGTTCTTTTATTCTCTCCTAATTACTTTCCTGGGGGGGGGTATTAAAACTGTAAAACATATAAAAATAATATTTGCCACTAAGGAGAAGCACCCAATTTTATATTTAATTTTAATTGTACTTGTAGTCTGTAATGATTATTTTCTGTGTATACATAATACAAATAGATAGTGTTATCAAATGTCTGAGTAACATTGTTTTGTTACATGACTAGAATGATCAAACTGTCAAAGCTAATGTCTCCTCGGACTAAAAGCTCTGATGATTCTGTACCTGTTGGTTGAGGACTCGTGTGCCATCTTTGCCACTTTACTTCCCAGCTCACTGAGGACCAGGCTGTGAGCTTGCGAGGAATGAACGTTTGTGGGTGATTCTATTTTCATTCTGTCAGCAGGATTCTGCCTGACAGGAATTCCAGACTCTTTGTCTAAGCGCCTCAAGCCGTATCCCTGGTCCAGCTGTTTCTTATGTATAATGCTCTGGAGGGTCCTGTGACTGCCAGAGGGGGATTCTGGCTTAGCCTCAGGAGGTGACATTTTTGTTGGCTTGATTTCTGGGGAAGAGGTTGATAAAGCGATGGGTAGTTGAGGTACAGAGAGAGTCTTCACTACAGGTGGATCAGGGGGAGGCAGATTAGGAGGTGAACTGAAACGATCACTATGATTCTTAGCATCTTCCTCTAAATTTGCAAATTCGGGAGGGGGAGGGATGACAGAGGTGCCGTCATCGTCTATGCTCTTCTCGTTGTGAGTGGGATTAAGTGCTGGAGTGGAATGCACAAGGACCGCATCCTGCCTCTTTGGAAACAGAGCTACACGCTCACCTACGGATGCCGGAGGCAGAGGGTTCCGGAGACTCAGGGGTGAAGAATTAGCATTATTGGTCTTTGTTTCATCAATTGAGGAAGATTCATTCAAGTGTGATGACTTGAGTTTCTCTCGCTCCTTGGCAGCAAACAGAAGAGCAAGAGGAGATATTGTGCGCTCCCTTGACTGCAAGCCCCTACTCCCCCTTTGAAGGTAGTATGGCTTTCGGCTGACATCTAAACCATGCTTGTAGCTTCTGCTGGTTTGCATCATGACACAACTTGATTTTGGGCTGAAGTAGATTTCTGGGGCAGAATATGTAGTTCCATCTAGAATAACTGACCCAGAATCCTTGACAGGTAACATTTGTCCCTCAGTCACTTTGTTGGGAAGGTTGGCCTGCAGGATGTCCTTGACATCTTGCTGGTCATTCTCCATCTGGGGACTTGTACTCTGAGCCGGCTTCGCAGCAGCATCTGACACTGTAGCTGACCCAAAATTGTTGACAGCAGCAGGAACTTTACTGTTGATTTGGACTGGACGTGGAATTTTATTTGTGGAAGGATCTTCTAAAAAGATGATGGGGTTATTAGGCTTATATTGACTATCCTTCGGTTTATGTAAAATGCTGGATTTCGGCATACTGTACAGCTTAGCCATGTTCTGGGGGTTGAAACTGGAAGGTGCTGTGACTTCAGCAGGGGAATCTGAAACTTTCAAGGAGGAAAGCCGATCTGGCGGAGAGGGGGGATTCTGCATTCTGGGCATGGTGCCGTCTAATTCCTCCACGGGTAGAGTAGGGCTGGAGAATGGGGGTAAACTAGAGAAATCAAAGATTTTGGTGCTAGGTGAATTTGAGGAACCTTTTGAGGGAATTTTCAGGGATGACATGACGGGGGAGTGTTGACTTAACACCTTTTGTACTGGCTTTGGTGATGGTGGTTTCCAATCAGGCAGATTAGGTGAGGAACAGCTGGCTGAATTTGTTGGTGGGGGAGGGGGCTGCATAGCTGGTGGTGGGGGAATGTACATCTCTCCTTTCAGTGAATTGAAAATGGAGCTCTGACTGGGAACTGCATTGCCATTTTCTGAAAAAGAAAGGAAGATCGTCATTGGTTAGAACTAGTAAGAATCGATCACAAGAGCATTCCATCAACAGTGCAGCGACCTTGTACTGATCAAGTGGTTGGAAAATGATAAATGGAAGGATGGATGATGAAAGGATGTTTATATAATAAGGACATTTAAAGATTAATAAAGCATCTAGTCACTATTTAGTTACTTTAAGTTTGCAAATTAATATGTAATTCAGAAGCATGAGGCCTCAAGTTCAGTAAATAAAATCATGCAATTAATTTATGTAGCATTTCTACAGAGAATCATTAATTAAGAGCTGAGCTGGAACAAAAAATGTGTGCAGATTGTTTATTAGAACCAAAGCTGAAAACCCCACCATTCTTTCCCTTTATAAAGCAGTAAGGCTGAACATAATTCTTGCTAATATGAGTCAAAAAAGGCAGCAAAAACTGCCTTATTCGAGAATCTACCTGTTGTTGTCCTAGAATCAAACATACGGACAGCACACAAACAGAGGGCACACCCTTGATGGGATGTCAGTTCATGGCCGGGTTTCTTCATGTACATGTACTCAAATTACTTCTTAAGACTATATTTCACTGTATTTCATGTGTTCTCTTTTCTTTCCTTCCCAGCAATCTGGTAAAGATCAGTCAAGCACACACATCATGCAGCAGTTGACTGGTACCTCTCCTAGCTGCAATCATTCCTTTGGTTGGGGACATAAGTGGCACCGTTGGAATTGGAACAGCAAAGCCTTGGGAAGATGACTGGGAAACAAAAAGAAGGAAATTTGATGACATAGGAGTTAATAGTGAAATGAATAAAATGAGAGAAAGACAAGGTGAAGGGATATTCAATTTATCTAGGTAAACGGATCGATCTTGAACTACAGGTCAATGATGAGCTACAGATCATCTCTTTAATATTATTGCTAACTTATGTATGATTGCTGGGTCATGTGCACACAAGTGTCCAGGTGACCATACAAAACTGATGAAAACCCAAGTGATTAGTGTTCACACCCCTCATCACACTACTGCGCACACCTGGGTGGTGTTAATTAAAGTGGAATGTGAGTAATGCTTAAGGAGTAATTCTCCTGAGGGGTACTCGCGAAGGTTCTTAAGGGTTCATTATTATTATTTGGTTTTTTTACTGAAAAGGTTCCCTGCTATGGCGGCATAGTGGTTGGCACTGTTGCCTCATACCTGTGGGACGAGGGTTGAAGTCTCTACCCTATAACTACATGTGCGTGGAGCTTGCATGTTCTCCCTGTGTCATATTGGGGTTTCCTCTGGGTACTATGCCCCCCCCCACAGTCCAAAAGCATAATAATTGATGCTTTATTGATCCCCATGGGGAAATTCTTTTTACGCCTCCCTCAACTTGCTCTTTGTAGGTGAAAAGTAAGATGGCTGTGCAGAGCAGCTGCCTGTAGCAGTACCCAGTGAACTAGGGCTTAAGGGCCTTGCTCAAGGGTACACTATCGTTCAAAAGTTCATTTAGGGTCATTTAGAAATTTCCTTGCTTTTGAAAAAAAGTTTTTTTTTTTGACCATTAAAATAACAGATTGATCTGGAAAACAGTGTAGACATTGTTGATATTGTAAATGACTATCATTGTAATGACATGCTCGTCCGATGTTTCTATGTGCTATGCGGATCCCCGTGTTACCAGCTAATTTTCGTTGTTAATTAGTCTGATGTATTTAGGTCTGTGTTTGATTATGTTTCCCCACTCCGGTCATTAACGTTGTGAAGTCTAACGTCTTATGTCCCTGAGTGTGGTTTTCTGCACTAGATCCCTCCTCGATTTCCCCGATTCTTCAATTCCCTGCTCCTTCTTCCCTGGTCTACTATAGTTTCAAATGGATGTTTTTTTAGTGGAATATCTACATAGGTGTACAGAGACCCATTATCAGTAACAATTAGTCCTGTGTTCCAGTGGAATGTTGTGTTTGCTATTGCAAGTTTATCATTATAAATGGTTAATTGATCCGTAGAAAAACCTTTTGCAATTATGCGTAACACAGATGAAAATTGTTGTGCTGATTAAGGAAGCAATAAAACTGGCCTTCTTTGGACTAGTTGAGTATCTGGAGCATCAGCAATTGTCAACTGATCTCAACTCTATTGTTATTGACCCAATGGTACGTAAGAAGTGCCCATCAAGCCAATCAAACCTGGGGAGATGCTTCAGGAAGAACACGGTGATATATTATAAGATTATCTGAACTGACATCTAGAATGCCGAAGGTCTACAAGTCTATAATTGCGGCAAATGGAGAACTCTTTGACGAAAGCAGTTTGAAGAACACAATTATTATTTTAATTTCAAAATGATTATTTCTAACTTCATCAATGACTATTTTCTATTTATTTAGCTATTCAAATGTTCATTTTTGTTTTAACGGAAAACAAGGAAATTTCTAAGTGATTCCAGACTTTTGAACAGTAGTGTACACGGCCAGGGAGGGGTGGAAAGTTAGGATGATTCCGAGGGCCCCTGAGTGAGAGGGGCCTTAAAATTTTGAACAATTTGGAATGGTCTGGGTTGGGGGCCCAGTATGATATGCTTTAATTGGGCCCAAAATCACTAGTAGCACCCCTGTATGTCGCAAATATGCTTGGGTTCATTTTACGTTATCTTCATTCACCTCAACTTATGTGATATATTGTAAAAAAAAAAAATTAAGAGGCTGATACAATTAAATCATGTTGAGGTCCAATGTGTCAGTCAGAAAAAAAGCCCTCCAGCACCTTCACATACGTCTTTAAAGTTATGCGGCACCTTAATGCTGGTTTAGATTTATTAATAGCACTTTTCATAAATTGTGAACCCAGAACAATGTTCAATGCACACGTCAGCTGGTAATGAGATTACACTGACTAAAGGACTGAGACGGCATTGGTCACAACCTAACCTTTAACTGATACCTCACACTAGTTATACAATCGTTGCACAAATGATACAGATTACCATAGGAAATTTCTATCAATGACGACAACTGATAATATAACTTTTTAAATTTATGACTAACCAGAATGGAAGCTTTTTCAAATCATATACAGAGTAATTCTTTAAATTCTTCTTCTTAAAGTTTAAATTAGGCTTGAATTGAGCAGCATTAGTAGAATAAGGACTTATTGATGGTGGATGGATGGATTGACTTACAGAGGATGACGTGTGAAGCTGGACAGCAGGCCTGGCTCGCACCCTAGCTGTGCCTGGCTCTGCCGGCTCTGGCCTGGCTGCATAGTCCAACGGCAGATCCACATTATCTGGGGAAAGAGAAAATGACAAATTCTTCTCAATCCAATGCTCTTTCGTTCTGGTGTCATTGGTGGGAAACTTAGACCAAAAATCTAAGTACATAGTACATGTATGTACTTAGTATGTAAATATGATTTCATTGTACAGTATATTCTTTTTTAATTATGGCCCTTTGAATAATTTTATACCCTACCATAGATCTATTAGGACAGTTTCTGGTAAAATATCAGTCTTCAAAACTACTGGCCTCCTTGTCCCCACCACATCCTACCTTAACCATAATAGATTTCACAATTTCAAAGCAAATTTCTCTGCAGACGTTCACCTTGCAGCAGACTCGTTTTCTAGACAGCTACCTGTGAAAAATGTGAATGCCCAAGGCCTGTAACATTTTACCGAGCCTTGCTACTGCAGCACTGCATACCAGACATAAGGCATGGCACGCTTGAACACATGCAAAAAGAACCAGCTTACTTCACACGCATGAAGTACGAGTGCACATGCACGCCTTCTCGGTGAACCGTGCTTGGAGGGGCAGTAACTATGATCTGGCCTCATTGAAGCGTCCCTTCTTCAGTCTGCCATGTGAAGTGTACTTCAATAACATTCTTAACTACAGATGATTCCTTCCTCAGGGAACTACTGCAGGTATACCAGAAGAGATAATCTCCAGCCTACTTTTCCATCCAGCAATATCCAGTTCGACCTGCAGAACCTGAGTGATCAGGCATCTCACTGTATATGTCACTGATTATGGTTCACACAAAGACACCAGCAACATCAGGTGTCAGTGCTGTGGCATTTCATTGCAAGACAAATACCTCGCAAAACTGACGGTCGTAGCGTTTCAAGCCCTCAAGACACTTCCTCAATCACCATCTTCAAGAAAATATGGATTGCTACTGATGCTTTAGCCAGCTATCCAATCATATCATTTTTTAAACGCCTGTGTTAGTATAAAAATGTATTCAGTTATTTAAAAACCCTTTCCATTTACTGAAATGATTTCATGTCAAATGTATCTGCCGTGCACACACTGACACATGGGTCAAGAGAAGCGTCACTGAAAGGATTTCACCGACAGACTGCGTACAATCATGCAGCAAAACCAATCCACTAACAACTTTCAGACAGGTTAATTTATTTAGATTTCTTTAATAAAAGTAATAAAAGATTTCTTTCAGGGAGTTCTGTTTGTGTGCTGTTGTGCTTGTAAATTTATTTGCTCTTTTGTTTTGTACCGCTTATTTTTCTGCAATTTATGCACCTTGCTGCTGCCAACTACAAGATTTCAAACCGCAACCTTCCATTCACAGCGGACACAGTCCTTCCCCACAGAGTCACACATCAACCCCAAAATGCACAAGTACAGGACAACTGAATGGCAGACATGCATACTGCAAGCTAGGAGGAGCATGCCACAAAAATGGAATGATGCTTTATTTGCCTTACGTGCAAGTACAAGAACACTGGAAAGCTTTTTAGTTTTCAAATATCCCCTCTTGCTCCTTTAAAACACGCACAGATATACAGGAGAGAGTGAAGTGCTGGATCAGACCGCAGGGTCAGCCATTTATCCAGCATCCTGATGCATTTTTTGAGGGGGCAGGATTTAAAGGTCTTGCTCAAGGGTAGTGCTGCGCAATATGGCGAGAAAATTATCATGATATTTTTTTTTCATATCAAATAATATTGATAATTATAACAATATTATTTCTTTAACTCAATGGTCCATTTTAGAAAATGCTAACACGACATTTCATTGCAAGGTTTTTTTTCCTCGGACTACCTCACTGTAAGTTCTAAGGAACGGGTTTGACTAGAGTTAGGTGATATGCTCCAAAAATTAAATCACAATATTTTCAGAGATTTTCACAATATTTATTACAATATTCAAAAACTTACATGTGGAAAACAGCCAAATATAACAGGTGGCCTTGAGTTTCTCTGATTATGATGACCATATTGTTTTAGTAATAATTATGACACATGTGACAGGTATAATGATAAATTATACTGACAACAGACTCATACCATGATGATATTCGTGTAAAAACAGCACAGTATAACTGTCAGATATGCAAGAAAACAAGTGTCTAGGCTATATCACGATACTCATTATATTGAAAGTGATGACAATATGAATGTTTTTAATCGCAATATGATATTATGTTGCCCATCCCAACTCGAGATGCAGCTACTCTGTTGAGGTTGGAACTCGATCTGGCAACCTTCCTGCCACAGGATCAAAGCCCGATCCCTGTTAGACACACACTGTCCCACAAAAATGGACACATTGCAGACTGAACACAGGACATCATACACGCAAACTACCACTAAGTTACGTCTCCCTGGCAGGATGATTCCAAAAGGATGAACTTATTTTGGCACATATACAATTTATGTTTGACATGTTTTATTAAGGATTCAGAGTGGAGATAATTGGCACCGACCCCAGGACCTCCTACATGCAAAGCATGCACCCTGAACTGCGGTTCCCTCATGGATGTACAGGGATAGTGGAGAAATATTGCTGATTTCAAGCACATGCTTTGCACAGAGTTTGTTTCATGGAATATACTTGGGTTACATAGACTACCTTAAAAAAACTTCTATGTAATTACCTGTCATGAATGGCTTTGTGTGAAACTTTGCAAGATTGTATACATATGACAACACAGCCCGGCAGAGAATTTAATTCTTATGACCAATTAATGGAAGGTCAACAAAGAAATAAACATTCTTCTGAAAGGATACTTGAGACTGAAGGAATATTTGAATGTGGCATCATGAAAGTGATAGGAATTCAGTCCCCATTCCTGCATGAGGAGCAGTCTACAATGAAAGAGTTCCAAACGTGGTTCTCTAGCATCTACTCAGCTAGTAAAAATGTCAACACACAGGCTCTGCAGTGTCTTGTGGCTAAATGAACACCCCATTGGGTGCCAAGAGGAAGAAAGATAACATGTGTTTCACTTGAATGTGAACCTGGCCAACACCCGTCTGTCAAACAGCCACCAGTCAGATGTGATTTGTTTTAAATTGGCTGGTTGACTGATACTTGGACTAGACCCAGAATGCGTGTGAAAAGGAGGACAACTCATGACAAAAATCAGGAAGTGTTGCACTACCTCAAGTGCAATGTTTTTATAAGGTTCCAGAAAAGCACACACATGCTGAATATTGACTCGGATCTGTTCTCACAACTCAATAGCATTTTTGAAGGATAGCAAAGGATTACTCTTATCCTTCATGTCCCCTTTCAAGCAGATTTACAAAGAAATGTTGCGGTCTCTAAATGGAAAAATAAGCTATTACTCCGGCCGCATTTCAAGGAAAACTTCCTTTTCAAGTTCAATGTGCTCTAAGCACATGCAAATGTGAATGTAAATTTAGTTTTGTTTATTTGGACTGCCAAGGTGTTTAATATGTGGAATATATTAGCCACTGTTGCATTACGCACAGAATGTGATTCGTGGCTCTGAGGGTCTGGACTGGGACTGGAAGATCACCAGTTCAAATCTCATGGCTGGCAGAGTATTTGTATCAACACTGGGGCCTTAAATCCGACAGCCGCTGCAGGGCTGCTGGATAAAGGACTGAGTCAGTGCACTAATCCCAAACGTTGCCCTTGTCTGTGTGTTTAATAGGAGAGTAAGACAGGTAAGTGAAAACTAAAGAATTCCTAAAGAAGGTACCTGTATCTCTACTTGTATGAATCATATGACTTCCATATAGGGAAAAAATACATTCCTAACTGAAGCGGAACCTATAATTAATTTTCGGGAAATACATGCTTTAATTAATTCAATTTGCTTGTGTGGTGGTAAGTTTTAAATAACATTCAAACACATTGTACAGATGTGTAACCATGTCATTTTATATTAATAAAGGTTTTCATATTAACTGTAGATGGTATTCCTAAAGGTAATGAAGCAGACCTCATCCTGGAATTTAAATCATTTATGCAGGCAGGTCATCTAACTGTGACATGTACTGTTTAATTAGTACTGGGATGCTCCTAAAATTCTCAGATGAATAGTTGCTGATCTGAACCATGTAAAATGTTCACTAAACATTTATCATTTGATCCTGATGCTACACAGACAATATCCATTTTCACTCGACATGTTTCCTACTGAGAAAACAAGTGAATATGAATAGAAATTGCAAAATGAAATTACTTTAGTGACTCAAAAAATGTCCTTTCTGACATGTTTAAAATAATAAAATGATTATAAAAATGATTATAAAAATTCATTCATATAAAGTGAAGATTGTTGTTACTCAGTTGGTTGTCATCTTCTTAAGTCTTTAATTATATGACTTGCTTCTACCAGTGTGGCCCTATATTCCTGAAGGTCCTAATATGTGATGAAACTGGTTCACGTATTATTTTAGTATTGGTTATAATGCTTGGCCAGCCTTGCTTGAGCTACTGTGCATGCTTGTGGTTTATACCTTACTTATCATATTAGGTATCAGGTTGGTTTTTTTGTGGTTATGTTAAAATTTAAATCTTGCTTGCTTATGAAATTGAGGTACTGTAAGGTGGCCTTATACAATTTGCATAATTCTACCATGGGGAGGGGCTGGGGGCTTTGTCAAGTGGTTATGACAGAAGGGTGATATTCTATGTTGTCACTAGATTTGACTAGTTTAAGAACCCCCCATTAGCCAGAGTCTAATACAAATCTAGCATGTGTCCTGGGTTTGAGTCACTATCAATAGCTCATATAAAAATTGACGGTTATGCAACTTGAAAGAGAACAACATGCATGGATTACAAACGTCTTCATGACCTTCGCCCCTCGCCATCCAAGTTAATCAATTGCTATACATGTTCTTGCTATTTCACTCACATCATCAAACTACAGTATTTCCTGATATTTGGCTGAAACTTGAAATATATAACACCTTTGCACAAAGTTTAATATCACTTTTAATAAACAAAGCTTTTCTCTTTTATTTTTCTTTGTAATTTTCCTACTTTTAAAAATATTTTGATAGCGCAATGAATATTCAGCTTCATTCAATGAATATGCAGCTTCTGGTGGCTTTTTGAGTATGCTTTGGTGAATTCCCATTGGAAACAGCCAGCAAACCGACTCAGGAATCTATCACATGCATGAACACTGCACTCTAATTAACTTCAATGGACTTTGAAGTTTCTGTCGCTGATGCTATGCTTGTGAAGAGATGCAGTAGGGCAGTGGTATTCAAACTTTTTTTGACAGGGGCCCCCTAGGGCTGATATATTTGTCCTGATCCCCCTGCACACACAGGTTTGTAATTATATGTTCTTTGTGGGGACTCTCCATTCAATTCCATGGGGAAACTCTAATCCCAACATTACCTCCTTAACCATTAATCTTTGAATGAGTAATGACAGGCCAATTTACGTCATGGATAGATCCCAACACTGATGTTGTCTCACGTCTGGAAAAATGTAATGGTGGTCTAGTGTTTCTTCAGGGGGCTAAACCCTAACCTTAACAATAAGCAGCATTTTTTATTTTTCAATGCTTAACAATTAGCATTTTTAGCTTTTTGACTGCAGTCACAGATCTTTGTAGAAACCTAATAACAGGTTTTTATCACATTGTGGAGGACATTTGGTCCCCACAATGTAATATAAACCTAATTCTCACACACACACACACACACACACACACACACACAACAGTATTCCAGATATATGTCACTGTATTTTCTGTTTCTATTCATTTTAGGTGTTTGTTTACCATCTTCTTACCATTTTCTATTAACACAACTATACCAGCTAGAAGCTGCTCCATGATTCCAAGTTTGTCAGCATTTACTGAGCACAGTAAACTTTTGCTACGTTACCAGTCATAAAGGTTTGATGTGTTGAATACGTGGTGCCTGTCTATGTCACACATTTTAATTATTTTCATTTGTTAGCCTCGTGTAATGTGTATGTGGATATAATGTGTTCGCAGTATTTTTAATATTCCTGAAGGTTGCGATTCTTAAATAAATCTGCACCGGATCGAGTCACTGTGTTCTGTTTTTTTTTTTTTTTTTTTTTGCACTGTCGTCAAGGGATTTAGATATGCCTTTTTATTTAACCATATGAAAAAAAAATCATTTCCAACTTCTCCAAAGCTTGACCAAGTGCAAAACAAATACTATTAGTAACTTATGTGGCATCTTTAAAATACTGCCGTTAACGAATTCGCTCTTAACTAACAAGATGATATTCTTAATGAACCAGTAGAGAATTTAAGAGTAAAAAACTTTTCAGAATCAATAAATCATGAAATTACAATGCCAGAGATTTTTCCAGACGTGAGACAACGTCAGTGTTGAGATCTATCATCAACGAAAATCGGTAAGTCATTACCGACACATAAGTATGGCCAAATATAGTGTTTTGCTGCTAAAGAACTCGTATGCTGGTACTTTATGAAACAAAAGTGTACTTATTAGTTGGCTGTTTCTGCCTGTTGCTCTAAGGCACTGGCATTATTTATGACGCTACTGAGAGCCCATATTGCACCGACCACACTGAGCATCAACTGAAACTTTCCGATAATTCAGGGTTACTGTACATTTTCTGAAAATTCAAATTATACTCACACGCTGCAAATAAACAATAAGACTTATAGGCATATTTTTGGCACCAGACAGTTTATAACATACGCGGTTTCTAGGTCTTATTTATAGGGGCTTCCGTCCCGGATTGTTTTGTCTCAGCACCCCTAAAATAATTTTTGTAAAACCATTTCGTAGCACCCCGGTCACTGTCTCGTCCCAGTCAGAATGTCAACAAAGTTCTATATCGTCATCTATGGTACTCACCGCTCTCCCTGATCGCAGCGTTTGTGTCGAAAAGAGAGGGAGTTTTCCGAGTGCCCAACAGGGTAAATGCTCCTCTTTTCATTTCGGCTCTGGAAACACGTATCAATCTAAAATGTGTTAAACATGTTGCATATTTAATCAATAATGTACAGCAAGCCGTCAAAGCCGTCTAACAAAAATATAGATACCACGAATGGGCTGTTTCTCTAAAGGATACCTGTCGCCCATCAGTTACTGTACTCTATCGTTTTGCCAAGACAATATACGTCCATAAATGGCCACGCCCATTTCTCCTCCTTTTGTATTTGAATAAACGTAGTTACCTAACGAAGTAGACAATGGTTACCAGATAATAATTAAACAGTCATCCCATTGACATGTCTAGTCTTGGTTCTCTTAAATTCTGAAGATGCCTTATAGGTGTGGACAAGCGACTGTACATCTATCTTCAAATTATTATATTCAGAGCGTCACGTCAATGACGTACAATAGCTTTGCATGCATCCGTTTCACTAGATAAAGTCGTTTCATATACAATAATGTTTTTTTCTAAATGTTTTCCGTTACATTTTTTTTATTATAATGAGTTAGTTGTATTTTATAAAAACTTGTGACTAATTAAAAAACTAACAATGTATTGTGCTTTGATTGGTTGCTTATGGTTAAGGTTAGGGCTGGTTAGGGGATAAAGTTGTCATTGTTGGGATTAGAGTGTTTCCAATATAAATGAATGGACGGTCCCCACAAAGATATGAAACCCAACATATGTGTGTGTGTTCTCACTGAATTGTGCCATATGCTTTGCTACAGAGTTGGGAACGTGATCTGAGATTACGTGAGGTTTATGCGACATGGTTACAGAGTGGCGAGGCGTAAGGTTCGTGTTTTCTGAGGGTGTGGCTTCTTTTTGGTAGTCATAGGGGGCGTGGCTTGTACTAGAAGGTCAAAAAAGGATGCCATGCTGAATTTTTTATTTACAGCATTGTTATTTATTTGTTATTTAAAGAACTTGGCTTGACCAGATATCAAAAGATTACATTCCAGATACGTCCTGGTGCAGTTCCACTGAGAGAGATTCAGCCTAACTAATTAGTAAAATATTCAAGTGATTCCCACACCAATCAATGGCTACACAACACAAATATACAGATCATATTTGTGGTTTCCATATTTGTTTTTCAAGGCATCGTTCCCTATTCCCATTACCTCATTTTTTAACAATTTTCTATCCATTCATCCTCTGAACCACTTATCCTGTACCGTCTCAGAGTCTTTCAACTGATTTAATGACTGAAATGGGATCTTCCTGATGACAAGTGCCATTAACCTTCCCACAACTCCAAACCATCAAAGTAGCACAAATAAAAACATTAATGCATAACAAACAAGCAAATAAATAGAATACCACTGGACATGGGTTCTGAAGCTACCACATTAAGAGAGTGCTCTTTTATTCAGATTTAGAGAATGCACTAAGAATGGAGGTAGCCTGTTTTCTTTGTTCCGAGTTGTTGCCAATGATCAGACTATATTCTTTATGTTTGGTATGTTTGTGTATGTGTGTGTGTATATGTATATGTACACATACATACAGTACTGTGCAAATGTGTAAAAAATGCTATTATGCCTGTCAAATGTCAACGTGTGTTAGCTTAGACATCTCAAAACCTCTGCGAAACTCATTCTTTCCAGCAACCATACAATACACCCATGTATTTTTTCACTCAACCACTAGCTCAATATAACATGGAGAAATCCAGACGGAATAATTATTTTTGAAGACGATGTAGACCTGTGTGTCTGATATTTTTGGGGTTCTCATATGAGGGTAAAGTCCACCTCATACTCTCAGCACAGATGTTTAGTCTAGCGGTCTTTTTGCGATTTTACCGGGGCGCAATTGCACCCCCTACTGGTCAGATGAAAAATGCTATTTGAACATATTAAGTTCAATACAATAAAATTATATTGTAAAGTCATATTTGAAAATGTGGCTTGTGTTAGTCGCATCAATGGATAATAATCATTTATTGTAACTTATTTTTTAAACAAATTTAAATGTGCAGCTCAGTTTAGTATAGCACAGGGGTCAGCAATCTTATCCGCAAAGGGCCGGTGTGTATGCAGGTTTATGGGATAACCTTTAGGTCAGCTGCTCAAACCCAGGTGCGAGGACTCTTTAGCCAATTGGTCCTCTAATTAGTAATCTAATTAGGGAGTTGCAGCGAAAACCCACATACGTGCTGGCCCTTTGCATATAAGATTGCCCACCACTGGTATAGTATGTAATGACTGACTGGTTGGGCTCTCTCACCTTGCACCCCTTGGGAGAAAATCCTGGAGTCGCCTACAGTATACGTGCATCGACTGTGCATGTTCAAGGAAACTGACTAATTGTTGCCAGTAAGAGGCAGAAGAAAAATAGTAGTTGCAGTTGGGGCAAACAAATGGGTTTTATTATAGAACACAAGGGGACTGGCCAGAAAGCAAAAAAATCTTGTGGAGTCACAAACGGGGCAGAACATAAGAGCCAGCAGGAGTGGCAAGATCAATGTCAGCAAGCACAGGACTGGGAAGCACTTTTAAGAAGGACTAATGAGGGAGCCCAACAAAAGGCAGCTGAACTGAATAACAGAAGGGCAGGAAAAAGAGGCAAGACTAACACTGTGCACTGGGAAAGTGACACACAAAAGTCGTCAGGAACTAGTTCCTGGTCAAGACTGCCCAGGTTCCTGAACTGTAGTGTGAAAGCGCCCATTGACGGTTGCTATTCTTTAATTCCCTCCCCAGGGATGGAAGAACGTCTAAGCACAAATCCACAGGTCCATAAGTCTCCTCCACTCTGGGTTTTCTTTCTTGGATGGAATTCTTGAGAGGCACAACCCAAGCTTGTCTCCTTGTCGGATAATGAAGCCAACTAGACAACAACCATCAGGCATTTTGGCTAAATAAATGTGGTAAAATAAGAGGAAGGCAGAAGAATAAAGCCTTCTTTCACCTTTTAGGTGGGAGGCCCTATATGATGTGATGTCACCTGAAAACTATGAAACCAGATATGCACCTAGCAACATAAATTCAGGCAATTAGCGTCCTCGGATTGGATGCCGAGGGGATGATTAATTTAGTGCCCCAAGCAGAGTCATGGAGGTATTCCACAAAGCAGGGGGGTGTTACACAAAGCAAGATATCTCAGTTAGTGGTGTTACCTAAGCTACAAGTTGTGATTGTCAAATAGAAATGCTCCTTACCTAAAGTCTTATTGGACGATCAAGACTTCTAGGTCAAGTTAATCCAGTTAACACAAAAATCCTGCTTCGTGGAACACCCCCAGGATTTCCCAGTTAGCTGGATAACTTAAGCCAAGCATAGCAACTGTCCAATAGGAGGAGAGGTAAGTGACATTCCTGTTGGACTATCCTAACGTTTGGCATAATTTATCTGGCTAATGAAAAATATATCCTGCTTTGTGGAACACCATCACTCTGCTTGGGTAAATGATTGAGCTGACTGAGCAATCTTGTTTAGTGGAATACCCCCAGAGCTGGCACATGGCTGGAGCAAACCTAGCATTTGTATTGGGCAATTGCCTTGCGCCGCCATCTTTCTGCAGCCATATTCAGTACACTTCATATGGTGATGTATAATGACTTTAAATAATAGCAAAAGAAAGAAAGCAAAAATAAGTAAATAAACAAAATAAAAGCAAACAATATGAAAAGAGAACAGATATTACTAGATGTGATCCACACATATTGAAAGCAAAATGATCGTGAGCTGTCTGTTATGAGGATATTATTAATTATCTGTTTTTTTTAAACATCATGGGTAACATTGAAGCAAATAAAAGTGACTGCTGATCAATTTATTTTATGCCTGCTTTGTCCAAAGTTTTCTGCTGGTGCCCACTGTAATGATGCCTCGTACAAAGTGGCTGGATTTCCTAACTTTAAATGATAACTGTTTCCATAATAGATAGAAATATATTGATTTTTAACACCAATTAAATAATTACTGGTTGACAGAGCCCTGGTATGCTGCAGTCTGTGCTAAATTATATAGTGATGGTTACTGAAACTGACTGACTATGGCAAAAACAGCCCCACTAGCTGCCACTGACTTTGACTTAAAGGATACTCTAAAATATTCATACCTGTTAGGTTCTCTTCAAAGTGGGCCATTAGCAGCTAAACAACACGAAGTGTCACCTCAGTATCTTTGCCAATGGAGAGGACATCTTGGCATCTTTGTCATTTAAATTTATCATGAAGTCAGTAATGTACTGGGCTGGGGGACACATGATTATTCAGAGATACGGTCTCACCTTGCCATCTTTATTCGCAAACATCTAATTTTCAATGTCTCACATTATTTAGGTTGCACATACATAAGTACGTAATGTGAATAATGTCAACGTTAACATCCCGGACTTGGTAGGACACTGGTCCAGTCTGTTGTGTCAGTACCCTATTCCTAGAATCCATCATGGTCCACTTCCTGTCGTGTTACAAAGATACACCAGATAATTTACCATGTATTAGTGGCATGGTGATCATGATAGTCCTTTCGTAGACAGTTCCATCGTACACCATCCCCTGAACTAGGTTGAAGCAAATCCAGCCTGGAATATCTCTGCTGGCACCTGTTCTGCTGTGCAGTCTGAGGTAGTGTGATACTGCAATAGGAACAAGGAAATCTTGTCCTCAATGACCCAATCAGTATAGATCAATTTCTTTATACCTGCACAAACTCTGCACACTCTGTAGTATGCAAGATGCCATTCAGTCTTATAAAGTTCTAAAATTCCATTGATGTGAAAACTGTGCCATTATCTGTGACAATCGGTTCAGGTAACCCTTAAGAAGCAAACTGTCTCCTGAACCTCATGATTATAGCTTGTGGGGTCATCTGTGGCATGTGAAAGACCTCCAACCACTTGGAATAAGCATCAACCATCACCATAAGTACGCAATTCTGAAATGAACCTGCAAAGTCAATATGGATTCTCTCCCAACACTCTCCCAGAAATTCCCAAGAATGCAACGGTTCTTGGGGTGGTGCTTTCTGTTCAGCTCAGCATAGGTCAAACTCCTTACACAAATGCCCAATATCTGCTCAATATCTTGACAAGGAGCCAAAAAAAACTGGAAGACAGGCTAAACTTAAGACCATTTACTTATCACACAAAAGAACTAAGAGATAATGGGAATCAGGCCATACAACAGGTAAAGAAATTACAGGCATGGTAACAATATGCAGAGACAATACACAGCAACATAACATAGAAGCTTAGCACAATGACTAACTGGAGAAATCAACAAAGGCAGGCACTTAAATACACTGATGGGGACTAACAAAGGGCAGGCGAATCATCAAAATCATCAAAACAACCAATTACCAACCAAGACCTTGGAACAATTAAGAAGACACAAGTGAACTAATGCTGCGTTCCATTTGAACTCGTAACTCATAAATTCCGAGTTCCTAGTCAGAAACTTCAACTGGAATGTTTCTGGAACTTGGAGGAATCATCACAACGCTGAGCTCAGAATTCAAGATGGCTGCCCCCATTATAAATAGAAGTTAAAGCTGTATTTTTACTGTTTATTGGCACTTATGTCTTATTTGCGGCTCATTAAATTGGCCGTACACACAGTGTTGTCCAACTGCTATTTCGGGATGTGTTGCCTCGGTGTTTTATGTGCAAATTAGTGTAATGTGTTGTTATACACTGTTATTGCAAACAATGGCTAACAATTACCCAGGCTAGAACTGGGGCCCATTTCATTAAGAGTGATTTCTTGCTTAACTTGTCAGATTTAAGGTAGTCTGGGCTAAATGTAAGTGAACAAAGTGAACAAAGATAAAGGCCATTTGAACTCAGGTAAATTAAATCCAAAAGTTATCCAGGTAAGCAAGAAATCTTGTTTTTTGAAAGGAGTCCCTGGTACTGCTAAATTTCGCTATTAACTTGATGTGTGAGACATCATTACAAGTTCTAAGTTCCGACCTCTAATAAGGTAAATGGAATGCAGCATTACTTACAGTTAACAAGACCAGGAACCAAAAAAAATCGAGACAAGGCTGCCTTTGCATACTTTTTAGACCCATCATCTAGCAGTACCTGCAAATAGGTAGCTTCAAGGTCAATTTATAAATGCTTTGTAATCCCTAAAGACAAATAGATTTCTCTCTCCTAATTACTGGGATAACTGGAGTAATAATACCTACAGACTCCAACCTTTTGAACTCCTTGTCCACTTGTTCTTTCCTAGCAAAGGGCAATGGCCTAGACTCATGGAATCTGGGAGTGGCATCTGGCTTAACCAAAACAATTGCTTTTATACTCCCAAAGATGCCCAATTCATCTTTGAACACATCTGTGAACAAACTCAGTACTTCTTCAGCCAATGTAAGCTCCTTTTCATCTACCTGACTATGTAACCAGTGTAGGTTTTTAATTTAACGGCGGCAGCTCCTAATGTCAAGTGTGAAATAGACTGTTAATGCCCCACTTTAGAAATTATACTAAATGCAGTCTATGCATATATGCAATCCAGACATATTTCAGTGTTATTTACCAAAAGGGTTGTTACAAAAGATATTGTGTCCTTATCCCTTGCTTAGAATACAAAACATTTCAACCTCTGGTTCCTCTGACTTAGCATACCCTATTATAGCTCTTTTGAGGCACTTTTGGCTTAGGCACACTGTTGGTCTTGGTACCTGCATTCATTTGACAAGCCTTTTTGATATGGTCCACCTTGCTGCAATTGTAGCATTTATTATTTCTGAAATGACACTTCTTTACATTCGGTCTCCCACATCTGGCATTTCTTTCCATACGTTTGTGGTTTTCCCTGCACTTTACATACAGTCACAGCTACCACTTCTTCGTCCCTTTTCTGAAGCTGTTTTTCTATCCATGCGTTCACACCACAGGTGGAGAGAGCGTCAGCGTTCGCTCTGGCAGCTCTGTCCCTAGCGGACGCTGGGGACGCTCTCTGGCATAGATGGAGTACTCTGGGACAAGGTTGTTTGTAACGCTAGGTCTCGCAAACTTAGAGTGGCTGCAAAGCAAACAAATGTGTGCTGACTGCTGATATATAATTTGTTAAAGCACATCTAATTGCACTATATTGGAAAAAGTATTGGGACACCTGCATTTACACACACATGAACTTTAATGACATCCCATTCTTAATATATAGGCTTTAATATGGAGTTGGCCCACCCTGTGCAGCTATAACAGCTTCAACTCTTCTGGGAAGGCTGTTCACGAGGTTTAGGAGGGTGTTTATGGGAATTTTTGACCATTCTTCCAGGAGAGCATTTGTGAGGTCAGGCACTGATGTTGGATGAGAAGGCCTGGCTCGCAGTCTCCGCTCTAATTCATCCCAAAAGTGTTCTATAGGGTTGAGGTCAGGGCTCTGTGCAGGCCAGTCAAGTTCCTCCACACCAGACTCGCTCATCCATGTCCTTATGGACCTTAATTTGTGCATGGGTGCGCAGTCATGTTGGAACAAGGGGCCAAGCCCAAGCCCTGAAAAACAACCCCACACCACAATCCCCCTTCACCAAACTTTACACAATCCAGTCAGGCAAGTACCGTTCTCTTGACAAACCGTTCATCGGATTACCAGACAGAGAAGCATGATTTGTCATTCCAGAGAACACATCTCCATTGCTCAAGAGTCCAGTGGCAGTGTGCTTTACACTAGTGGTCCCCAACCTTTATTTTGTCACGGACCGGTTTAATATCAGAAACTATTTTCATGGCCCGGCCATTAAGGAGGGGCAGATAAATATACGCATGCGTTTTTATACGAATAAATGATACGTATAAAAATGGGGATATTTAAAAAATATGATAATGGGGTATCTTTAAAATATAAAGAACGTAAATCCAATGTGTATTCGCAGCTTTATTAACAGCATCCTCATAACATCGAGCCAACATAACACAGGTAACATCCACTCAGTAAACTTTGAACATCTTGTTAAAATTCAAGATTTACCACAAAAACAAATATAAAGTGCATAAAAAATATGACATCGCAACAGAGAGCCGAACGATCGAGAGACATTTACTTTTTATACATCTTACTAGCTTGTGGAACTATTTTTAGCGGTAAATATCACATGACCGAAAGTTATTTTTTCTGTGCAGCTCACGGACCGGTACCGGGCCGGGGGCCACAGCTTTACACCACTGCATCCAACGTTTTGCACCAGGCGCTGTATTGCTTCAATGCCTCTACTTGGGTGTTGAACCCCAATACATGAGGTTATCTATACACTGTTCTTGAGCTAATCCAAAGGTCATATAAAGCTTGGAGGTCTATAGCGATTTAATCTGCAGACAGTTGGCAACTTCTGCATACTGTGCGCCTCAGCATGCATTATCTCCACTCTGTGATTTTACATGCCCTACCTCTTTGTGGCTGAGTTGCTGTTCTCAATTGCTTCCACTTTGTTATAATACCACAAGCAGTTGACCGTGGAGTATTTAGTAGCAAGTAAAATTTACGAATGGACTTCTTGCACAGGTGGCATCCTGTCACAGTACCATGCTTGAATTCACTGAGCTCCTGAGAGCAACCCTCTTTCACAAATGTTTGTAGAAGCAGTCTGCATGCCTGGGTGCTTGATTTTATACACCTGTGGCTATGGAAGTGATTGGAACACCTGAATTCAATGATTTGGAAGGGTGCCCCAGTACATTTAGCAATATAGTGCATGTTACATGGAAGCCCATTTCCCATAAGTCAGTATAACGAGAAACTTTTTTAAAATAATGACTTAATGCATTTCTAATGAGCCACACCTGTTGCTTGTTTTGTCTTACCTCTCATTTCAGCCCTTGTGTGGATCACTCCAGCTGCATCTCGTTTGCACCCTCATCATTGGTGTTATAAAGGTCCTCGCAGTCATGTGCTCCCCAGTAGTCATTGATGTTGTCCCCTAGAGTGTGTCCCCTAGAGTGTGTCCCCTGCTTCTGCCTTGTCAAATCCACAGCTTCCTGTTTTGACCCCTTGTGAACGTTTGAGTTTGCCTTGCTTCTGTTTTGTTTTCCCCGAAGTCCTTTTAGTTCCCCCCTATGCTTGTCCTCACCCACTTCCTAACTTGGGTGTGACAATGACTGGACACAGCAATGTAAGAAGAGAGCCCTTTGCCCTCTAAATATGACAAAAGTACTAGCCTAGGTATATCTGTGTTGACATGATATAAAAATGCATGTCTACATGGGTTTTTTGAACATGTAGTATTATGCTGCAAAATATGGGGTTTTTTTGTTAAGGTAAAAATGGCATGTTGAAAATGTATTTTGTCTCACAGTTTATACGAGTCTCAATGTGTCTTCAGCTAGTAAGTGCCCTTGGTAAGGTTCACTCCGTATGCCACACACAAAACGGTCACACAGAGTCTGATCCACAGTAGCCCTGATTCACAGTTAACCGCACACTGCTTCAATTCCGCAGTAAACTAATTAGGTCTGATTAGGCATTCATCGCTCAGCAACCAATAAGGGTTTAGGCTCAAAATGTCCCTTTTTAAAATAGCAACAATCTGTGCAAAAGTCATCTTTAGTCTTTCCTGGCTGAGCCAAGTTTTGTAAAAATGTTGCAGGACCCATAACACTATGCAGAGTGGCCATGTACTTGTCTACAGCGATGTCATTAACCGCAAATAAACTACTCTATGTACTCCACATATGCCAACCACAATTCGGATTAGTGTTTAAGCTTATTTAATTTCTAGATCCATCCATTTCTGGAAACGTCTGCCAAACACTTAACTGCTGTTAAGTCACACTGAATTTATCCTCATTAAAAACTGTGATGTACTGGACAGAGGGGCACAATTATTCATTGACATGGTTTCAACATGCTATCTTTATTCCTGAACAGCTCTTGTCATCTTTTAATGTATCTCGCATTGCTTAGGTTGCACGTGCATTAATGCATTTGCTACAGCAATGCAACTGGGACATACCACCTGCAACACAACCCAAACTATTAGTATGAACTCAATACATCACTTTCACGCCGTCGGAACGAGCAGGGTGCTGGGAATCAGGATCCAGGCAATGGACATTTGAGAACGAGGGGTTTATTAGGCAAAACAGGCAGACAAGGCACAACACGGTCGAGACGTCCAGAACCTGGAAAACAAGAGCAAAATGTCAATGGGGCACTGGGAACCGAACGGACACACAGAACAGGCACAATGGTAACAACCAGGACGACACCTGACAAATGACGGGGAAAGGAGACAGGCATAGGGGCACTAAAAAAGGAGACACAAAGGGACCAGGAGGTAACACAGGAGAAACAAAGGGACGAGAGGCAGACTAAGGGGGTACAAAGGCAGACGGGGGGAAACGGGGAGCCTGAGGGAATAGCGGGTGAGAGGCGACTGCCGTAGAGGCTGCAGGTGACCGGTGCAGGAAGCCGCAGCAGGCGATGGCACAGCCACAGCTTGCGAAGGCACAATGGACCAACGGGTCGGAGTGGGGGGACCTGCAACCAAAAGAGGCACCTGTAACCAAAAGAGGCATCCAGGCCAGGGCCGAGGGTGGCCAGTGAGCAGGAACCCCGGGAACCACAGGCGTACCTGAAGCCATAGCACCAGAGACCGAGGGTAAGCTAGGGGGCTGGGTGGGTGGGACACAACCCCAGCGCAGGTGTCCGCTCCCCTTCCAGGAGACTGAAAGGTGGGGACCCGGCCGGAATCTGCCATGCTGGTGCAGTGGCTGTGGTCCTCCACCGGAGAGGTCCAGAGGAACAGTCAGGGAGATCCCCGAGGAGTCCCACTTGAGCTCTTCCTCTGCCTCCATCAAGGGAAGAGGAGCGATGGTCTGGCAATTGGGGGCTTCCTTGGGGACAGGGACTGGGGCCAGAGCAGCAGGATGTACAGGAGCAAGGTCAGGAACTGGAGGGTCAAGAGCCAGGGGGACTGGATCTGGAGCCTCAGGGGGCAGCGCAGGAGTCACAGAAATAGGGGTTGGCCCCACAAGGGGCAGAGCCGATGGTTCAGGAACCATGGAGGGCAGAGCAGGGACCGGTGGTGCAGCAGGAACCTCGGGTGGTAGCGCAACAGCAATTACCGGTACAGGATCCTTGGGGGATGGCACATTAACTGCCAGCACAGGAACTACGGGAGGAGGAGAATGTCCCGGTTCCAGCTGGCCAGAGCCCAAGCCATGGGATCCCCTTGGACTTCGGGCTGGGTGAACCAATAGGTTATCTCGTCAGCCAGACCGAGGTAGCGATCCTCTGTTGGGGGGGTGACCTTTCTTGGAGTTCCGTCATTCTGTCATGCCATTGGGACGAGCAGGGCACAGGGAATCAAGATCCAGGCAATGGAGATTCAAGAATGAGGGATTTATTAGGCAAAACAGGCAGACAAGGCATAACACGGTTGAAACGTCAGTGATAAAACTGGAGATATATACTCTGATGTGGACTTAATAAAACAACAAGAAACAGCTGGTAACATCAGGATTTCACATGAGGTTAATGGGGGGGGGGGGGGGGGCATGGCATAAAGA